>KK121958.1:65055-83587 GCA_000611955.2 Stegodyphus mimosarum
TGTGATGGTAGGTGGCACTTCCAAAGGTGATGTTCACATTTAACTTTCCTTCTACATCAATTTTCTCGCCGGACGCAGTCTGGAGAGTAATACAGGATGGCGTCCAAATCAGTTTTTCCTTAAATTTTTGAGCTAAATCCTTCCGAATTATGGTAACATTAGCTCCTGTATCAATGATCATACTGCAAGGAACTCCGTCGATATGCCCATTAATGGATAGTCCGTTACTGTTGCCACTCGCTGCAGAAATCTTGAGCGCTTTAAAACAGGATGATTTTTCACTATCGTTCAATCTCACCTCCGCGTTATGATCATTAAATTGCTTCCTGAGTCGTTGCTGGGAAATGGTCTTATTTTTCGCACCTCGGGGTGTTCTGCAGTTCGTTCGAAAGTGGCCTTCAGCTCCGCAGTTCCAGCACTTCCGTTTCTTGTCACACGTTTTCCATCTCATGTCATTTAATTGTCTGTTTATATCGTCCATCTTATTTTCCGAGTTCTTTAATATTCGGCAGTTCCTTCGCATGTGCCCTAAAGTACCGCAGTTCCAGCACTTTATTGTCGGTTTCTCATTACCAATATTCCGTGTCAAAGCATCCACCTTTCTGGTTAATTCGTCTAGGCGAGCAGTCATTGGATCCACTGGTTCTTGTATGTGAGCAGCTCTGATTGGGTGGCGGTCTCTACGAGTGGCTTGCTGTGCTGCCTCAAATTTCATGGCGTACACCAGAGCACTTTTTAAGTCCTTCACATCAGCCATTCGCAGTGCTTTCTGTATTTCAGGATCCCGGATGCCGTCGATGAAGTATTGCAGGGACAGGATTTCTCTTGTTTCTGTCGGGCACTCCGAAAAGGCGAGGTGGGACAGCCTTTCAACATCCGTGGCGAGCTCCTGGAGTGTTTCCGTAGGCTTCTGTTGACGGGATTTTAACTGAAGCCTGCTATAATCTTTTAAACACTTCTCTCCAAAACGCAGCTCCAATGCGCCGGACAGAGCTTCGAAATCTAGCCTTTTGTTTTCGGGAAGAGTCTGAAGGATATCCGCTGCGTCTGCTCTCAGAGAAGCCGCAAGGTGACAGGCCTTAGCTTGGGAATCCCATCCATTTGCTTCCGCAACTATAGAAAATTGTGTCTTATACACTTGCCAGGAGGTCTTCCCATCATATGTCGATAGCTTCAGAGAAGGATGCGCAGGCATGGCTAGGAATTTAAAAGTATCCGAATTGCTTCCTGCCGTCGCTACGAATTTCTTTAAAGTATCAACTTCTTTGGCAACTGCGGAAACTTTGTCATCAATTTGTTGTTCCACTGCAGAAACTCTTTCTTGAATTTGTTCTTTCACAGCAGAAACTCTTTCTTGAATTTGTTCTTTCACAGCAGAAATTCTGTAATCGATTTGTTGTTCTACGGCAGAAACTCTATCTTCTATTTGTTCTTTGACAGAAGAAACTTTATTTTCAACCGCGTCTATTCTGCCTTCCATAGCCTCAAATTTATTTTCTATTATGCAAGTAATTTCCTTTTTCATTTCTACTTGACTTGCTTTAACGGCTCTCATCTCTTCCTTAACAGATTTCTCCAACTTTTCTTGAACAGAATTCATTTCATCTTTAACAGATTCTTGAACAGCCTTCATTTCATCTTTTACAGATTCTTGAACAGCCTTCATTTCATCTTTTACAGATTCTTGAACAGCCTTCATTTCATCTTTTACAGATTCCTTCATCTTTTCTTGAACAGCCTTCATTTCATCTTTTACAGATTCTTCCATCTTTTCTTGAACAGCCTTCATTTCTTCCTTAACAGATTCTTGGCCAGCTTTCATCTCCTCTTTCACGGAATCTTGGCCAGCTTTCATCTCCTCTTTCACGGAATCTTGGCCAGCTTTAATTTCTTCTTTAAATGCAGCAAAGGCTGCCATGAATTGCCTTAATTGTTCTTCCATTGCTCTAGTTAATGGCATTCAAAAATCCCACTTCTGACACCAAAAATTGTTACGTGCGTACGGGTTCGTTATATATTGAATGCACAAGTCGTAAAAAGTTAACAAAAATTTATTCTTTCCACAAGAAATAAATTAAAATGCTGAAATATTTCTTCACAAATCTTCGCACAATATCACAATATCTCAAACGTTTAGCAAAAACTCAGTTCAAAACAGATAAAATAGTTCTATCTCACAGCGAAATCGCTACAATCAATACAGCATTAAGTAAACAAACAGCAGTTCGCTTTTTACAGCTACAAGTATAACAGCAACAACAACAACTAACTCACTAACTGAGATGAGGTGTTTCACCTCGGCTTTTATAAGCTTTTTAATTATCAGTAGAACAATCACGATTTTTCTAGATTTTTCTGGATGGCAACAGTAATTACGAGATATTTATTTATTAAGCATTAAATGCACGCGCTCTTTTATTTTTATTGTTATTTTTTTTTCGACGTAGCTTTCTCTTCAAAAATCGTCTGCGTTGCTAAGGCAACATGAAGCAAATCTAATTACAATTCTAAATAAGTAGCCAAATAAATGTGAAATTCGTAACATTATATTGCAAGCAAGAGAATTGTTTAGTCGTTTAAATGGTTTGTGCATGAGCTAAATTCTTTTATCGAAACTTAGCAAAAAATTAATGTAATCTGTTCAGATATTTAAATTTTCATATATCCTGGTTTAAAAAACTGTTTCTTTTGCACAAAAATATTGTGCAAATTGCCTCCTCTCGCCAAATTTAATGACTTTTTCCCACACCTTTTACATAAGCAATCCTATTTTTTACAAACTGAGCAGTTTCCAAAAAAGAAAAAAAAATTAATATATCGAAGGCTGGGAATTCGAGCATATTACTTTCCACTTCATCATAAGGAAAGAAAGAATATAAATAAGATTTCATAAACTTACATGTTAGTCATGTTTTTTTCCAGATCTCTTGGAAAGAGAACTCACAGAAGAGGAACCTGATTACATTATCATGCTTAAAAAAGTTTACAATTCCTGCATGGATGAACGTAAGTTTTCTTCACTTTTATCCTTTTGCCATTTAATTATGTGAAAAAATACTTTTGAAATAATCAAAATTCCTTCATGTCTGAGCTTTTTTAAAGCAAAATGAAAAAGCCTAGAAAGCAACTTAGTCTTATTCTTCAATGTGCATGGACTGCACACCCTTTTATACAAGTTCTTCGCACTTAAACCATAAAATTTAACTCAACAGCAATATCACAAAATATTTAAAAGAGCATATCTTTAGAATTTACAAAACACAGCCTCGCCCGATGCCCGTATTCGGTGGAGACATACGCTATTCAAAAGTTCATGGATCTAGGTACCGCTGTTTTTATCACAATGCGTGAAACAGACATATATTTATGCAGATTATTAATTATTTAATTTCTTGAAATATAATATAGGGTTCTAATATTTGACGGCAACAATTTTAAATATGTTTCTCCATTTATAGTGAATCAATGCAAAATGCAAAAGAAATTAATAGCCCATTTGGATAAATTGCCCCTTTGGGTTAACAAGATTTTCCTTTTCTTTCTTCAAAATCTTTTGCAAGTTATATAATTTTTTCAATGTCTAGAAATTATGCAATTTTACTGTTGATACAAGTGACATTACCTTGTCCCTTTTATTTCTCCGTCTAGCATTTGGCAACACTGAAGTCAAATATTCTGTATCGATTTTTGAAAACAAATAAGTAAGGGATTTATTAGATAGAAAACAACATGCTTTTAGCTATCCATTAATAACTTAAAAATACCGTTTTTTAGCAAGAAATTAATCACAAGCTTATAATTACCACATACATAGAGCGGCGCATATTGCATTACAACCAGTTATAAATAGCAACAGAAAGACGATTAGTTCTTGTAGTAATTTCATATTGTTGTAATGTACACTCATGGACAAAAAAATTAGCGCACCAAGAAAGAATTGCGGGATCGTAACGAAACTTGCAATGAAGGGACATGTCGGGGAGATATGCAAATGATTAGAAATACAGCGTGATTGCGCATTACGTATAGCCGGTATAGGGCGTTGAACGTCGTAGTCTCTGGAGTATAAAACAGGTGACCAAAGCTTTGTTTGAGAGTGCTGAATCATTTACAAAGGAAGAGCTGAGGTAGACATGCCATTACGCCGTGTTTGAAGACAATATAAGCAGTTGTTGTAGTCTGAGAGGGAGAGAATCGTCGGGATGATGGAAGCCGGGTGGTTAGCTAGGCGAGTAGCTCGTCAATTAGGCCGCTCTGATTGTGTTGTGAGGAGGTGTTGGGAGCAGTGGACCCGAGAGATGTCATATACACGAAGACCAGGCTCAGGACGCCCTCGACAGACCAGTCGTGGAGAAGACAGCCACATCGTAAGAAATGCACGCGTACAGCCAACTGCTTCATCGGCCGCCATCCAGGCACAGGTAGCACCTACCATACGAAGCACCTGGCTGAAAGACAATTGGTTTCGCGGCAGCCACAAGATTTGTTGTTCTCGATGCCGACACATCGATGCCTTTGTTGGGAGTGCTGTCGAGCACGAGGAAACCGGACTTCACTGTAATGGAACCAGGTCGTCTTTAGCGACGAATCCAGATATGGGCTCCCATTGCTTACAATACATGGTCATCCCTAGTATTGTTGCGTTGCACCCTGACAGCCCAGCGATATGTTCATGAAATCCTGCAATCACTTGTGTTGCCACTCATGCAACGGCTCCCAGGAGCCATTTTTCAACAAGACAATGCTTGTCCTCATACGGCAAGGGTGTCACAAGACTGTCTCCGCACTGTTATTACCCTTCCTTGGCCTGCCCGATCCCCAGATTTGTCTACAATTGAGCATATCTGGGATCATTTGGGACGACGAGTTGGGCATCCCACGAGTTTGAACGAACTAGGGGCAAGGTTACAGCAAATATGGAACGAAATGTCTCAAGGCATCATACAGAACTTGTATGAGTCAGTGCCCGATCGTATCGCACTGCGCAATCGCGCTAGAGGGGGTCCAACGGAGTATTAACTCCTCCGTTCTTTTGACTTTTTCTCTGAAATAAATTATGCTTTTTCTTTGATTTCCTTATCATTTACTTATATTAAAGCAGTCATTACGTATGTAAAATTTCGTTTCATTTTGACGACTCCTTCTTGGTGCGCTAATTTTTTTGTCCATGAATGTATATATGTAGTTATAAAATCAGCAGCTTCAAGCCCTATTTTTGACCAGATTGGTCATTCGTTTATAAATTCTCTGATACTTCTTCTTTACTTTGTTAAATATTATTAAATATTTAATGAAGTATATAAAGCGCATAATACAATTTAGTGAACTTTGAACGCACTATCCATTAAACGTTCTCTTTCTGCTCGGATACATTGTTATTTTTCTTCTTGGATGCAAGGCGATACGGAAAGTATTCTACTAGTTGCGATTCGAAAATTCACCGAATGCTCTGCTACTGGAACTACCTTTGTGCCTCAGGTTCCCCAAAGGCAACTTTTTAGAAATAAAAACAAAAAAACATTGTTCTTCAAAAATTACCAAATACAACGTTTCTTTAGAGAATATATTCTTTCATGGAAGTCTAAATTTGAAAAAAAAAATAGAATAACAGTAAGCTGAAGTTAAACAGTGTTGCCACTCATAAATTTTATCTATAAAATACCATTAACATGTGGAGTTCCACCCTTTTATTTAACAGTTAAATGTGGGGAAACTCTTAGACCGATAAGCGAATACTCGCTTGAGTGTGTGAACAGAGACTTAAGACTCAAGAAAGGTTGATTACCCTTTATTTCTCAAAATAAGATTTAACACAGTCGGCTCCTATTTTAAAGGGTACAGCAAAGCTTCCACTTGGGCTTGAAATCAAAGTTCTAAGAACTAAAGATTAACTAATGCTTAACTAAAAAGACATAGCCGAAGTTATCAGGATTCTAAGTAGTTGGCCCCTAAATCTCAATTAAGTAGGCAAAGCTAACAACGGCCTGAGCTTAGAGAGATACGTAACCCAAAGGAGAACGCGTGCTAGCCAGAAACTCTGACTCTCACGGTGTGACAATCTTAAAGTAACTGTTATAAACTTAGTATAAACCTTACAAACATTTATGTAAATCTAACGTGCTTACATTAAAATAAATAAATACTTAACATCCTCCCATATTCTGGTTACACATTGTAATCAGAACATTGTACATCATATTTTTACATCATGCTGAAAACAAGTGCACAATAGGTGGCATTTTTTATATAAAAAATGACAAATATTGAGCAACACATTGCATAAATGACCTCAAGTCTACTTTTTAGAAATCCAATTTTTTAGGAACCTTTACCCGTTTGCCTGACCTGGATATTTTCATTATAGATTTCAGGTTACTTCCATTGTCAATTAAATTCTTATTGTCAATGCAACACGCCTTTTTCTGCTTTTAGGATGCCACTAGTAAATGAAACATCGAAACGATACACTCGTTGAAATGGACGGAGTAATTTAGAATGAGGCGCTTGTATTTTTACAAGTTGTAAACGTCCACATATTCAAGGTATTAGTTCTGCTGTTCGTCCCAGTGTACAGTTGATTCTTTTACAGTTGTCAGTTCCAATTAGCACTATAAATCCAGCAGCTGTTTTGTAAATTTGCTTTTTGCTCTTTGGGCGTGGAACCCTAGGTATTCACTTCTGAATCAATTTTCCAAATCTCTGCGTAGGTTTTATCTTTATTTCATATTTCGATTTAAGCTGTGAAGGCCAACAGCATCAAAATCGGTGTATTCCATTTCTTGATGTCTTGAAGGAAAATTGAAGGTCTCTCTTATGGTCATTTTCAGATTGGTAAGCGCGAAAGTAAGAAATAATTAATCTTTCACAGCCACAACGAATTGTACTCATTTCTTCATAAGGCAATGCTGCTCAAACTAAAAGAAGTCCTTCATCATTCAATTAACCACTCACACCAGCCTCTCCACCAGTTGCTTTTACACTTATTGCTAGTTAAAAGAATATCTTTTAAATCGGATATATTTGCTGATAGTGACACTAATTTACCAATTCCTTTTGCCAAAATTTTAAACCACTTTTCTGAAAGACGTTACTGAAATTTTTATCATTTAAACCTCGATAAATCAATCTTGATAACCTTTACAAAGCACTGTAGCATACGCCGAATATTAGCTGGGAAGCGAAATTTTTGCTGCTAAAACTATATAGCTTTGTGCTAAAGCTTCTCGAAAAGCAGTTTTCTTAATAAACAAAAAAAAGGAACTTAAAGATTACCATATAAAGAAGTTTTGTTTTACAGCATTTATTATTTCCTATTATTTCAAGTAATTCTAAAATAAAAAAATTTTAGAATAAAAACGAACTGAAATTAAATATTGTTCCAACCCACAAATTATGTTAAAATATCATTAGTATTTACGTCAGGCTAACGTGCTTATATTCAAATAAATACGTACTTAACGGCTTCCATGACGCGTCTCGATATATCATGGAGAATAGTATGTATGTCAATACTGACAGATGTCTTCAATTCGTCAATCGACAGTAAAAGGTGAGCAAAAATTATCTCGCTTTTTTCCTCGGCCGTACTCGCTGAGCGTTTGTGACAAAGGGTATTTAAATTAAGACTTATCTCACTGCAATCCGCAACTTCTACACCCAGCGGTCCATGGTATACTAATTGTTCGACTCCTAGCTCTCCACAAATTTAGGTACACCTTGCACACAAAAAAGATATCTCTTGTTCTACTGAGCCGATTAATGCGTCTTCCAAGTCTCGAAAGCTCGTCTCAGTATAGATTATAAGATTATATTACATTTATATATATCTTATTACTCTAATGTCGGTATTTTGACACAAAACCGGACATTTTCATAAATAACATTTCCAGTTTTCGATTCTAAGACTCAAATTATGACAAAGTACCAAATTTTGTAAATGTCCCACGGGTAGGTTTTAAATAATTAGCACTCAACATTTTAGCTCCTCGGTGTTAATTCAGTTTGCTATATATTTTGGAATTACTTCACTGGCCAATGAATTAGGAACCTATGAGAATTTCATTTGAATGCGTGCCCGGGATCAAAAATATGCAAATGTTTTTTATGACGTGGTTACACGTGGTTAGAATGCTATTATAAGTAAAGTGTAAGACTGTTTTTCACGATGAATGAGGTAAAATGGGAAAAACGGCAGATCTTCCACCGTTTGAAAAAGGACTTATTATTGGTACACATTTAGTAGGGGCTACGATTTCTTTGACAGTAAGTCTCATTGGGTTCTCAAAAGCAGCCATATCAAAGGTTTTCAAAAGTTGGAATCAAAATCCATCCACAGTCTTTCTCTAGTAGACATAACTGGTATTCAAGCACAGTTTTCCAGGAGATTGATCAGCGGCGTCTCCGACGAATTGTACAGAAGGAGAGGGACTGTACTGTGCTTTAACTAACACAGATCGTCAACCAATGCTCTTCCCAACATATTTCAGTTCCAACCATGCGCAGAGAATTGCAGAGGATATTAATGTATAGTCGGGTACCCGTGAAAAAACCACTCATTTCTGCCCGACATGCATGATGCCCTTTGCAGTGGTGTCGGGAAAGAAGACACTGGACATCTGAGAATTGGAAACAGGTCATGTGGTCGGATGAATCACGCTACACCTTATTTTATATAAATAGCTTATTTACCATAACCATTATTTATATAAATAGCTTATATACCATATTTATATTATTATAGCCATAACCATTATTTACCATAACCATTATTTACCATAATATTTATCATAACCATTATTTATATAAATAGCTTATATACCATATTTATATTATTATAGCTTATTTACCACAACTGGTGTAAAGTAAATAAGCTGAATATTAGTCAAGATAAAATGGCTATGATAACAATCCCAAAAGGCTCAAAATTAATCAGATTTATTGACGTGGAATGGAAAAAGAATCCGCAGCGAAAAAACACTTAAATACTTAGGTATAATTTTGGATACAAATCTAAGTTGGTTGCCACATTTAACTAAATTGAAAGAAAAAATTTTTAAGATTATGAATAAGATGAATAGATTATTATGTACGGATTCTTTTAAAAGTAAAAGTATTTTAAAAGAATTATACAATAGAGGAATTGAACGAATAATCTTGTATGGCTCACCCGTTTGGTGGACTGGAACGGAAAGGGTGAGAAATAAATTACTACAGATTCAGAGGGTTGCAATGCTACCCATTACGAGATGCTACAGAACAGTCTCTACCACCAGCTTACAGGTCTTAGCTGGGGTTACGCCTATAGATTTAGTAGCTGAAGCTGAAACGCAGATTTATAAAGCTGTTCATATGAAGAAGAATATTGATTATTGTGACCTGAAGATTTCTAATAGAGAAATTGATCCAAAATTAGAAAAGTTTTATTTTCATCCGGCACAATTTAAAGAGGTCACCTGGAAGACACTTCTTCCAACTGGTATTGGTCTGGAATTATTCTCTGATGGCTCCGTGATTGATAAAAATGTTGGAGCAGCATTTGTTGCTTTTGCAAATAATAAATTTGTATATAAATCTAAATTAAGATTGAATAATAATTCAACTATTTTTGATGCAGAACTTATTGCCTTTGAAAACGCCATAAGATGGGCTAATGAGGAAGAAAATGAGAAATATATTACAAATTGGGAGATTTCGGTTTTCACAGATTCCCAGAGCATCCTTAGAGCTCTTAATTCAAGAAAATGTTTATCTGTAAAAGTAAATAAAGTCAGAAATTATATTCACAATATTAATTCAAAAATGAAATTACATATAAACTGGATAAAGGGACATTCAAATATTCATGGAAATGAAGCAGCAGATTCTGCTGCTAAGGAAGCATGCTATAATACAGATATTGATATCACGGTTCCTTTATCTCTTAATTATATTAAGAGTGTACTACATGACAAGATTCTCCACACATGGCAACGAAGATGGCATTATGACAAAACTGGACGAAAGGTTTATAAAATATTTCCTGTTGTCAAAAAGCAAAGATTAAGTTGCAATAGATTGCTAAATCAATTGATAACAGGACATGGCCAATTTCCAGAATATCTAAAAAGGTTTCATGGGAAAGATATTCATTGTCGATGTGGTCAGGATGCATCTGGAGCATCTAATGGACATTACATATGGGACTGTGCCTTAACGAAGGAAATTAGAGGAGAATATTTTAGAAATATATCTATAAATAATGAAAAATATCTATATAGCAATAATAAAGCTAGATTAGGACTTATGAAAATTATTACCAATTTGAATAATTATGTATATTTCGATCCTTTTGTTTAATTGCTTAGATTTTTAAGTTGAATTGCATAAATTATAATGTAATTTGTATATATACAATGTATAATTTATTGAAAATTGTAAATGCTTATTGTTCGTTAAGCTAGGCAATATTTGTATTTTATAATTGTTGTTTAGGTTAGCAGTTGTCTTTAGTTTAATTTAGTCGCTTTATGTTAAGAAATAAGTAGTTTCTATTCTGAATGAAGGTCGAGATGACCCGTTGGCGGCGCCGACACATCTCCAGCGGAGGATGAGTTTTGGGACAAGTTGTCCTTATTCTGTTGTAGTGTTTATCCAGTTATCTTTCAGTTTGTTTCTTTTAAATTGCCGGTTGTGCCAATTTTGGCGGTACGGCTTAATTTCTTAGATTAGATTAGATTAGATTACACCTTATTTTACACTGATGGAAGACGTCGAATTGGGCGAAAATCCCATGAAGCCATGAATCCATCTTGCCTTAATCGCATTGTGCAAGGGTCTGTTGGGAGTATATGATATGGGGTATGTTCTGCTAGCATGGAAGTGGTGCACGGGTGTTCCTCGAGGGTAAACAGAAAGTCATGAGATACATAAATATACCGGCAGATCAATAGCGCCTCTACCCTGATGGCTGATGATGATAATCCATGGACGATAATGCAACTATGCGTTGTGCCAGAAGTGTTCAAAATTGGTTCTCTAAACACCCTTCTGACTTCCAACACCTTCTCTGGTAACCGCATAGCCCGGATCTTAATCCCATTGAAAACGCGTGGGATAGGGTGGAAAGACGCATCCGACAGCACTCTCTTCTTTCATCTAATTTATAAGATCTAAAAAGCTGCATTGCGAATGCATGGTATTCTCTGAACGTAAATGCACTCCAGAAGCATGTAGACTCGATGCCCAAACGAAATAGAGCAAAAGCTTATCCAATAAAATATTGACCTTGGGTTTCTAATTGAGCAATGCGTGTATAACATATGAAATTTTTACAATTATCTTCAAGTAGATGTAGTTTTAGGCACGCCTGCTAAAAATTATAAATTTTATTCAAAATTTCAAAAGATATACATGAATTTAAATATTAACACGTTTTGAAATTTCGCCATATTTGTTATAAGTGATAATAATGCCTGGTGTGCTGCATAGATTAAGAATTTCGCTAAGTGACTTATTATTGAAGAAAACTGACAAACGTGCGCGAGGGCAAATTTTTTAATTTCGCACCAAGTTTGGCATCAAAATTAACAAAGTTTAATATTTGAGCATAATCTGAGTCGTAGAATTGAAGTATGGAAAACAATCGATATGTTATTTTAGAAAATGTCCGATTTTGTGTCAAGATACCTATATTAAAACGATGCTATGCATAAGTCGGTGGATTGTCAGTGAATCTTTTCCTGCTTTCAATCCAGAGTGTAATAACAACAACCATACAAATCAAGTAAAATATTGGTTTGCACATGGGCTTGAACTCATACACACTTCACTTAATAACATATATTTAACATCCTCTTCTTAGGGATAATAATGCAATAATATTTCAGTTTAAAATTAGAAAAAGTATAGGTGGAATATATTTTGAATGAATATGCGTCGATTTCTTTCTCCTTCAAGAACGAAATTTTTTGAAAACTAGGGATTAATCAATAGGAAATAGTGCTATTTCTTGCGTCGATACTCTAAGCAACTCTTCGAAGCATAGAGAAAATCAGTCTGCTTTGCTGTCCTTGAGAAGGAATCACTCTAAACTTTTAACCATTTTTCATAGTTCGTTCGCCTAGTGTCAATCAACATTTTAAAGTGTTAAAAGTTTACACTCCCGTATAATAGTGACCATCCATCTATCCATGATGATGGTGCCCCAAACCATCGTAACAAGACTACGTCTCCATAGCAGACTAAATAATAATCAATATTTATCGGATAATTTTGAAAAACGGTCTCACAATATTGATTTAAATCCATCCGATTTTCATAGAAAATCACTTATTACTGCATCCTATTGCTTCGCTCTACAAATACTTACTGATGGATCCAAAACTGAACTAGGAGTAGGCTGTGCATATTGTGTCTTCTATAACAATAAACTAATCAATAAGAGGTACCAACAACTGTCTCACACAAAATCAGTCTTTCAAGCAGAATCATTTGCAATAAAAGAAGCCATCACCTTTGTCAAAGTCTTTCCCTTCGTAGCTTAATAATTACAGATAGTGCATCCAGAATCTATGCTATAATTGGCTATAGTCAATCTCCGATAGTTTGCAATATTCATAATCTTCTCTCTCATTTTCTTACCAACCTACTACTCAAATTAAAATGGACAAAGCCTATTGTGGAACAATAGGAAACCGAATAGCTGATGAACTAGTCAAATATGCAGCTAATAATCCGTCTTTACCTCAACATTTCCTATCAAATCCTTTATCTTACTTAAACAATGAACTAGAAGAAGATCTATTTGACCTCTGGAAACAGGAATGGACATTGGAAAATGCAGCCAGAAGAGCTTTCCTATTCCTACCGGTACCCTCAAGAAAATTAGAATATTATTATCCTCCAATAGAACAATCACCATCTTTATTACCTCCCATGGTCCTTTTCCATGAGTTTCCAGAATATCCTAACAGATTGGTCTCCATCACTCAAACCTATGTATCTGCGAACCTATTGGCACTCTTCATCAGTACCTCTTTAACTGTGAAATCACAAAGCATCTCCACCTAAATCCATATACCAAAACAACAGCACATGCAACTCTGGTTCAAAGAAACACTAAAAAGCAACTTTCTTCGTAATAAACTTCAAAATATCATAAACTATTTTATCGACTGTAAACTGACGTATCCATCAACTGTAAAAATTATAAAGCTCTATAGATATGATGCAACAAGGAAATTCTGATCTATTAACAACATTTTTAAACTATGGACTTCTACATATATGAACTTCTACATATGGACATTCTACATATATGGACATGCTATATATGAACATTCTAGACATGAGCATTCTTCTACATTCTACAAGACATGGACTTCTGTATATGAACATTCTTCTACATTCTAAAAGATATGGACTTTTATATGTATTTATATGTTGACTTCTTTACATTTTTATTTTATTTTTATATATATAATTTTGATTTATATTTTTAAGGCTATCTAAGTTTAAAGTTATATTATATATCCTACATTTCTAATTACTTATGTTTTGTACATTAACCAATTGTAATGTAACATGCACTCCTAATAAATGCCACCGAGCTGTAGATGGTGGATAGTAACCAAATTTAAAACTTGTTTTCTATAGAGGGCCTCAAGGCAGCGGGTAATAAACCTCTGAGAGCAATCTTGAAGCATCTAGGCGGATGGCCAGTAATACAGGTGAGAAGGTGGAACTCAGCCAAGTTTGACTGGATTGATACTCTGATTAAAATCCGCGATTTAGGCTACAGTCACGATATTTTTATGTCATTATCTGTTACAATGGACAACGAGAATAACACGGCAAATATCATGAAGGTGAGTACACATGTCTTATCTATACACTATTTGCAAGCTGTAATGCATACTTTGTAGTAAACAAAATTTTTATTTAAAAAGCAAAACTGAGAATGATTATCATGAAAATTTTTATTGATAGTACTCAGTGAAGTTGTGTACAAGTTATAGTGAGATTACAGACGATAATAGAAGCAAATTTAAAAGAGAGTGAAAGAAGTTTATCAAGTAATTACTTTGCAAATTGCATTGCAGTTATTTATTTATTCTATGAATAAAGCCAATTTGAGCAAGCCTCATACCCAGGTGATCCATAAAAAATATTCACAGCTATTTCTTGGATATTTAAATCTTTCCTCTTGTAAGTAAGTGCCGTTCATGTGCGTAAATTAACGAAGGAGTACTATCATTGTAATTTTGTTTCTTACCATTTGTCTTTGTCATTTTGAACAGTTCTTTTTAAATACAAGATTTCATACTCTAATTTATAATATCTGCGGGGTTAATTATTAAACTGTTATACGTATTTTATGTGCTTAGCTTAAAACTGTTTCAAGAGTTGAACAGAAATCTCCATACTAAGATAAACTGAAATATCTTTATGTCTTTTTCGATTTCAGAACATTTATTTTAATTTTCTAAATTTTATTTATTTATTTTTATATTTTTTAAATAATTTGCAAGCTCTTCAAAATGTTGGACTATGACATCAAACTGTCAGATCGAAAGTTATTTTCTATACTGAATCAGATCTGCATATAAAACAGAGCTCTTAAAATCATTATTCACATTTAAAACTTTTTCTCTTGTATTCTTGAGCTCGATCCAGCACTGCAATGTCCCTGATGAATATTTTTAAAAGTATTCCCCCGCATAAAATTCCTCTTTAATCTGTATGAAATAATCGCAGGACAGCAATAACTTAATAATCCAGCCTAGTCACGATATTAACATTGCTAGATAATCAGATATGCCAAATTACCTGACAAAATTTCATAATGCCAAAAAATGACTGTTTTCGTTTACAGAATGTATTTTGTGGCAAACGTTTAGAGGAATTCAAACTTTCGAAACAGTGATGGAATGCGAACATTTACAGGATTCTAGTAAGACAGTTCAACTGACGCAAGCCAGGTTTCCAAGAACAGGTGCAAAAATAAGCATGAAAAACATCTGCGTCATTCCTCTGATTGCCATCTAAAACTTCAGATTCTAATTATATAAAAATTACAGAAAAATGTTGCATCAGTGTTTTCAAAATTTTTAGTTTACGGAACAGTGCAGTATCATATAGTGTTTGATAAACTTTTTCAAACACGTACTCTAGTACATTTTTCGTGATATAATGATATTTTACAATAATGTATGTTGCGTGCGTACGTGTTCGTAATGGATTGAATGCTACAGTCGTTAAAATGTTAACAAAATTTATTCTTTTCACAAGAAATAAAACGAAACACTGAAATATTTCCTCAGAGTCTGAATCAGACTGAATATCAGAATATCTCAAATGTTAAACAGAATTCAATTCAAAACAGATAAAGTTAATCCAATCTCACAACGAATTCGCTACAATCAATCACAGCGTTAAGTAAACAATCCGTTCGCTTAAAACAGCTGCAACTGTGATGAGGTGTTTTAATTTGGCTTTTATAGGCTTTTTAATTATTTACTAGAATATTCTGGTAAAACCTCGATTTTTCTCGATATTTGTGGATAGCAACAGTAATTGCGAGATATTCATTCATTAAATATTACATGCACGCGCTCTTTTAATTTTACTTTTCCGACGTAGCTTTCTCTTCAAAAATCGTTTGCGTTGCCTCGGAAAATAAAGCAATTTTAATAACAATTCTAAATAAATAGCTAAATAAATACGAAATACGTAACAATATTTTACAATGACTGCTACTTTTGTAAATATTATCAGCAAAATACATAATTTCTGCTTAATTGTAAATCCAATTCATGATTTGCACGTAAGCGGACACCTATTAAGTTTTCCTTACATATAATATACACTGCCCTCCAAAAGTTAAGGTACAGCATGTTTTCTAAAACTCACCATTACAAAATGACAGTAACATTTAAATTCATAGTTTATATGCATAACAGTAAAGAAGTTTAAGAAAATATTTTTAAAACCTATGCTACCACTTTTAATTTATAAAAATGAATACTTTTACAGGACTCTGAGAAAAATGTAAAAATTGTAAGTTTTGTTCACGAATGTTGATCTTCAAATGTTATTAGAATTTTCGTTGACAATATTCAGGAGCGTCTACCATTGCCCAGGAAAAGTCGTTTGCTCAATTTACTGAGGTGGCGAGCGATCGAATGCATAGAAATGGGGATGCAACGAGCTGATGTCGCTAGACGTCTCAGTGTCTCTCCTAGTGTGGTCCATCGGCTATGGAATCAGTTTGAATCCGAGGTTTCTGTGTCTAGAAGACATGTTCCTGAAGACCAAGAGTTACAATACCTGGGGAAAACCGTTATTGACTCCTTCGGCCCAAAGGGGAAGCAACATTACCGTGCTTCAGCTCGTCGCAGATCATTTAGTGGCAATAGGAACAAGAATCTCAGCTACTACAGGCCGCAGACGCCTACACAATACAGGTTCAGGCCATCAGGAGATTTGGAGGGAATAACGCAACATAACCAATCCCACATTGTGGAAAGCAAATTTACAGAGGTGGTGGAATAATGTTTTTGACCTGGGACCCCTCTCGGTGGTCACACTGATCTGCATGTGTTCCATGGAGGAACGCTGAGTGGTGTGAGATGTGGTGACGAGATTCTTGATAAATATAATCTTCGAAATGCCGCTGCATTTTTGCCTGGATTTCTTCTGATGGGAGAAAATGCGCGGCCACATCGAACTCGGGATGCTGAAGAACATCTTGATGGTCACGGTATGAAGCAGATGGAATGGCCAGCTCAATCCCCAAGCCTGAATCCGATAGATAATCTTTGGGCCTATCTTGGGAGAGAGTTTGCAGCTTCACATCCTCCTCCAAGGCCATTAAGTGAGCTTGAAAATGGAAAATAGCTCATTGATCAAGCTTGAAAATTGCTTGATAATTTGTATTGCACATTTTAATTTCATCTGAACGCTTTTTTGCCATCTCCCGCTAGTTTTAGAGAAAATTCCTATTATTATATCAGTTTTGTGTATCCGTTAGGCTGCCTTGTTAATAAGCAGGTTTTTGTTAAAAATCTTCATTTGAACTCGTGTTTACTGTACCTACAAAGAAAGATGGGACTACAAGCCGTACGTCTCGTTACGGTTCCAGTAGTTGGCATTTAAAGTAGTTTGACATGGTACAATGTTAATCGTATTATTCTTAACACGGAAAAAAGTTTGAATCTTTTATCTCTTACCAAATATTACTTTTGATTTCTTTTTTCCAAGTTGGGCAGACCATCATTTGGAATTGATGGTAGATATTTGTTGCGTGGAGTAGTTGATGAATCCGTTAGAGATTACTTGCTGTCCATGGAAAAATCAGCAGAGCAACTAAGTACATATTTCTTACCGAAAAGTCCAATCTACAGAGCATTCGAATTCGAAGTTATGCTTGCCAATGTAAGTACTAAATTTTATCGTTTCACTTTTAAACCATTTTTTTAACAGAAACATTATTTTTTTTTCTATTTCTTCGTTGTATGTCGATATTATTAATTAATTGTGTTTTCTATTTATTTCTTCCTTATATGCAACAGAACTTTATTTCACTCATATCTGTTATATAAAATCTATGAAATTTTATGAAACAGAAATTTTTCATTTGAGTATGAATTAAGTAAGGAATTGCTGAAGATCATGCTTGCCGTTAGGAACTATTTCTAGCATACGATGGGTGTATTCAGAAAATTGTCCAATCATGTAGATCCCAAAAGAGATATGGTCCCATCAGTGAACTAGTAGTTAATATTGATAGTTAACCCGGGTTCTAATTCAGGCAAGTGGGCTGTTTGCATGTGTGCTTTTTGTGATTTTGTAGAGACATTAGGGTATTTAGAAGATTACAGCCGAAAACATCGTGGCAAAAACACTGCGGACGAAAACGTCGAGGAGAAAACAACACAAGGCGAAAAACGCCGTAGTTCAAAACATCGTGGGACAAAAGTAAGCAAAAAGAATACATTGCAGTTCTAAAACATCGTGGTGCAAAATATCGTCTTCAAAAATAAAGCGGTTAAAAAACTTTGCAGTTTAAAAACACCGTCATCGAAAATAAAATAAAGCACCTACAAATCATCGCATGACGATAACATCGCACACATGCGGTTTTCAGGTTTCAAAACTTGCAAATGCATATTCGCATAAAGATTCAGAAGCACAAGTAATGTTAAAGACATTTTAAGAATAAACGGAAACAAAACAAGATATAATTTTCACCAAAATAATATCAGATTCAGAAACGTGAACAAAAGTAATTTCATAATGAACTAAGCAATTTTTATAGATGTAACCTTCTACAATCATTTATCTTCCTTTTCCTAAACATTTTTAGACTGTGTAGGATTTATATTTATTTTAAATAAACAGTTAAATTTAATTATTTCCTGCAAGCCTTCATTTCCCTAATTGTCAGTTCCAGAATAATAAAATTTTGGTAGCGCACGTGAGGAATGCAAATTCTACCAGTGGGAGAAAAAGTTTAAATATTGAGATCTAGTAGGGAAGGTTAGAGAGAGTCTGG
>KK121958.1:83614-94493 GCA_000611955.2 Stegodyphus mimosarum
AGTTAGAGAGAGTCTGGAGAAACTCTGTGCGTATTTGCAACGCAAGCTTCTACTTAGCATTTATTGCTGGTTAGACGTGGCTTAAACAGCTATTATCTTGCTGCCACTAAACTCATCTACGTGCTGTAGGATACAGGATTATAAGCCCTGTAGTTTAATTCTACTACCTGTTAATATCTTGAATTTCCGCATCAATATTCAATTTCGATTATGCGATTTCAGCACCTGTGACATTTTGACAACTACTAGTTATCTTAAGCCTAAGTTTCCTTTAGTGATTTATCATTTACTTACACTGTGAAATTTCTCTTATACCTATGTTACACGTGCTTTTAATTGAACAACTTATTTTTTCCTCGATAGATCTCTTTACAAAATGAAACAGAAACTACAAGCAGTGTCAACAGGAAGTATACTATTAAAGATCTCAAGGGCCTGGTACCTCAGGTAAAATTTTAAAAGCACAAAAGACCTAGGTTCCTATCAGAAATACTAGGATAGCAATCTTCATAAATATTTCTTGTAACTAAGCACTAAGAAATGTGTAGCTTACTTTTATAATTATTTTAGACTTACAAAATGGAGATCCGTAATTAATATTAGGTAGCTATTATTGCTTCTTGGGTATAAATGCTTTGGGTTTTCAGAAGGCAGTTGTTAAACCAAATAACTGGATTTTTTTTTCGAATTATGAAAATGTATTTAGTGTAAAATGAGAAAAGTTTTACTCAGGTTCGTATATGGGTTTTATACATATGCAGAGCCTGCGGTTATTGTCCACTTGTGAAGGATCAGTTTTATTTTAGCTTTATATTTAAACATTGTAATGATTTTTCAGTAATTAGAATAGTCTTAGTGTCACTGTGGATTACTAGAATGCGAAATGCAAACGTTATAATTTAATATTTCGCTCTTACGTAAAGCTTATTTATTAAACAAAAGGTAAAGAGCAAAAAAAGATACTATATGTTTGATATTATTAAAAAAATTAGCGATTTTTTCTCCCTGGAGCAAATTACAAAAAAAACCTATCTACAAAAACCCAATATTACATGGTTGGTATGATTGTTAATACATTGTATGTCTCCCAGACGATGCAATACAGGCCGTACAACGCCTAGGCATGCTGAGTATCAAATTATTGATCTGATCTTTGGGGATATTACACCACTCAAAAAGCAATGCTCTCCGAAGTTCCGGTAGACATATAACAGGAGGTTGACAACGGGCTGCAACCCGTCGGCCAAGCATGTCCCACACATCCTCTACTGGATTCAAGTCCGGTGAGAATGCTCGCTTGTCCATACGGGTGATATCCTCCGATTGAAGGCATTCGCTTACGGTGTTTGCACGGTGAGGACGGGCGTTGTCATCCATAAACACAAATTTTGCGCCCATGGCGCCCCGAAACAAGCGAACATGTTGTTCCAGAATGACGTCCGCATAGATTTGGCTGGTCATGGTTCCAATTTGAACATGCAGGTCAGTTCTGGAACCCAGAATAATTCCACCCCAAACGAGCACTCCTGCACCACCGTAACGGTGTCGTTCAATGATGTTTTCTTGGTGGTAACGGGTACCTGGAGCTCTCCATATGAAAGTCCGGCGAGAATCAGACTGCAAGCTAAACCTGGACTCGTCGGAAAACATCACACAAGCCCTCTGTTGCGGTGTCCACAATGCATGCTTTCTACTCCAGGCTAAACGCAGGCGGCAGTGAGTTGCAGTAAGTGGAATGCACCTGACAGGTCTACGAGCATATAGGCCAATCTGCCTTAAGCGTCTGTACACGGTCTGCCTTGAAGCTGTCGTACTAGTGGCTGAAGAGAGCTGACGAGACAGGTCTGAGGCTGTGCTCCGCCTGTTTCTTTTGGCAGTAACTGCTAAATACCGGTCCTCATTCGGCGTTGTAACTCTGGGGTGACCTGTGCTGTAATGTCTACTCACATTACCATCATCTTGGAATTGTTGCCAAAGCCTGGAGATGGCACTCTGGGCAATGCCAAGTTCGTCTGATACTTCCAGTTGATTACGACCACATTGCAGACGGCCGACAATTCTATCACGTAAAAATCATCCAAATGCTTCCTTTGTGCCATAACCATTCGGGTATTGCACTGAAATGCTTATAAAGCGCCTGCGAACAATTTTACTTCTTTGCCTGCATTCCTTATATATCACTCTCTTACACTTTCGTCATTGTTACGTACCGTTGGTGTCATCTGGTTATTTCCTGAAATTTGCATATGATTCTTGAAGATGTGTGTAGTGATTTTACAGCTGATGTATTTATTTTGGAGTTCGATTACGGGAAACTCCTAATTATCCTTAATTTATGCACATGAGTGTATATTTAAAATTACGCAGTAAATCCTAAACATTTATTTCCTCGAATAAATTACAACAAAACAAGACGTTATCTTTGTTGTTCGAAGCTTAGTTTCTCTAGATTGGCAACAATTCCACTATTCTGATAAGTTTCAAATGTACACAAAGATTGCTCCTATAGCCAAAAAAATTAGGCAGTTAAACAACTGTCAAATTGTTGATAATTCTATAAATATGCATATATATATACACTTTTGGGGAGGCCGATTGAAACAAAAATAAGAGGTGCACATATAAATGCTCTAGCAATCCTATATACAAAATTTTAACATTCTGAGGCTGCTCGTTTTTCAGTTATGTTAGATACATACATACGTACGTACGCAAGCACAGATCCCACGAAAAGATCTCTTCAGAATACATTTCAAATCAGGTTTATAATTTTTTTGGAGAAAAAGAGTATTTTATTCTGCCCTGAGGTCCGGATGTTAAGGAAAACCATCATTAAATTGCATTCTATATAGCTGCCAAAATGGATAGTTTTTTTGTAATATGACACGCTAAATTTTTCGCGATTACAATACTTCCTTTTTACTCTGTACAAGAAAGTAAAAAGGATATGATTTTTCAGGGTGAAATAATTTTTCTTAATGCATGTCATATTTTTTACCTTACAATTTATTACAGAGTAATTAAAAATACATGAATTTTGAATTACAGTATCCCCTCTTCCAGTGTTTTCCCGTCAAGTGTAATGAAAGTTAAAAATATGCTGCAATGGCGTGATTTTTAATGTTGGCATCCAGAACACCTGCAGGGGAAAAAAGTGCCTGAAATTCGCGCGATATTTGTTGCCACCTCCAGAAAGACTGAATATGCAATATCAATATGAATATCACGATTTTTTTCAGTTAGTACATTCGGTCCTCCATGCAGTTTGAGTTTGAGACCAATGGTATATACTATAGTTAAAGCATAAAAGCTGATGGGGGCACCACATGAGTTCCTTGCACGGCCTATTAAATAATACAATATATAATAATTAGAAATATATAACTGTGACCAACGATTACGAAAACAAAGGTCGAGTAAGGCCAGTGGATATAAGTTTACGGATATAAGTTTAAGGCCAGTGGATATAAATTTAGCCAATAATACGTGTGTGGATATAAGTTTGGCACTGCCGATTGCAATACAAAAGGAAGGTGCAAAAGTACATGTTATAGCAGTTCCATACACAAAATTTGAATGCTCTACAGCTAATCATTTGAGTTATGTCTGATAAATACATACATATGTATGTATGTACAGATGTCATGAAAAATTCCCTTTTGAATCTATTTTAAATCAATTTTACAATCGGTTTTGGAAACAAAAGACTGCTTGATTCTGTCTATACGTACAAAAGTCACGCCAAAAAAAAATCCCTGTAATATTTATTGCCTTAAATTAATAGTATCATCAGTTAATCATGGAAATAAAAAGTTAGAGTCAAAATTCTATCGGAAATTAATGGAATTTTTTTATCTCCTTACTGATGATGCATTTCAGTAATATACTCATTTATACCTGCTTTAAATAACGGATATAGAATTAAATTTTTTAAAACTTATTTTGCTTTTTATATTTTACACCGAAAGCTTACTGTGTGCTATTAAATTTATGAAATATTTCCCTTTTACTGTCCGACAGATAAAGTGGGATAAGTATTTTAAAGGATTGCTAAGCGTCGAAATCTCTGAGAATGACAGCGTGCTAGTTGAGGACTTAACGTTCGTCAAAAATGTAGCCCATTTCATCAACAGAACACCTAAGAGGTAAGAAACATTTATACAAATTTTAGACTGCAAATGTAGGCATTAAAATCATCTATTAATAAATATATGAAAACTCAAAAACGCACTCATCTGGCCAAAACATAGAAAGTATAACGCACTCACCTGGTCAAAGCATAGAAAGTTAGAACTAAATGTTACGCTGTCACTTTGATAACAACGAAATTACTGTAATCTCCCCTTTTTTATCCTTCAAACAAGTAAGCTTAACGGAAGTTTAAAACCGGCATTTTAAATTGTAATTTAAGCTCAGCTGTTTATAAGGAGACAAAGTTTTATCTCGTAGTATTCCAATCTATTTAAATACTTAACAGATAGAAATGTTAATCAAATACTGTGGCTAACTTCGCACAATATGTTTGTTACATTCTATTAGCTTAAAAAGAATAGAAACACTACCTTATTTTAAACTTAACAAACGTAGGAAATGCACAAAATTCATTAATTTTACCATTCACTCCACAAAAAACAGTAATTTAATCATTGGTTAAAGTTCTGAAATGCATTCACAGAAAATCTTTACTAAGACCTGGCAATGGCTAGCGATCAAAATTAAAGACTTTCAAATTCTTGGGATTGGCGTTTTAACAATAATAGTATGAGAAACTATCTACTAGCACTGTCTAATTAATAGTTCTACGAAGTCTGTATAACTCCTAGTTCCGATTACGCTGCCTAGTTCTTAGTTCTAAGAATTCTGCAGAATTCCTAGTTTTAAGAACTCTGTCTAAATCCTAGTTCTAGGAATACTGTCTAATTCCTAGTTCCAAGAACGTTGTGTAATTCGAAGTTCTAAGAACTCTGTATAATTCATAGTTCTAAGAACTCCTTATAATTTTTTGTTCTAAGATCTTTGTATAATTCCAAATTTTAAGAATCTGTATAATTTCTAGTTTTAAAAACTCTGTTTAATTCTTTACTGTGAGAACTTTGCTTAATTCCTAGTTCTAAGAACACTGCATAACTTCTATTTATAAGAATTAACTATTAGACGCCTGTAATTTCATAATGAATTAACTCATGTTATCTAGACGTCATCTCTGACAAAAAGAGCTTTGGAAAACTTACGACAAATTTATTTTGAGGTCTCTTCCAGAAGACAGGTGTATGGAATGACTTCGCAATTTATACATTTGTATCATTTTGCTTAAATTTCATACTGATAGATGTAAGCTTTCAAGTAAGAATTTTATATTGTTACAATTTCATCTTATAACTAAATCTAAAACGAAGGCTGTGTTCTGCAATGGTCACTTCAAATTTATGTAGATATCATTTCTACTTTCTCTGTTCTGCAGTACACTGGTGTGCAAAAATTAAGGACGAAGTCGAAAAATTAGCATATCAGCTGAACGATGAGGCAGAGCGGACAGAAAGACCAATCAGGAGATTAAGTAAGGTGACGTACGGTAGCACATGCGCAGATATGCAGGTAGAAGTAATGGGGGAGTGTCTGAGTAGTATAAAGCAAGTTGTCGGTGTAAGATCAGTATTTCTGTCAAAGAGATTGCACGCCGTATAGCAGCTAAAATCACACCGAGTTGCTGCCTCAGCGAGAAATGGCGAATAATCAATCTGTTAGGCGACATCTGGATGCTTTTACCCGAGGTCGAATCATTGGGAAGTTGGAGGAAGGCCGCAGTGTGACAAGTGTGGCTACAAAGTTCGGAATTGCTCACAGCATCGTTTCACGACTTTGGAAACAATTTCAAACTACAGGAACAGCTATCCGGGGGTTTAGTAGTGGTCGTTCACGAGGAACCACACCCGCAGATGACCGGTATATTGCCTTACAGGCCAGAAGAAACAGGCGGCAGACAGCGGGAGAAATCGCTAGACACACGACACAGGCGACTGGACGACCGATATCGCGTTTTACCGTGGCCAGAAGACTGCACGGTGGTGGTCTGTTTGCACGACGCCCTGTACGGTGTGTATCTCTAACGCCTGCCCATCGGAGAAGGCGTTCTCTGTGGTGCCGGGAACACCGGAATTGGAGAAACAATGAATGGGGACGAGTACTCTTTACAGATGAGAGCAGATTTAGTCTGAGTTGAGATTCTAGACACATATACATTTGGATAGAGCGGGGAACAGACAATAACCCCTTCAATATCATCAAAAGGGACTGTTTTTGAGGTCGCGGAGTTCTCGTTCGAGCAGACATAATGCTTGGTAGCCGGACCGACCTTCATATCTCCCAAGGAGGTTCGTCACCTGGGACTGCTATTGTAACGAGGTTCTTCTTCCTTGCATGCGTCTTTTCACAAGGGCTATGGGTCCTCAGTTCCTCTTCATGGACGACAACGCTCCACCTCATCGCACAGTTACTGTCGAAGAGCTGTTGGAGAGTGAAGATATTGAACACATGGATTGGTCGGCAAGGTCTCTGGATCTAAATCCCGTCAAGCATGTACGGAACTTACTAGGGAGACCCGTGGCAGCACGTAACTTATCGCCAGTAACGATTCCGAAACTGCGATTGGTGCTACAAGAGGAACGAGCAGCAGTGTCTCAACAGCTCATTAACAACCACATATCCAGCATGCACAAATGATGTGAAACCTGCCTAGCAGTCAGGGGAGATTATTACCTCCTATTAAAGACCGGAAGTTTCTTGCTGGACACCCATCACAGGGATGTTTCGGCCTTCAGTCGCATTGCGCTCCATGCTACTTTTTCAATAAAGCTTCTTTTTATCCCTCTGATTTCTCTTTTAGTAAGTGTTGCTTACATTACTCATGTCCTTACGTATTGGGGATCTTACGGTATTAAATGTGTTGATTTGGAAAGCTTTTGTACAAAGTTATATTGAAAAAACCGTCTCGTCCTTAATTTTTGCACACCAGTGTAAATATAAACTTACCTTCTCTTTAAAAGCCCTATTTCATCTTTTTGGTACACTAAATGTTTTCATATCAGCCATGAAATCAGTAGAAATTAGAAATATAAAAAAAAATTAAAGTCAGTTCTTACTTAGGTCAACAAAGAAAAATTTTTTTAGTTACTTTTTATTAACATAATTAATATTTTTTCGTTCCTAATTTATGAAGCTGATGGCGGTCTATAATTTCTCATTACATCCATGTAATGCATCATTATTGAAAGAAACCTTTCCAGTGAGTTGCGAGCAGTCCAGTTCTTCAATTAATTTTTCATCTAATGATTTCACACGACTCAAGGCGATATATGATTGACCTGCTGAGAAGAGTCGATTAATTCTTCTGTTGTTCTTATTCCTACTTTAATTGAAAATTATTATGTTATTATTCCTACTATTAATAATAAGTAGCGAAGAGTTTTCATTATAACATTTAATTTTATTATAATTTTATTTTCTTTATGATTTTTTGTTTAAAATATTAAATTTTTGTTATACATAAAGTTATTATATTGATTGATAATTATCATACATAATAATAGAATAATAACATAATATATCTTAATTAAATAAATAGTATTATTAATAGGGTACTTGATATAATGCAGTTTCTATTAGCACTCTCCGTTTGTGAAGCAAGGGACATTTTAAAGGGTTATATTTTAAACATATATTATTATCACGTTAACATATGGGGAGAATTTTGGCTATAAAGTGGAATATTACATCCGCTTCATGCAACTCTATAAAGCTACAATTCTTTAATTCCATACACTTTAAAAATCTTTACAGCTCTGTCTTACTGCTGCCACTTATTTTTGTTAAATATTACAATCCCATTTATCACAGTCATGTACTATTATACACTAAGTTGTTATAAAATTAATTTTTACAGCACTTGAGAATTCCTAATAAACGGTCATTATTTGCAAGTCTTATAATATAGTTAAAAAGACAGCCTATCTTAAGTTCCGATAAACAGGAATTAATAGGTAAGAATTGACTATGTGAAAAAACTGTATTAACATCAAGTGTTATCCACTACCAAGTTTAAAAAGAAGTATTTGAACTTGAGTGGTTGAATAAAAAGTATTTTATTAACGATTGAAAATTTGAACAAGATATAGGGAGAGTGTGAGCTAATAGTAGGAATTTAATAATAACCTCGAAGTAAAGAAATGGATACGTTGATAAGTTGGGGTAGAGCCTTATATGGCTATCGGTCTTAAGAAGAAAACGCCTATGTTTATAAGTACCTATTGATATAGTTCGACCGCCTCAGCCACGACCATGAGCGCAAACACGCATGCGCCATTCGGACCGAATTATTCTCAGAATAGGTTGGAAGGATGGGGACTTTCTTTTCCTCCAGCATATCTCTTTCAGAAGAAGAAAAGACTTTCACGTGACTTTTCACGTCGCAGTAACTAATAACGCCCCTTTTGGACTAGTCTATGTGTTTTAGCAAATGCCAGCCAGGAATGCGTTTGAGACAGTCAAACTATACATGTTCGCATGTATGTTATTCGTGGCGAAATTCACCAAACTTTAACATTTCGGCCAATGAGGGAAGAAATAGGAATTAAACAGTAAAATATCGGTAAAAAGTGCTTGGAAATTTAGCTGTTTTGGTTTCTCTTTTTTTAGGGTACTGGCTAACTATATGATATGGAGAGTTGTTGACCAATCCTTGTCTTTCATGTCGAAGAAATGGAGGTCTTTGAAATACAGCCCAAGACATTCCCTAGAAACGAAGCGTTGGGATGCATGTCTTTCCTTCATTCGTGATAACTTAGGAATCGCCCTCAGTTCTTATTATGTTCGAAACTACGTCAAAGAGGAAAACTATGACACTGTAAGTAATAAAACTTTTAAATCATGAAAGATTCTTTTAATATGAGAGTTAAATCCACGGACTGATGTGGTTTACCAGAATCTATTCTACGTTCCATCGGGAAGACATCCGATCTAAGGACTTTACATACGGATCATAGTCAAACGATTAAGTCATCCATGGTTTGACAGATTCAAGAAAATAGAGTACAATGATTATTAATTAATTTCTCAGTTGCAAAAATTAAAATGTTTTAATCTTCTTAAAGATAGTGGTTGCATGAGAAGTGCTCATATTATAAACATGTAAAACCAACATCTGAGGTTGCGCAAGCAACTCATTACCAAATTAAGAACAAATTTAATATTTTTATTTAACAACATCTGTCATTTATCTTTAAAACAATTTAACGTTTTCTTTATGAGGGTCAAAAATTAATACGCATTACATAAATATTAATAGACATTACTCACATTAATGCAAATTACATAACATGTAAATATTTTGTTACATGCGCAAAAAATCTCTGAATTCAGATTTGACCTTTTCATGGAATAAGTGGAGAAACAAAATGTGTATAAATTTATCAAAAGGAGTTCTCATTTTCTAGATTCCATTTCACGGACATGATTGATAAGCAGAAGTTTACTTAAATCCAAGTGATATCTGATTCTGTACAAGTGATATCAGAAGTGTACGTAAATTCTTCATTTGATGAAAATCATTTTATTAACTGAATTAAAAGTACATACTGATCCAGCTGGAATTTAATATTACATTAATAGTTATTTTATATTATCCATTGGACTTTTAATTATGTGATATTTTGGACTAATTAAAGGAAGAACTGGGTAACTGTTCCTGTGTCATCCATCGTAGTCAGACCAAGTTATTCATATATTTCATTAATTTCATTTACACGAAATTAATGATAAATTATTAATATGAATTTTACAAAATTATTCAGATGAAATCTCAATTTAGAGCTCAATATTTGTTTGAAAATTTCAAGTAAAATTGCTTAGAAGCTGCTCAAATTTGATTGCTTTAAAGGCCTTCAGTTATTTTAAGCAACTTACAGAATAAAGGTCTTTGAAATTAAGACTTACCAAATGCAGAATTTGGAGACCACATTTGTTAGATATAGTTTTTCAGATTTCTTTATGTTATGGCATCTAATTTAATATACCCATCTAAATAATTTTACGGAATAATGCATATGCCATTAGCAGAAGGTTTCGCTAATTAGATCGATAAATTATAAATAAATTAGAAGAAAAAATTACAACGAACAGTGGATAACAAAACCTGCTTCTGAAAGGCTATACTATGGGCATGGCCAAAATATGATGTAATATAGAGGGTATTTACACATTTTTAGAATGATTTCAATACCGTTGACCTAATGTATAAAATATAAAGACTATTGTGAAATGCCCTTTTCTGGACTATAAGGCTGCATCGTGATTTCGAAGACTGAAGAGCTTTTCGTAAAATTTCCACGGGTATTAATTTTCATTCTTCCTCTATTACTTCCCACTTTCCTTCAATCCACATGCGCTTAGAAAACGCTCTCTTCAGTAGACCAAAGGAACCAAAGTCCATAAGTGAAACGCCAGATGATTTTGTGTGTATACTTTAAAATAGTATATATGCAATATTTGTATCAGTCTTCATTTTTTCAATGAATGCAGTGGTACGTTGCGAATTATGACTTGTTGCTTTGTATTGATGAAATTTCGGTCTTGAAATTCACTGGAATAAAGATATGGAATTTCTTACGTATATATTGGACGCAAAACGTTCTCTTGATAGTACGTTGATTTGATTTTAATACTTTATCTTCTCTTCTTATTTTTAATAAAGACTCCTGCAGCAATCTTAATTCCCTTATTGAAACTCACTTTGCATTGAAAGAACCATTTAAACCTGGTTTCTGTTCTTTGTTTTCGATAATAAATAGACCATTTTTGTTGCAGTCATTAGGTAAACCTATGCCTC
>KK121958.1:94828-134070 GCA_000611955.2 Stegodyphus mimosarum
CGAATAACGATGTTGCTTATTTCGCATTGACAAATTTTAATATGAGGTATTTCACAAAGTTTCAGAGTAATGGAATAGATATATTTCTCTTTGGAAAGCTTAAAAACATATCCTTTAAACTACAGCTTGCTTACATGCGCTATTTTGGAACCAGCATAAAATTTAAAAGTAGCAGACAATAGTTCTCATTAAAAAAAAGCTGTTGGCAGAAACGTTTATTCCAAGTCATTTCAATTTTTTTAATTCTTTAATGAAATCGATCTAAAAATGTGTGTGAGCGTGTGATATTTGTCAGCGTTCGTCTTTCTTTTATAAAGAATTTAGTCACTGAATTATGTTCTATATTTCAGTATTAACATACAACACTGAATGCAACATGTAAGAGTTTTTCAGAAATCAAATTATAACATAGTGATTACCTGTAGCGACTGCTTTATTTTCAAAGTATGATGCAGTCATTTTTCACGTTTCGCCATACCGCAAAAGTATTACATCCTATTTAGGCATTTAGGCTTAAGCTTTTAATAGCTTCTCTTAGTACAATAACTTTATAACTGTTACTCGGATGATTCGAATGATGATAGCCTTTTTGATAATACTGCGTATTACCGTTTCTAAATACCTTGGTCGAAGAACAAGAGCATTTAAACCTGTTTTTACCTCTCCAAAATATCACTATTTCTACAGCTGAAGAGTACAAGGTAAAGAGAGTAAAAGGAGATACTAGATGGAACACTGTATTTACTTTTAGGGCAGACGCAAGTTTTGCCATACAGGTCCTAAAACAGCAGATTCATAACAGGTATAATTTCACAGTTTCTTAGTCAAAAAAGGGAATTACTATAAAACTGTAAAGCAAACATTTACACTCAGAAACGCTTCAATTTATATAATTTTTTAAGTATATGCGATCATCTCTTGGTGACGGAATTTCTGTTTTTATTTTTAATAGCGGAATTAGCTGCCAGAGTATTGTGGAAACAATCAAACAAAAGAAATAAATTTATCTGAAGTGTTGTGCAGAAAAGTACAGGTACAGGTTGAAATGTAATAGGGCACCCAATGTTTCCTATAAGTAAATGGGTATCGCCCTATTACACTTCAATATTTAATTAAAAATTTCGAATAGGTTACAGAAATAAATTCTTAGCAATTGTAATTACATAGTACAGAAATAGCGGTACAGAATCTTTACAGAATTGTACAGAAATAACTTAATAATAATAATTACTTAGTAAATGCTTATTAATCGTAATTACAGAATGGTACAGATATCATGGTACAGAATGGTACAGAATTTTTACAGAATTATACAGTTATAACATAATAGTACAGAAATAAATGCTTTGTAATAGCAAACTTTATTTGTAATTCTTAAGATAAGTATTTATAGTTAATGTATGAAATTATAATAATTGGAGTTACTGGATAACTGAGTTGTATTTCACTAAATAGAACAAATCATTTCTCCTCTGGATGAAAGGTATACCATGGTATTTTCTATTTTCTTTCTGAAATGCTTATTTTTGATTGCAAAATTGAGAAAAGCATTGACGTTCGAGGTAGGTATTTTAATATGAAATGCTCTAGTTAAGGGACAGGCATTTACATAATGATTAGGTTCTCCTCTATCCCCACATACGCATTGATCAGAAGTAGAGATGTTTCTTTGTTGAAAGTATATGGGGAATGGCCCATGTCCTGTGAGAAAGCAATTTATGTGGTGATTGACCATTGTGCATTGATCATTAACATGAGGAGTGAATTCATACAGTCTTCTACCTGTGTTGTTATTTTGCCATTAATTTTCCCAGATATTTGTTTTAATTTTTCTAAGATGAAATTTAAGGTAGGATTTTGGCCAAGGATGCTGTATTAATGGAGTATTATTGCATGTTATGGCTGGTTTTGCAGCTGCATCAGCTTCCTCATTCCCCGTGGTTCCAACGTGAGCTTTGATCCATGAGATTTTGGAGATAGGCGAGGATGTTGTGAGATACTATTGATAATTTTTGTGAATCATTTCAGATTTATGTTTAGTATTTTGGAGCGGTAGAATTGCTGACTGACTATCTGTAAGGATGTTTATTTGCTGCATATTCTTAATTATTGAATAGTCAATTGCTAATTTTATTGCTAGGAGTTCAGCTTGAAAAATGCTATTTTCTTTGGAAAGACGTGCTTTTAGTGTAAATTTTTGGTTTTGATTTGCTAAGATAATACAAGCACATCCTACACCTGATTCCATTTTAGAGCCATCTGTATAGATAATAGGAAAAGAAGAATTTTGAGCAGATGGCTTTAGCTTGCAAGACATTCTGGGGTTTGTAGCTGGGTGCCTGCTATAAGGATTTCCAGGAATTTCAAATTTTGTTAGATCAAGTATTTCTTCTTGTATAGCGCACGGTCTTCTTAATTTTAATATTGTACCTTTAATATATTCGCACTGTGCTGTAATATGGAGAGGTGGAATTCCAGAAAGGACACATACAGCTGCATTTGAAGTTGTTCGATAACATTTGGTGATGCGGAGGAGAAATGGGCGGTGAATCGCTTGTAGTAGTCTTTCTTGTCTTTTTGTCATTAGATGAGACCAGATTTCTGCACCGTAAAGAACTATCTTTTCAATAACTGTGTTAAAAAGTATTTTTTGGATCTGTGGGTTTAAACCCCAATTTAATCCTTGTACTTTTCTTAGATTATTTGTTAGTTTGGATGTTCTTGTTCTTTTGTATAGCAGGTGCTCAGTCAGTTTAGTTTCTTGTCTATTATCAAACCTAGAAATTTAAGTTTTGCAGAAAAGTACAGAATATCGCCAAATTAGAGAAATGCAGTTAATTTGTGCCAACTTGTTGGCAAATGGCTACCGATAAGATTTAGTTCACTCTAACAGCCTAGATACATACTTTTTCTCAGGGTCCTTGCACTTTTCAAAAGTCTTTAGACACTTATCTGCAGATACAACAAAAATTTTTAAAAATTAAATTTATTTTTTATTGCAAAAAATTAATTTTTTTAAAAGAATTAAACTCATAAAATTTCAATAATTGGAATATAAATTGAAACTTATCCCAAATACATAATAAAGAAACGCAGTATCACGAAATATCGATAGACAAAAATAATCTAAAATGAAATGCAAGCAAATTTGGATTCTGTTCTTGGTGTTCCCATCACTAAAACCTCTAAATTAAATTCATATAAAATAATGATTTATGTTTAGTAAAATGTAGATACAGAAATCGATTTTTAATGAATTTTTATGTTTTGCCTTGTTTTATAAATTTAAGATTTATGTAACATCTTTACAACTTCTATTGACAGTACATGTAAGAGATATGAAATCAAGGTTAGTGAATTTATGATCAACTTCTTTCTCATTCTTTTAGGTAGAAGGGTATGCCGATTATATTCGCGAAAATTTCGTACGTATCCTAGAAAATACAGAATGGATGGACGATGACGCTAAAGAAATTGCCAAAGCAAAGGTTTTTCTTGCATTTTGTTTCTTATTCAAACTAATAAATTTCAAATAATAAAAGAATTTTTCCTTTGGAGATAAGTAACCTTCACTTTTAAAGTGATATTCGCTCAAGCCATGACGTAGTTATACGTACACCTTGAAACTAGTGTATAATTCATACAATGGTTTGTTCATCTGCAAAGCAGCAAAACTGTATCTGGAATATCCTTGTGTTTCAGCTCTTTGTCTTAATCTGTCATGCCAGAAACTACGCCTTGTGAGGATTTCAACAATGAGTGTTTTCCATTTCTTAGTATGAGTACCTCAAGTGCATCCTTGTAATGAATTAATTCATGCTTAATTTAAATTATGAATGACTCTTCATTAGTGATTAGCATTTAACCTCCTACTGGTAAACAGAAATAAGATTAACATTACAGATTAGAAAATGAAGTATCCTATTCTATAAGAAAACATCATTAATCTTTATAAATTAATACTCATACATTTTAAACAAAGTAATTAGTTTTAAACCATTACTTATAAATTCCCATTTTGAGTCAATAAGTACATCTTAGTGAACATTCTTCCGGACCTCAGGGTGTTTATATGCATTCTTTTAAATATGGCTGTTTGGAAAGTTAATCCACAAAATACGACACGCAAAACCTCAGGAGACAGAATTTTGTTACGCGCAGTTGCATAAAATTTTTATTAGCTTACTTAATAATATTAAAAGCTGATTTGCTTCTCGAAGATAAAACAGATTCATATTATGGAAACATGTTGTTACATTTTTCTCTTTCTTCTTCGTACGTACGTTAAGGTTTTCGTGGATTTAGAGTGAATAACGACGACGACACTTGATGGAGTATCAAACACACTTTATTTGCCCGTATTTTTCAAGACAGCTCCAAAAACATTTTTACAGTCGCCGAAGAACTATTACAAACACGCTGGAACAATCAGCGACAAAGTGAAGACAGCTTCACAGGTGACAGGTGACGGAGGACGGGGACGCCTGACGTGTGTCATAGGCAAACAGGCATGTGTCCCGCGCCCTCCCCTATTTAGAAGCAACAGCTCCCTGGAGCCGCAGGAGGCCGCACCGGGAGCCTGTAAGGATCTTGAAAGTATTGACATGGCCATACAAGGGCAGATGGTTACATAGGATGTTTGCTTGACAGAGGTACATATATATCACATATGAACACATACACGGGGAAAAAAAACTAGCAACACATAAATTACATACATTAGCACATACATAAACGCATAAGTAAACACATAAAGTAAACACGTATGATACATATATAAAACACATATAAAAATACATTTAAGACAGATATAAAACACACTTACGATACAGATAAAACACACAGGAAATGCACATTTATAGTTGATACAATAATATGCGTAAATACATTTATACGCTGCACTAATACACAATAAATACACATAGAGTAAACACATTACAACACACACTATACGAAACATAACAGTACATGATACAAAGTACACACAATACGACATTAAGCAGCATAAAACATATATAGACATTGCTAAGCGCTATATTACTGCTACAATTACTCTACACACTACATTAGTCATACAGTTAGAAAATACAGTAATACACTCCCAGTTGTACAGTATTCGTTGGTACAGTTAAACGTGCGAAGTGACATTATTATAGTACTTACAATCTGCCTGGCGCAGAATGTACACGATATTCACAAGTGTAACACTTGCAGTATATAGCATGCAGCATGTGATGTTGCACAGTTTGTTAAGGCAGAATGCAGTAACTGAGACTATTATGAATAGCACTGTTTTATAATGGGAGGCAAAGGTCTTGACCATAGGCCTTAATGGTGTTGACGATTTTGCACACTGTGTTGATTGCCGCCTTATTTTTAATTAGAAACTTGTGGAAGGCTGGTAAATTCGTGGGTTCCGGGAAATGGTACTGTTCTGTGAGTGGGCACCGGAAGATATAGTGATCGGGTGTCCCCTCTTCACCACATACACAGTGATCCGTGTTAGAAATAGTGCGTCTGTTGAAGTAGTCCGGGAAGGGACCATGCCCAGTTACAAAGTTAGTAAGTGGAGCAATTGCTATGAGTCTGTCCGTTGTCACCGTCGGTAGAAAGCCATGCACTCTTCTTCCTGTGTCTCCATGTTCCCATATTCTTTGCCACCATTGGACTGCTGCGCCTTTGAGCAGTCTTTTAAGATGGGAAGGTGGCGCTGGAACAGTCATGGGGCTTGCGTTGATATTTGAGGCTGCCTCTTTGGCGAGTACGTCCGCTGCCTCATTACCTGTGTTGCCCTCGTGAGCTTTGACCCACGTCATGTCCACGTGTACCTGTGGGTTATCCTTTAAGAGTTGTTGAAGGCGGATGATCAAAGGGGAGGCATGGTTGTGCTTGCTTAGGGCTAGCAAGGCAGACATGCTATCCGTATAGAGATAAGCTTTTGAGATTTTCCGGCTTATTAGATATTCAACAGCAGCAGTAATTGCTATCACTTCGGCCTGAAAGACGCTATTGCTGTCACCTAGGTGGCCTTTCCAATGGTTTAATTCTTGGCCTTGCTTGTAATGGAGAAAAGCACTGCCAATGCCTTCAGCATGTTTAGAACCATCAGTGTAGAGTGTATGGCTGCTGATGTGCTGTATTTCCTTGTTGTTCTGCTGCGTGATGTGGGTGTGGACCCCTAGTCCTTTATGCGCTGGGTGTGTATGCAGCGGCGTCCTGTGGTGCTAGTAATGTGCTGGACTGTAGAGAGTACCAGTGAAGGAGGCGTCTTTCCTCAGGTGGATAACTCTTGTATATGTCGCCTCTAACTCAGCCTGGATGTGTAGAGGGACTATACCTGCTAGAGTTAGAGCAGAGCTTGTGGCTGTTGTGCAGTATGCCCTGCAGATGCTTATGATAAAAGGGCGCTGGAGTGATGTTAACTGCTTTAATTTCCTTGTTGTCATCGGTTGAGCCCAGATTGCAGCTGCGTACAGGGCAATCTTTTCCACCACCGTGCGATAAAGCACTTTTTGTATGTGGGGATTTAGTCCCCAATTCCTTCCTTGAAATTTCCGCGTCATTCTGGCAATAGCGGAAGTTTTTGCTCTCATTTGCTGCAAATGTGGCACCCATGTTAGGCCAGAGTCCCAGACCAGTCCTAGATACTTCAGTGTATCCGTGAATTTAATGTTGCGGCCAAGTAACCGAATACAAGGACGACGTACAGGCCTCGTGCCTGGTCTCGGGATAAGGAGTGCAGAAGACTTGGTGATAGAAATCTTCAGCTTAAGGTCTTCGCATAAGCTTGCGAACTTAGCGCACGCTTCGCTGCCATTGGCTTCAATTTCGTCTCGTGTGCGACCCTTAACAAGGATAGCCGCGTCGTCAGCATATGCAATGATGGTGGTGTGGTCAGGCCACGTCGCTTCGAGGATTTTGTTGAATGTCAGGTTCCAGAGCAAGGGCCCTGCACAGGACCCTTGTGGGCAGCCTCTGGTTTGGGTCTTAGTAACAATGCCATTATTGCTCGCTATAAGTAATTGCCTATCTGTCAGATAACTGTCAAAGACTTGGTAGATGTTTTCCGGGCATTGCGCCTCTCTGAGGGCCTGCTTGATGGCGGGCCACCAGAGGGTGTCGAAAGCGCTCTGGAGGTCTACTGAGATGAATGCAGTCTGAAGATTTTGTGAGCGATTATGCTGGACTTCGTCATATATTCGCTGAAGGGCATGTGTGGTCGAGCAACCTGAACGGAAGCCATACTGCTTGGGACTAAGGAAGTTGTTTTTGTGAATATGATACTTCAGCCTGTTAACTATGATCTTTTCATAGATCTTACCCAACGCTGACAGGAGGCAGATGGGACGAAAGGAGCAGGGATCCATCGGGTTCTTATCTTTTTTGAGAAAAAGTACCACATGTCCCTTCTTGAAAGCTTGTGGAAATATTCTGTGGTGCAGGAGTTTATTGAAGTATAGGCAAAAGAAGGTGGGCCGTGCACGGAAGGCGACTTTTAAGATTGCATAATCGAGTCCGTCCGGTCCTGGTGCCTTCTTCAGTGGTAGGTGGCGGAAGATGTGAATGATTTCCTGCATTGTAATGGGGACATCTTTTGACGTTCTTGGGGTCTCTGTGGCGTTTCTCAAATGTCGTTGGGCCGTCGTGTCATCCTGTTCTGGATCCGCTGGGAAGATTGCGTCAAGCAGTGCTGTGGCTGTGGACCCTGCTAAGTCAGTTGTTAGACAGCTTCACAGCAAAGCGCCAGAGTATAATTCCCGACTCTGCTTGGTCGTTCTCGGAACTCCACTTACTCTCCAGACTCTGCACGCTACAACTCGCGATGCACTCGATGATACACAAGAGTAGCGCTGCCGACTGGGTTTGGTCGTTCTCGGACCTCAAAGCATTTTAAGATAAAAGTCGACGATGCACTAACTCGCGATACACTAAGAGATTCTCTTGATGCACTCGATGACCAGCTCGGCACTACGCACTCGCTCACCCACTAGCTATGAACCCAGGAGACTCCGCACTGACTTCGCAATCCACTGACTCCCTCTCCGCGTATCAGCAGGTTTGATATAGCTTTTGGCTTGTGCTCGAGAACGTTCTGGGCTAAACCAGTAAGAATTCGTTCCAAAAGGTTCTCCATCTGTCTATGGCACATCGCCAATTTTGCCGCCAAATGTCGCGAGACGGGCGATTTCTCTCCAAATGTGCCAACCCTGCCTTCCTTTGCCATTTTCTGGCAACCCTGAACCTGTTTTTCGGGGAAGCCATCTTACCGCGCCTGGATATTTCGTAACAATATTGAGGTATGCAATCTACGCTCATGTCCGAATTTATCACTGTATGCATGAAATCATGGATTTCTCAGAAAAGGTGAATTATAATTTTATGAACTCTTATGAATAATACAGTGACTCCCAACGGTTTTAGGTTAGGACCCAATTTTAGGTGTTCGGTGTCGCCTAGGCGGTATAGTGGTAGGAGAGCCTACTGCGGTACCGAAGGGCCTGGGTTCGAATTCCGGAGAATGCATGGTTGTAACTAACTGCCCGTCCCTTCAAAGTAGGTAACAGTGGCCGCCCATGAGGTGCCTCAAAATAAAATGACTACCACTGTCGGCCTTAGGAGTTGCCGATGCTAAAAAGGCAATTACCCACAATTAGATAAAAAAATTAGGTGCTCGGGCTGTATTGAGACCACAAATTCTGAGAAATGTGTATTTTATAATTGGTTTGGGCCCCTGTTATGCGATGTTTCAGAAAAGCTGCGACCCAAAGAAATTTTTTCGCGATCTCCAAGTTCGACCCTTAGTTTTAAGAACACAACATCATAACGCATAAATAGAAAAGAAATTAAGAACATGAAATAATAATAAATAAGTGTGCTACAAGAAGAGTTTAGGAAAATAAAAAAAATAACTCCGATAAAAACTTACGCTGATGAGCTTGCTATGAAATTTGCTCTGCGCTGACTTGTGCACACATATCACAACATGTTTCCATGCTTACAATAAGGTTACTAATGTCAGTTTAAGGTCTTTAGTTGCATTTCTGAAACAATGCGATCTTCAGAGTATTTACAATCCTAGGAAAAGGATGTAAACAGATCAAGGGGAAATTCAGAAATGTGGTTTCTTTAACCATATTAAAACAAATTTTTACTAGTTTCAGGACTATTATTATTATCAAACTTTACTTTATTTATATTTACACCTTCATTTTTTAATTAGATCTATCACTATACTGATTTTTGTTTTATCAAGAGTATTAGGACTAACATTAAAATCCTGTTTTGTTTTTATGCTAGCGAAAGTAGTTTTACTATTTGGAAAAAATCACTCTTTATTTTTTCGTGTGCCTTAAGTGTTTGTTCGAACTTAACCGTATTTTTACATCGGTACAAAATTTTGATTTCAATTTTTTTATTTATTCCATAATGCATTAAAGCAGCATCATTAATTTTCACTTAATTGCATAATTCTTTCACGTTTAAAAAACATTCCTAGAAGGATTCAAAATCAGTCATTTGCTTTTTACTCGAACGTTTGAGTAAATTATCTGCTTCAAAGAAGATGAAATCTCATCAGATAAGGTCTCGGTTTTTGCCATGAATTTATTTCAGATCCTGTTCGAACAATTAAGGACGCGCTTCCTCCGAGGGATCCTTTAGCAAAGATAAATTTTCTAATTTAGAAATATTCTCGAAATGTTCGATCGAAAGAAAGTCTTCATACGATTTTTCGTTAAACTTAGAAACGATACTTTCCATAACAGCATAATTAATACTGATATTTTGAAAAACAGAATTTCAATATAAATAATTTTTAGAAGAATAATCATAATCTAAGGATATTTTTTATCTCACAAACACTGCACTGCTCTGAAAAATTCTTTTCGTTTCGTTTATTTGATTCTGCGTCCTTTTCCACTTGGAAATCACACAATGCGTTCATGTCACTCATTCATCAAATTCTAGTTCTAAATCAAATCCAGAAAAAAAATCTTAGTCTCTTCTAATATGGGCGATCACAGTCACACCCGAATTTATGGCGAATTTTTAATTTTCTCTGCCTTGTAGTTTTTCAATGAGACATTGATTTATTTCTCATTTTATAATGTGTAAAGTCTACATAATATTTGAAGCTGCTTGACAAATACCGCTATCTTTTGAGTCCTGTATCCGTCTAACTATCTGTCCACCCATTTCTGAATATTTTAGTTCGTATTTGCATTATACTATAAATTTATTATTTACATGATAATTAAGTACAGAAAAATGATGAAATTTCGTACTAATTAGAAATTACACCACGTAAATAGCAATAGCTAGCTTCTTACAACAAGTTTAAACTACGTCAAAATCGACTACGTCAGGGTTTCTACTTCTACGCCAGGATCGCCTTTCACGTATCAGAACAGAGAAGAGGGCGCCGCCATTGAACGACATGTAGCGAAGACTGGTATGTCATCTTTTGTCAGAAGCAGACAGCATGTCTATATAGTTAAACATAGATGTACAGGGTGTTTCAGTAAATCAGTTACAAACTTCCAGGAGACATAGAATACACCTAGACAATGGAAAATCACTTAGCAGTGTATGGACAGACACACTTTCTTGGAGTGGTTATGACGACACAAACAGTGTGAGAAAACATGTTTTATTATGTTTAGTACGGCAGAAACAATGAATAAAAACAAAAACAGACAACGATAGTCATTAAAGAAGGTGTTCGAAAGTTCGATCTCGACTGTGACCCAGGCTTCACATCTCCAGCGCAAGCAAGAATTGAATCACGCATGGAAGAACGCATGGACGCACGATTCCTGCATCATGCTCCAGATCGGAATTTCGTACACCTTCTTTTGATGACGATCGTCTGTTTTTGCTCTATTTCTTGATTTTCGCTGTATTAAGAATACTAAACCTTATTCTCACCCTGTTCATGTCCTTCATTTCGTGTGTTCTGTGTCGTCACTACAGCACAAGGAAAGCGTTTCCGACCATGCATTGCTGTGTGTTTTTCCATCACCTAGGTGTACTCAATCCTTCCTGAGCGTTCGTAACCGATTTGCTGAAATATCCTGTAAGTACATTAGCGGAGTTAAGAAAGATAATTTTGTTAACGCATAATTGGAACAGTAATATATGCAGCATTTTAACACCCACTGTTATAAAAGAATTATGACTGAATCATCCGGGATTAAAATGAATGCTATGTACACTTTATTGTCATTATAGGAGTAACTCTTAATAGTTTATGGCAAAATGCGCCGCTATTACTGGCATTAAATTTTAGCAGTTGCTTTGTTCCCTTTAAAGTTATATCAGAATTATATATTTCTTTACACTCCGTAAATAATGTAGCTGTCAAGTAAGTTTCTTCTCCTGTATCTACCATCATGTTTATTTTGTACGATATCTCAAAATTTTGGATTCAGTACGATTTAGCATTTTAATGAATTTGCAAACGTAAAAAATAAGTTTCAAAGTTCTAATTGCACTTCGTTTATTGACATTATTTAGGTTAAATCTATAACTTCGCACATAGGATATGCGAAAGAGCTTCTAAATACTTCTTACATTTCTGACTTGTATAAGAACGTAAGTACTTGAATATTAATTAACACACTGTATAAAAACTATTCCTTGCAAAATTAACGATTTTATGATAACATGCAATTCAATTTACCTGTAGCTGAATATTGATAGCACTGGATATTTCCATATCAGAAGGAAAATATTGAAGTGGTCAACTGATTATTCATTTTCTCTTCTGCAGAAACCCAACATAAAAAGGAGGTATGCAATATTTTAACAAGATTAACTTAGATAGATAACAAGATTAACTTAGTTAAGATTAACTTTGTTGGATTGAAAACTCTTTGCTTAAAGTTTGCTGTAAGGTAATTTTTTAAAAGTGAAAACTTTCAAAATCGAAAATGATGTATTGACCTCCTTGATTTTAAAAACTTCTTACTATTACTCTTCAATTATAAAATTGTTCTTGAAAAGAAAAGGGTTTATTTACCTTATATGAGCATAGTACTGCAGATTTCATTCAGTTTAATTACTTTTGCAATTCTAAGTGTCACAAATTTCCATTTCTCTCAATATATTTACTGACGTAATTAATTTTCCACTAAAATGGAGTAATTGTAATTTATCTCATTTCATTTCATAAATATGAGTATTTAAAACGGATTTGTGTTGAGGGAATTAAGAGTTAATTTTATTTTGAAGCAACCTTTTCCATCTCTGTTGCTTTCAACCAACGCTTTCTTCTCGGAATATTATTTCGGTTTCGCGCGCTATGCAAAGTAGGGTAGAAAGATACTATTTAAGCTGATGTCTGAGTTACTTCAGACACAGCGTGCTCTGACTTTCGGCCACATTGTTTCCCTGATATTTAAGCTTGCTATTTTACGGCTGTGCTTATTAATTGTCGCTTTGTCCACATCGGTGGAAGGGACAAGTACCAGCTCGCGTTAATTATCTCTGTGCAACTTCGGTTGATTATTTAACTAAGTTTTAATTTTATATTTCTGTTTTGAGTTATAGCCAAAAGCGTGGTTGCATTTTGTAAGCACCCGGAGTGTTGACTATATATGCTTTTTTGAGTTGAAGAAAAGGGTCTTTTCACTCTTTGTATGTTTTCTTAATGATATGGTTTCAACTTAGCTAATTGTCGCTTTACAGTTCAAGTAAAGATCTAGTCAACAAAGTAATGTAGCTAGAATCTTACAGTGTAATAAGGAATTTTGTGGAATATGCCGTAAATGTAAACTAAACTGAAATTATAACAGAAATAAAAAAATATTCTGAAACTATAATTCGAAACTTTCGAAAGTTTTATTTCACATCTGTGTGCAATATTTTTCCAGGTGGAACAAGCTTTCAAGGACAACAACTGTACAAGCCTTTTATGATGAAAGACTAAATAGTATAGGTAAATTTTAATTTCCTCTCTTTGTATCTGTATTATCTTATTTGTACTTGTTAATGTCATAATTTTATAAGGAACACTCTTAGAGCATTTTCATGTTCTAATGTATATGATAAGAAAAATAACTAACTATATATTTTCAAGTAGAAATGCATCTATTTGTTTAAAATTCTACTAAAATTATTTGAAAATGTTATTTTAAGAAATGCATCCCTTTGTCAAATTTTTAATGGCGTAAAGTGGAAAAAAGATCATTTTGAGAGTGTTGCTGACAACACACCCATACAATACTTCAGAGTTTTTGAGCAAATTTATTTTTAATTCTTAATTTAAAGATTTGAGTTACGTAGCAATAAGAATAACAAATAGTTTTTAATTAAAAAGCATTCTCCTAGGAATTATCAAAGTTAGATACGAATTAGAGAGCCGGCCAGCCGGGATAGTGGTTAGTGACTCGGACTGCCGTACTGAAGGACCCAGGTTCGGATCCCGGAGAAGGCATAGATGTTTGAAAATGTGTAGTGTTGTATAGTGTTGTGCGGCATTAGGGGACTCTAAATATGTGGTGAGCCAAAAGTTCTCTCGAGAGGTTGGTCGTAGGGGAATAGGTGTGGGAGACCCTCGGATCAGTCCAGCCCGGAGGTGCTCTCCATTAAAATTGCTGTCGGAACTGAGAAAAATCGCACTGTCACCTGTTTGGTGCTCAAGGCTCTTGCCAATGACAGGCGCAATTTTGCACTTCTTGCCACGATGAATTTCGTGGCCTTGTTCTGATGCTGCTGACAGACAAGTGACATAAGTCACAACAAAAACAACAACGTATTAACGAAACCCGTGTGGTACAGTCTGGCGATGTTTTTCAGAAAGCAGAATAAAAATACTGACTTATAAATATTTCCAAAAAATGTATTAATTACACACACATATACATAATTTTACGATTTAATTATGTATTTTTCTCAAAAATCATTCAATAAACCTTCTTATAAGCGGTCTCCTGGAGTACATGGATTATCGCTTGGGTGTGGTTCTTCGGAATTTCTCTGGAGAGCACCTGTCGGTCTTTGTCTCCCAGTTCCGTGGATCTGTCGACTCGGTGTACATTCTGACAATCACCTCTCACCTTCCGCTTGTGAATAACAATGACCACTACAGAATTTGAGTATTACAGCTCGCTAGGTATGTCGCTTAAGACAGGCTATTTCTGTGATAGCCAATGATTACATATTTCTTGAAATCAGATAACTCTGCACTTTGTGACATCTTCCATGGGACTAATGCCAATGGTCGTTTAACGTCGGAGGGCGCTACGTACTCCACGGCCGCAGATATCGGCATTTGCATGGCTGTCCAAATACTTATTGGTATACAGTGTTATTGCAAAGGAATAAAAGTGCATTTTTAAAATCTTTTTCTAAAATATATGTCCTTCTCTTGTTCTGTCTGAAACATATGCATCTTCGTATGAAAGTTAGTTCATTTAACCCACTTCTGGTTTTGATGAAACTGTAGTTTTGCATCTTTAGTTCTTGCTAAACTATATACACATAGGTAAGGGAGGCAGAGTTTTCTGTCCAAAATTTCTGTAGTGAATTGCAGTGAAAGAGCATAAATCCGAGTTCCCACAATACGTTATTACTCTTTTTACAATGATATATCTCAATCTGTGTGTATACGTGTAACGAGTTCTTCGTTTTCGATAGCTTATATGAAACCTTTTCATATTTAAGCGTTCTGCACTCATGCAAAAATTAGACAAATGAAAGTGGTATTTTACATGAAGGAAATAACAGTTGTTAATAAAAAATTATATCAAAATATTTCAATTTTAGTATTTAAGGCTTTATATCGATGGCAACAATATATTAGATTTGGGAATAAACTAAGAGCCAGAAGTTAACACTCTATTTGAAGTTTGAACTAATTTCTGTGAAAAAATATGTCATGAGATAATCCAGAACTTCAGAGATTCGGCATTTAAAACATGTATGTGATTGTAAACAACATTCCTAATTTATAAGCATTAAGTGCATTTTTGGAATTACGCCACATGCGACAATAATAAGCTCATCGTGAAAATGAGTTTTCGTTATTTAGCAATTAAATATATTAGTCTCAGTCCTCAATTTAGGGCCCATTTCACTCTTCTGTCGAATCATGTTTCAAATAAAAGGATGTCGCCACAAAATGGTATCTCTCTCTATTATTTTTTAAGAAATAATACAGCTAATATGAATAGCATAGTGAATAAAAATGGGTGGTAATATTTTAAGATTGTTTTGGAATTCTAGAGATATACTGCTTTTATTGATTTTGTTGTGACATTTTCTATAAACGCAAAAGGAAATGATGCTCAGTAAGAGAAGTTAAAAAAATAAATTAAAAATTGTCATCAGAAACTGAATAATGATATCATGAACTGAGAAAAGACTGCAACAAGTGTTTAGCAAAACTTAATACTCTACCGAGAATTCTAAAGATAGTCTTCTTTTAAACAATTTGTGATCGTTAATTCATCAAATTGCAAATCCGAAACAGTATAAAGTCAAGGGATATACTACGATCGATGAGATAGCTTCAGATCAAAGTGTGAGAGCAGATAAGTACATGTGTATGTAGTTATCACTTCTCACTGTATGTGAGAATGGAATAATAAAATATAAGTGGAATTTATAATTTACATTGAGTCATAAAAATAATGAACATATCAAGTTTTATTTAAAAACTATACGCCAATTCCATATTTTAAAGTAACACGTTTAAGCTTAAATTATCACTTGATACTTTGTTTAAAGCTCGTTATAGCCGCATGCTTTTGGATTAATTAATCGTTCTTTGTATTATTTTAATATATTCATTCTCTCTCAAATATTTTCCTTTACAGGCATTCCTACAGGAGTTTTACAGTCTCCGATATTTTATAAAAATGGACCACAGTGAGTTTATATTATATCCCATATGCTTCTTTAAACTTATATTAATTAGAAATGCTTGAAATTATGTTTTTATAATATTCTTTAAGTGACAGTACAGATCAATATTGATACATATATTTGTTTCAGCTACTTGAATTTTGGATCTCTTGGTTACATTATTGGTCAGGAAATAACCCATGCATTTGATAATAGAGGTACAGTAATTATTGCTGGAGTTTTTTATAACTTAAGAGTTTATGTTTATGTTTTAAGTTCAATATCAAATAAAAGTCAATATTTGGATAACCATTCTAAATAACATGAATATGTAAAGTTTGTGACTTACATGATAAACACAATATACAGTCAAATTATGCTTCAAGGAAAACAGTAAATAGTGGTAAAAATTTAGCTCCAACAGAATAATTAATTTAATGCTTTGTGTATTATACTATTGGGTCCAGTGTACCAAATTTAAAAGTAAAAACATTACAAGAAGAAGTTAAAATTAAATATAGAATTTATTAAGAGAGACACTGACTTAATACAGAATTTTACATGGGTGGCGGTGGGGAGTAATAACAAAAAATTCTCATACCGTTCCAAACAGTGAAGTTAACATTGGAGATACAAGCTGCTTTTACCCTCCGACAAGTGAACTTCGGCCACGTCACAGCGCAGCCATATTTTTGCTAAAAAGAAAAGAATGAAAATTAGAAATCTGAACAGGAAAAGGTAGCTTCGGAGCCTTCCGCCCCTTCTATGTGGGATTCGTCCTCATTTCGTCGCCCAACCTAGGTGGTTTCTCTCCTCCATTTCCTTCGTACATCGTTCTATGAACGCAGACAGCAACTCTCGTGGCTCCAGATAGTACTTTTTTCGTCGTCGCCAACGTCTCTCTCCCCGTTCTAGTCTCCGTCTCCGTCAGCCTCGTAGCTAGCTCCCAGCCTTTTTACTCCTCTCGCCAAAAAGCTCGTTTGGCGATTTTAGATGGTAAGAAACCGGCCAACAGCCCGGCAACCCCAGGGGGAAAACACACAGGAAGGTGAAGCCAATGTAGTTCGAACTCCAGATATTGGCGAATAATCGCTGATCCACCAAGGTCAGTCACCTCTCAGCAGAACTAGCCTCGTCGAGGGGTCCCAATCCTGTATTGGAAAAGCCTGCAAGTAAGGAAAACACCCCGTCCCCTCGACCTTGGTGTAGAATATGTAACGTTGAAATTACCCTCTCCAGCAGGGTGCAATAGTTCTTCTTGTTGACAGATGCTTCCCAGACCCAGTCTGGCGTAAAAAACAAGATCGTAAATTAAGAATCACCACAAGGCAACGGAAAAGTTTTCGAAAGAATATGGTATTAGTTTTTTTTGTTTTAAACACAAATTAACTTCAATGCTGAAAAGTACTTCAATTTAAATATAATAATTACACAGATAATTTTCTTGGGTTTATTACAACACCAAACACGACCACCTTAGTAAGAAAATAAAAATTACTTCAGCTAAAATATAATAATCAAGTATGAAAAATTTTTATGTTCTCCACAACACCAAAACGACCATCATAGTCAGAAAAAATGGATCCCAAATTTAGCAGAAAAGGGGGCACATTAAAACTTAATTAAAACTTTAAACACCAACTTGTGTAAACAAAACTATAGAAGAACTTTAAAAAAATGACCTTAAGGGTCAACTTAACAAGAGATTAAAAAATAACAACCAAGTTAAAAAAATATTAACCAAACAAAAATTTAAATAGTTAACCAACCAAAAGTAAAAGAAGAAAAATTAATTACTCAAGCAACTTAAAAAAATCAGCGTTAACCAAAACTGTCAAGAAAACAAATTAAATGACAACAATTACTTTTCAACAAGGCAAAGAAACTTAAGTTCAACTATAAAAATAAAAACAAATTAATCTTTAAGTCTGAAGCAGAAATAAGGTTAAATCATTACACTTAAAACAATTTAAATCACAACTGAAATATGTAATACATAACAATCCTCAAGGTTAAATTATTACACTTAAAATAATTTAAATCACAACTGAAATATGTAATACATAACATTATTTACCATAGAGTATCAGTGAGTATATAATGAAAGAAAAACAGAACACAATCGACTTTCCAAAACCGAAGGAATAAGCTGAACTTTACAACGCATAAATTTATTAAATCACGGAGATCATCAAATGTAATATGTCTTTAAATACTAGGATTACGGCGAAAACAAAATTTGGCATTCCTCTAAAATTCTATCAAAGATTAAAAACAAAGTTGGTTTAAACATTTTAATAGGCTTCTGTAAGTTTCTTATACTATTGTTTGCAAGTTCTCTGCTGCCTTCCTTTCTACACTGTTTCTTCCGCTGATGAAATTTCTTTTTTAAACATGTAGAGGCATTAGTTTATTTCGAAGCAGAAGAGATGAAAAAATGAGCAATGCCCTCGCCGGGACTCGAATACGCGCTGAACATGCTGACCACTACCCCACGAAGGCGGGAGAAATACCTTATATTCCCACTTTTAAAGGGCGACTGGGGATCAAAAGACCCAATCGCCAAATTCTGGTGTTGGAAAACATTATCCACCACTTTTTATTTGGGCGCCGCTGTAGAGATATTAGGCTATTTCGAAAACTTGAGAAATGGAAAATGAGAAATACCCTCTCCGAGATTCGAACCACGGACCTCTCTAATACGCGCCGAGCGTTCTGACCACTAAGAAGGCAGGAGAAATACCTTATAAACTTGGAATTTAATTAATAATCCCAAAGACAGCTTTCACTGACACAAATTGTCACGCTTATAGAACGCGAGTCAGCACAACAACATGCGGAATTCGGAGACTGTGCTAATTTAAAAAAAATATCCACTGGTCTCCTGCACTCTTTTCAGTGCAGCACCCTCATTTTTTATAGCTTTTATAAATGGACAGAAAAGTTTAAAAGTTGTAAATCTGAACTCTATAAAGATCATGCATCATAAATAGTATTTGTTACACTTTCGCAAACGTGTTTCATATTTATAGTAAAAGCCTGACTATTATTGGCCTAAGTTACATGAAGCATAAATAATGGCATGAAAAATTAAAAAATGTCTATTAAAATACTTAAAACATCAATCTTTCAAATTCTACCAAATTGAATAATTTGTGTTTTCTATATTTTATATGATTTGAATAAGCAGATAATTGGTCCATTTCGTAAGCTGTGAAATTTTCACCCATGGAAATACATTTCTCTGAGTCCAATGAAAGGAATCCCTACAAAAGGCTCTGAGCAAAGTCAAATTTTTAATTGTACTAACTTTTCTTAGTAATCAGTAGACTATGGATCAGTAGACTATGGAGATTAATTTTAGCTTACTTTCGTCATAAACATATTCTGTCTTAATGAAAAACATTCTGCATGATTCCAAAATACCTTTAAAGTACTCACTCGGCTACTGGAAATATTCTTATGATTCTGCAAATTCTCCATTTGATTGCCAACAAGTTTCTTTAAAATCTGATTGCCAGCATTTTAAAATGTGCTTCAAGAGGAGAAAAGTGTGCTTGAAGATGCAAATTTTATGAATTTTAATCGTGAAAATAGTCACATGCTTCAGTACTCCGAATTTAGAAGAACGTAGTGCATTGAAAATTATTTCCAGATTTAGACTTCCTAAATGACTATAAAGGTAGTCAGGAAAACTGCGTAATATACTTTTATGAGGAACTAAATACTGCATTGATAAATGCATCTTGAACCAAATCACTTACGAATATTCGAAAGAGATCAGCTGCTCACTGCAGTTTGTGGAATTGTTTTTACCTTTCCTGATTTCCTTTTATATTTATTTAAGAAATGTTGCTTGATTTCTTTACACTGTTTGTAGGATGATATGTAGAAAGAGAATAAAGTTAATAAAAATTAAATTAAGAAGCACTTCAGTGAATCCGGGCATGATATCTCTTTTCTTTTCCAAAAAGTGATTCTTGAAAAAAGACGTATTTAGGCTTAGGAAAGAAACCGCTTGCTTTATCCAATTGCCCAGATGCTATTTTAATTTTTATCTTTATTTCACACTTTTAAAATTAAAATAAATTTCAGATTAAATAGTGTTTTTACGGAACATTACCTTATTTAAGAATTGTATATAAGATTTTGTCATACGAATGGCATGGTTAATATCACTTACCAATTCGAAAGAGTTTTTTTTCCTTCGAAATACTGAATTTACTTACTCTAAAATCACAGGTCGAATGTTTGATAAAGATGGCAATAGCAGAAACTGGTGGTCCGCAAAGGAAGAAGCTGCATTCAGCTTGAGAGCCGACTGTTTTATAAAACAATATGATAGCTACACTGCCGAAAATGGAATGCAGGTAAGGTATATTTTAGGCAATCTCATATTTATATCTATCATATATATCGTATACACATGAGACTGTCTAAAATATGTATAACCAGTATCAATTTTTTATTTTAAAATATCTTTTTAAAATACCAATCTTATTTCCGCGCAATATGCTGCTGAAAATTAAACAATGTATACAAAACTAAGAAATTTAGAACCAAATCCACAAAGATCCAAAATAAGTTAAATTAAAAACCAGTGAACTGTGAAATTCCCAAAAAATAATTAAATCAATCAACCAAAAGTCAGAAGAATGAAAGAAACCTAAAAATCACATTTCTTCAGCATTCGCTGCTATTAAGTCTTTATTTATACATGCTAAAACAGTTACATATATAATGATAAAATTATGTTATTTGTAGGTAAAAGGCATGAACACGCAAGACGAAAATGTAGCTGACAACATTGCTTTGAAAGCAGCTTATCTGGTAAGAAACACATTTGAATATATATAGAAAAACAAAAACCCGTGTTTTAAAATCTCAGTGTAAGATAGCATAAGGAGAAGTCTTGTGTATCGTAGAAACCGTTTATATTTAAATGCAACAAAGAATGGTAATGGATTCACAACTATACATAATTTTCTAAAAACCATATTTAACTTGCAGGGATTTTAAAAATTTTCTAATAGTTTTTCTTCGTTTTGAAACTCTTTACTCTATTCTTTTGTTTCCCACCTACAACTTCCTGCCAGAATGAATTTTCAGTATCGAGTTTTATATAAACGAGGTAGAACCAGTATTTAAGGGAAAGTTCAGTCACTTCCGTAGGAGCACGTATTCAGCCCAGATGCAAAGCGCATCAGTATCTTTATCCCCTGGTATTTGTCACATTTAGAGAATTCTATCTGCGTATACACGGGTTAAACCCGGGCTTAATCATGAACTGGCAACAGCAGCAAATGTTCCCCCGCTGACTGCCAGTATACTCACCGAAGTATCAAAGTTTCGTAAAACGAGCTTAGAAATTCTCAGTCAGCAAGTTCTGCTTTCTGGCGCCATGTCGTTGCTTTGAACCGTATCTTATTACGTTCGACAGTAGTCTTACGTGCCTATTAGTATTCGCCGGAGAGGTTAATTACGGAACTACTCGGTTAGTTATATATAAAATCACCATTATTATTTACTCTTCGTTAAACTGTAATCATGTAATAGCTGTATTTATGAAAAATGAAGTTCAGTTCAATATTTCCGGATCGAAAGAATGAACTCCTATCAAAGTAGTGATTGAAAGTTTAGCTGAAGATACTAGCGCTGGTGAAATTAAAACGGAACTATGTGAAGCAAGGTATTCTATTATAGAGGTTACTAAACTCTCAGAAAATCAAATGGTGCCGAGAATAAACTACCAGTGTTTTTCGCTTCCTTGAAGAGAGATGATACTGGGCGAAGTATTTATAAGAAGATTATGATAATTAATGAGAATTCAGAGATATCGTCTCAGTCAATATGTCTCAGAAAATATCGTAGCAATCGTATGATGTCGTTTAGAAGCCAGCATTTGGAACATGGGCAATTGTTCTGCAACAATCCAAAAAAAAGTTTAATTCAGTGACGACCATATGACGTATATTTTTACCCTTCTGGAAGAAGAAATGCCTACTTGTATGCTTGTATGCACTGTGGGAAAAAAATCACGTGGCTTCGTTCAAGGGATGTGAATTTGACTCTAAAATTCGAAAGAAAAATATAGAAGAAACAAAGCTCCAGAGCCGGCTAAAAATCATCTTAAGTTGTTTCTATACAGAAGAAATTCTCTCCTGTGACGAAATCTACTACACGTGTGCTGATTATTTCTCCTGAACTAACGATGGAAGCTCAAACTGACAAAATCAAAACTATTATCAACAGATTATTAAAACGTTCTAGAAAAATTTAAGCAAGAGAAGTCACCTGCGGAGGAACTATAACTGGCACTTTGCGTGCTTGAACTTCTCGATGGGACGGAAAATTAACTTTCTTTCGCCCTCAGTACGATGATTGATCTAGTTATCTTTGGGCTCGGTATGTGGCACCACAAATTGAGCAAAGTATTATCTTCAATTTGCGAGATTATATTGCTTTCGCTGTCCTGTGAGGCTTTGTGGCTCTCTTTTTTTGCACTCCTTTCTCAGTTTTCTCCGCAGGGAGATTGCTTCGTTCGGATTTTATGAACATCACGTGCCTTAGAGCTCATTTCTTCATCGAGACGGCAACATTACGCATTCTGCAAAGATAGATGACAAACTGTCCTGCATCTTGCTAAGATGATTCTCTAAGTTTTGAATACTACCTCTATGACGAAGAATCCAACCACCACATTTTCTTTCAAACCTCAAGGTGTTGCTTTCCTCATGAATGGCAAGCAAGTGTGTCAGATAGTTGGCGAGCTTCGTCTCTTTAAAACCTCAGTAATTACCAAGACCAAATTCTTGAGTATGAGCGTCAACAAGCAGCAATGGACGAAGCAACAAGTACAACGTGGTAAAAATTCAGAAAACACATTCTTTTTGCTAGCCTTGTAGTTATGAAGAAGGGAGGGACTGCCTCCCACTGCCCATAGAGGAGGTCAAGAGTTCAGTGACCGCCATTTTCTCGAAAATTGATTGCGAAACAGTTTTTAAAGGAAAGATCAAATACCAACATTTGCGGAGTAATAGGCACAAACTCTAATATAATACATTATTTTCGAAGACCATTTACATAATTTTTTTATCGTAATTACAAGGTGGTGTAACATCAGAAATAGTGAGGAACTAAAAACTCTCTGCTTTAAAGGAAAGGAGGAAAAAACGAAATTAGCAGATTTAATTATAGGTATGATAAATTAATTAAATATAAATAACACTAAATGGAAAACAGAAGAACAAAATAAAAAAAAATGATTAAATAATCACATGAAGGTAATAGCACATCTTACCAAAAACTATCAATACAGAAAATGATCAAAATGGTAATTCTAAATAAGTAACACGTTTGAGGGGAAAAAGCAATTTAAGAAGACAAGATTAAAATATAAATTTCGTCATAAGTACAGTTTACAGTTTCTCATGCAAAGCTCTTTAAAGCATTTTAAATTGCCCATGTTGTACTACTTTTAAATTTAACATTATTAATTTACTCATGGGTGTCATGATCGTACAAACACACTACTAACCTTTGCTAGAGTAATCATATCAACACTATCTAATACACTGCATAAAGGTGAAAGGAATGACATCCATTGAAAACAAAATGTTGGTAAGATAAATGCGTATCAAACAAGTATAGTTATCAAAATCATATCAATAATACAACAAGTGTAGGATTTCACACTTTTGCGTTGTGTTACAAGATAAAACCCGTTCAATATAATTTTATTTTAAATTTGATCCAGTGTTCTCAATTACGAGTAAAACAAACAAGTTTAGGAAAATTTAAGCTTAACATTTATTTGGAAGTAAACAATAAATGTCTACAACATTTTTATACATTCTAGAGGTGGTGAGACAGGTGAGTTTTAGTTGTTTTACAGAGAAACTGGTAAGAACTACATACCTTTTCTATACAAATTCATCTAAAGAAAGTGGGGCGCAAAAAATTTACTTGATACCAAGCAGGTGACAACCAGGCGATGGTAAGAAATGAAAATCCACAATTAGATATCTGTAAAGATCGAAAAAAAATACATTTTAGTGGATACTATAGGAAAAAAAACCTGGACTTTCCGCCCTTTTATTCTTTAGGTTCGGTCCTCCATACGCTTCCGACCCTGGGTGGTTTCCTCTTCGAATAAACCGAAGGCCTTTTTTTCAGTCAGGTAAAAGCTCGATGTCTTTCATAGATTGTTAGTGCAGTGGGGCGATACCAGTTTTGCTCATGGCGATGTTTTGGTGTCCCCTGTACTTGTTTCTCATCTGTCTGCCGATTCCCCTCTCGAGCATGGCTGCAGACTATTTTTTTCTCGCTAGCCCCCGGCTTGGCGATGCTTGATGTTCCAAAAGTCGCCAATTGTAAGGCGACCCTTTGAGGAGTATCCAAGGCAGAAGGTGGGAAAGTCTTCAGATGATACCAATTGTTGGCGGGCATACTGAAGCTGTAAGTATTTTGTTCAGAGTATGGGGTCAATCAACTATTCGCCACAATAAAATAAACACATTGCAGACCGTAGCATCGCGCAGTGTGTCACTCTTACATGGGTGGAAGCCTAACGGACTCCAAGTCACCCTCGTGACAAAACCCCTGCGTAGCGCAATTGCATACAAAAAAGAATTTTAGAAAGAGGGTACAGAATTGAGCTTTGAGCTAAGGAATTTCCAGACAACTGTCTGCCTGAGATAAGCATTCTGAGAATCGGAAGGTTATTTTTTTTCTCCAGGGAATTTTCGGAAACAAGTCTATAAAAATCTACTCTTTCATCACAAACTAACAATTTAAGAAAATGAATTGCAAAAATCTGGCATTTGATTAACTAAATTAAATTAAACACCGAAGAATGTTTCTGCAGTTGAAATATAATAATTACACAGCTAAATTTATGTTTCGTCAACACCATAAACGACTTTAAAAACCAGAGTCAGAAAATATAGATTCAAAACTTTACCAGAAAGAGGGGTACTAAGCAAAACTTATTAAACTTCATACACCAACTAGTGTAATAACAGAGAACTTTAAAATTGAAAGTAAGAGTGACCTTAGGGGTCAACCTAACCAGAAATTAAACAAACAGTATAAAAACCAAGTTAAGATTTTAAGAACAAAATTTAATGACTAACCAAACAACACTTAAAGGATAAAAGAGAAATTAACACAAGCATCTCAAATTCAGAGTTAACCAAAACTGCCTTTTTAAAAATTAACAACAATTACTTTTTAACAACGCAAATTAAAATCAAATTAATAACTTTGGTTACTGATAACTGAATTAAGATAAGCATTATAATTAAGATAAGTGTTGCAATTAAGATAAGCATGTATTGCATAACACCCAGCTTAAGTTCATTTCAAATAAGAAAATCTTTAATTAAGTAAAATCCTTTTCTGTTTAGAGCAACCAGATTTAAAATTAAAATTATTATCTTAGAATTCGTAAATAGAAATAAAAAAGTTATTAAAGATTAGTAATTAGAAATCACAAGCGCTTAGGAAACTGTGAAACAGCCAGGTGCATTTTGCTTTCTGACTATATTGTTAAGTATGTCTCTAAACGCGACATGCGTGTGAACTGCAAATACATAACAATAAATGGTGAAACCGTATGTGGATTATAATTAGTTAAAATCAATAGTTACGGATTTAAAGAAAACCTAAAACCTATCTGATTCTTTTACTTTGCTACTATAAATTATGTAATGTTCCTAAATAAATGCTTGGAATAACTGTTTCTGAATTTAAAATTTGGAAATTCAATCGCGTACATTATCCAAAAATCGTTGTCAGCTCTCCTGATAGTCAAATTCAAACAGTATTTATCTTAATTAGTTTTTCGATATTTTTCCATAGGCTTATCAGTCGTGGGTGAAAGATCACAAAAGGGAACAAAAGCTGCCTGGATTGGATTATACACCAAATCAGTTGTTCTGGATACAAGCAGCGAACGTAAGTTTTCTATTTTGCATGGTAGCATGTAAATATTATTTGACAGTATATAAATATTATTAGACAGTGAATATAAGAGAAATACAGTGTGTTTATAAAATCCCGGACCCATTTTGATGTTTAATAACTCATAAAATAATAAAGATAGATTAAAATTAATAACGTAAATGGTTAGATAGACTCAAAACGTTTCATGAACCTTGTCAATGAACTTCCACGTGTGCCCCCTTCGTCGCACGGAGAATATCAAGTCGATATTCGATTTCACGCCAGATACCGGCAAGCATGTCGGCATCCACAGAGGCTATTGCGGTTGTAATTCTGGCTTTTAGGTCATCAATGTTCGACACTCTCCTTCTGTGAACGTTGTCCTTTACAAATCCCCCAAAGGAAAAAGTCCAGCGTTATATCAAGTGATCTGGGTGGCCAAGGAATTGGGACCTCCTTGCCCAATCCATCTTCCTGTAAAATGGTCATTCAAAGAACTGCGAACGATGAGGTGGTGCACCATCTTGTTGCAAAAAGACATGTGGCTGAAGCTCTTCCAGTTGTGGAAATACGAAGTTTTTCAACATGTCTAAGTATAGGAATGATGAGACCGTCTTTTCTGTAAAAAGAAAAAAGGCATCATCTTTAGCATCATCAATTCAGCATCATCTTCTATCCTCCTTAGCATATCTGTTGCAAAGGCCCTCCTCCTAGGCCTATAATAATAGGCAATAGTTGCCAAAAACAAAAGAGAGAAAAATGCAATTAATAAGCAGACGATATTTAGAAAAGTACAGATATTTAGACTGGAAAATGAAATTATCTGAAATTAACCACACGCGCAGACGATATTTACAAAAGCAAAGATATTCAAACCTGAAAAGGAAAATATATATGTTATTCCATCAATAAATGCCATAAGTTTGTTTATATCTTCATTATTTTATGAGTTATTAAACATCAAAATGGGTCCGGGACATTATAAATACCCTGTATTACCTGCTCATGCTTAAATATTCATAAGGAAATTATACTTCTTAAAATACTAAACCTGAAATCATAAACATGAAACTGAAATATAATTTAAACACTGAACATATATTAAAAATTAAATTAAGTCTCCAACATAATACTTAGTGCTCCAGAAATGGTGTCATTTTTATTTTATCTCTTAGGTCCTTTATCTTCTGTTGAAAAGAGAGAATGCGCTGCTTGGTAGCAGAGTGCATGTAACGTAGAAATGAAAATGGGGAACCGCATCGGTTGATTGGGCAGTATTATTCTCAAAACGTTGGTCCATCTTATAATAGGCCATCTGAAGATATGCATATATAAAAGATATAATAAATATTAAAGAACCACCTGATGCTTTGTGTTCTTGTACGGGCCGATATTGGTTTAATGCTGCTTTATCATCTCCTTTTCATTCTTCCCTATTATACAAAAGCTCGTAAAAGATATATATTTGAAAAAGCAACCTTTTCCTTCAGATATTTAGTTTTGGTTGGTAGCCTCTGTGTACAGATACCACTTTTGAGATCGAAACACAAGCCCAATTGTTTATCTGATAATAATTTTATAAGGGACAATAACTAGGCTAGCCGTTTTCATTTATTCATATTTAGCTTTGCTTATACATATTTAATTTAACTTCGATTTATTCATATTTATGTTATCAGAAGAGTAATTTTTTTCATTATTTCATCACGTTCTTAGTCACGTAAATGACATAAAGAAGACCGGAAAGAACACGTTAAAATGTATAATCGAAAAGAGCCGAAATTAATGCACCATGGATAAATACAAGAGAGGAATTTCTTCTCGGAAAGAGAGGAGAAAGCAAAAGAACCAAAGCCTATGTACAAGCTTCAGGGACTTTGCAAAAGTGAGGAAAGATGTCTAGGCCTTACTAAACAGCGATATTCAATCAATCTGAAGTCAAACGAGAATAACGCTTTTTGAAAACTTCTTCCAACTCCCCAAAATTCAGAGGTAGATGTATACAAGAAGATTAAGGACAGCGGTCTTCCATATAGAGAGGAATATTCTCACTGAAATTAACTGAAAAGGGCTATGTAAACATGTAATGCATAATAAATAGTTTTGTACAAAACAAATTAATGTATTGCTCGTCTTTTTTAACATTGGTAATGTTTTTAACAATATGTGAATTTTATACGGCTGTTACTACACCTTGCACGCTTTCGAGACAGATAAAATTATTCTTATAATAATTTAAAGAAAAAACTTCTAGCACAAAGAATGAATCGATCAACGAACACAGACCTGGAACGGATTATAACAAGGGAGAGTAATGCATGTTAGATTATCTTGTAGAGACATTAGGTTATTTAGTAGCTGGAGACATGAAAAATATGCAATTCCTTCACCGGGAATCGAACCACGGACCTCTGAAATGCCGGCTCAGTGTGCTGACCATTACACCACGAAGGCACGCTAAGAATGTGGGAGATATACCTTATATACTCCCCTTTTTAAAGGGCGACTAGGGTTTTAGGGGACCTAGTCGCCAAATCCTGGGTGTGGAGAGTCATCATCCACAACCCTTTTAGTTCGGGCGCCACTGTAGAGACATTAGGTTATTTAGTAGCAGGAGACATGAAAAATATGCAACGCCTTCGCCGGGAATCGAACCGCGGACCTCTGAAATACCGGCTCAGTGTGCTGACCATTACACCACGAAGGCACGCTAAGAATGTGGGAGATATACCTTATAATCTTACTAATACTATCCACTTCCTCATCACAGACGATTTTATTCTCTTTTAGTGCACTTTTTTCAGCATTAATTATACCACTCTTTCGTCCTTTTTCGGAGAATTTCTTTCTCTTAGCATTTTCAGCAAAAACATGTGTTAGCTGTACGCTCAAAGAACTAGAATCCAAGGAGTATGGTTGAATGCTATACCTCTGAATTCCATTAACTGAAATTAATTGTTTTCGTTCTCATTATCAGTATGAGAGTTTTTGTTCCTCTTCCTCTTGACTGCTGACTGGAAAATTAGAAAAGAAATATTTGTCTTCCAAAATCTTTACAATTAAATATAACTGCAAGTTAAATAAAATTCAGCTTCAAGGAGTTAAATTATTTTGTATTAGTATAAAATATCATGAAGCAAAAGTCTTTTGAATTGCTTTTTACTAAATTGTAGCTTCCATCCCTGTGAAGTTGCTTAGTGCTTCCTGAAATTTGTTCATATTCCTTTCTGAGTATCCATTAATCGCTTGCATTAATAGCTTGCCATAGTCAAAAATCCTCCAGTGACGATTTGTCCGAAAACATAGTTAGCTTCATCTCCCATTCGATGCTTAATAGTGATTTATTATTCGATGGGAATAATAGCGTTGCGCTGAGAATGATTTACTAAACATGTTTCAAAATCATTATTTATTTATTTCTCATTTTTTTTGTAACAATCGCTTTATTTGTATAAATGTAATATACGTAGGTTGGTGATTTCTAAAACAATTTATTTCAGAAAAAATATCCTATTATTTTTTATCTTTTACAGTGAATAGAATTTAAAGACCGCTTCGATATTTTTAGACTTCCTGATATGGAAAACATAAAAATTAGAAATTGAAATAATTTGTTAATTATTTAGTGAAGCAAAAGGTAAATTTATGAATGATAATTTCAAACAAGGAGAGGAGTCTATGAGTTAGATATGAGTCTTTTCATAGAGGAAAACGCCAAGAAAATTAAGGAGGCTTAGAATTTTACTTACTAATTCTTCAAAAATAAACAGGCTTACAGTAAAAGATTTGTCAGAAATTAAATTATTTCGCCCAAAGTAAGAAATAAAATGAATTTAACCCACGCAAATAGTTCACCCAAAAAGCGGATGCTATGGGGTTTTTCTTTCTTCGGATCATCTTTATTGGTTTCAGTAGTTTACTTATCTTTTTGATATGTATGAGTAAAAAGTGTTGTGAGGACAGCTATCTATAAAATATGTGGTAATTAAGTGGAAAGGAGAAAAAAGTTACTCTTCTAACGATTGCGAATCTGTCAATCCAATAAAAGGCAAATTATTGGAAAATTCAACAGGAAGGACAGATTTTGTAACTAGGTTTTTTAGATCCTCTAATATTTGTGCTAGAACAAACCTCATTATTAATCATAATAATAATATTTTTCTTGTACTTGACTGGCAATTTAATTAAAATCAAATATATAAATTGCAATATTTTAAGAATAGCTGAACTCGTTGAGTAAGTGGTTAATAATTTACCGAAAAATGCTCAAAAACTACATACCTTAGTAAAGGATTTAATAGCAGAAAGGCTTTATTTTATTAAAAATTTGAGGAGCACTACAATATGGTTTCATCGCCGCCTTATACGTTCAGCAACCGGCAAAATATGGCTTCATCAGCATAACTAAATAAGCAACCCCAATTCACAAAAGCTAAATTCGGAAACGTCTGTTTATTTTGACTGTCGAAGCACATGAATGCTATTTGCCAAAGGGAAAGGATGCCTTTGTGAAGAACTTTCTAAAAGGGACGTGCTCGTATTCACGTTGCACCTGAAAAAAAAAATAACACACGAAGAACATCCAAATAGCTAAAATTTTCGCCTCGGCTCCATCTCAGAAAAAATTACAAGCATTCAGTTGTCTTAACCAGTTGGCCACGGTGGGGAAGCTCGAAGCGAGGTTAGTTTGGTTTATTTAATTATGTCAAGCTCGCGAGCGTTTATTGGTAAAACAAAGGGATGTCTTTGAGGAGGATTTTCTAAGCGAAACTGACTGATACCTACGTTACATATGGGTAAATCCCGAAAACACCCATGAAACCCACACGTCCTCCTGGTCCCAAAAAAATTAGTGTTCAGCGACTTTATCCGAGAATGATGGGCCAGTTCAAAGAGAGAAGAAAGATGGGAGGGGGTATGCTTAATTCTGCAGTGGACGTTTTGAACATGACCAAGTATGACAACAGCCTTCTAAATTAGTAGATGATATTTTAGAAGCAAAATGGGCAAAGGATATTTTATACGCATTTTCCTACAAAGAGAAATTGCAATGAATCTCACATATCAAGATCGGTCTTCAAAGATCGAGCTTTGAACGAAAGTTGTTTTCAGCAAATTTCAGTTAATTATTAATTATTCAAGTTTATGTGGTGGCACGCTGGCGGGAAAAAGTTTTTTACTTATTTGCAAATACATGATTACCACGGGGAAATAGAAGCAATGGAAAATTCTTTAGGCTGGATGTACAGACCGTTTTTATGATAAACTTATTTATCCATTATCCATTTTCATGGCAAAAACAACTACGTCTCATAGGATAAGATCTCTGAGTTGAGGACTTAACGGCAGGATCAACGTATCCTTCAGTGAAGCAACAGATCCTCTGTCAACGTTTTTTATAATCAACATAATTTTCTCAAACGCTCAAGCCACTGACAGTTTTCCAGCCTCCGTTCACAGAGCTTCAAACTCTAAAAATATGTAAATATGGTCAAACCAGTATCTAGTGCCACTTATTCCAACCTTAATTTCCTTTTTCTTTTGATCTACCGTAGCAGAGTTCAAAAATACTCAGTACGACATAAATGCCATCGAAAAGATCCCCAGATCCGGCAAATATTCACCTAAAATCTTACAATTCACATTTAGGCGTATATCCGAGGAGTCAGGACCTGTCATAGAAACATTTTTATTTCTAAATAAAAGAGAGGAATCTTTTTGAAAGCATTTTTGCACCAGAAAATCGCTCTGGTGGTTTTTCTCACATTTGAAGGTAATTAAATGGTTGTGCAAATTAAAATATTTTATGTAATTTTATAATTTTAATTTAGTGTATGATACTTCTACTAGTCTAAATGCAATATGCATGTAATTTTTATATTAAAAATTGTTTCAGATATGGTGCGAGACATTAAAACCTGAAACTCTAAGGAACAATATTACCTATGCTCCTTACAGCCCATCCAAGTTCAGGTGAGAGAAATCGGAGTCTCTTTACTTGGGAAATTTTAAACAATAGGAATTTCTTTGAAATGAGGCATATCTGCTGTTGGTTAGATCTAAAAATATAACACATTTATTATTTGAAAACATACTGAATGTGTCTCCATTCAAAGTTTTCATTAGTCAATGAACATGAATTAATACTTTAAATGGATTTCATCCGAAAAGCACAGCATTTCGCAATTCAAATTTACATAATGCTCCTCTTTCTCATTCTCAATATGTATTTTGCTTGATTACGAAATGAAATTATTGATATATTTGCCGTACTAATGGCAGTAAAGAAGATATAACTAAAATTTCCTATTTCATAAGTCCAGTAAATCCTGTTGTACATTTCATTTTTAAACTTGAAGCATTCCATTCCTTCAATGACGTTCTAGTCACACCATTTAGTTTAATTTCAGTACTAATATGCATCATAGTTCTTCCTCGTTTTGTCTTTGCTTCACTCTAAATCTTGTAATTTAGTTAATTTGATTTCCTATTATTCTTTTGTTTACCTTATACTGGAATCTTCCTCCTTTTTAGCCCAAAGAGCATTAGCCCAGAAGGGCTATTAATTTCGTTTTGGAATATTGTGGCGTTTCACTATAAACGGCGTTTCAGTTTTCCAGTTTTACCAGCAAATATTATAGTCCTGTCTTATATTCAAAGAAATTAAATAATAAAGAATCTACATTAATGTATGCATGTTTCTTGCATTGTGATAAAGCAGTGGTACATAGAGCCATTAAATTTTGAATAACGTACGTCTTCACCCGAATATGGGCATCTGTAAGACCAAATTTGGAATATGGAATTTGATTTATTATCGATTTCATATTTTGTAAAGCATTTATGAGTTTTTGATTAAGAAACTCAACGATTTCAAAGCGAGCAATGGCAACACTGCACGAAAAAAAAAACATTTTTATTTCCAGCTCGCAGGACTGTGTATCGGAAATTCTAAAGATATGCTCTTATTAAATTATTTTGTGATATCGCTGTTGAATTTAATTTTATGGTTAAAGGGCAAAGACCATGATATTTAATAAATAAAGGTAACAGACAAAACTTTTAAAAAACTCTCTTTTGGGCGTAAAATATAATCTGAAAGCTTTTAGATTTTTTTTATTTATTTTTTATTTTTTATTTTCCCCTCTTTTTTTAAATTAGTTGTAAATAAAACCCTGTAATATTTAAGAACATATTTAATTGATAGTAAATCTGTTCTTTGGTTCTGAGGGATCAAAATAAACGCTAAATTTGTTTTTACCTATTAATTGACATAGTTAGCTTCAGCAAAGTAGTACAGATGTGGACTTTATTTACGGTATTAACTTACATGATAACACAGCGCAGAGCGTGGTGAGTGTGTGCTTTGTACTACAGCTTGTTGTTTTGCTTCCCGTTTCGTTATATTTGGAAGACCAATGAAGAAAAATAATCAACTGGCATACATGCATAAGCACTAAGTTATTGAAAGAATTTAGTAACTTTTACGTTTTTTCTTTTGATTAATTATAAACCTACACATATTCTACATAGACCTGACATTCATGTCGTTTCGACTGCTTCATAATAAAATTCGTATTACCGTCTCAGAGTGCCTGTGCCTATCCTCTGACTAAACTTCTCCAGTAATTATTCTTGCCATTGTGACTTAACATACATCAAGAAAACAATGCAAATCTTGAAATGTCTCATTAAATAGCATGAAAATTGCTTTAAAAAACTTTCAAACATTCAGGATAACTTTCAGACTCCACACCAATACATTATGCTTCTGTTCAATTCATTTTCTCACTTTTAGTTGATGAAGAAAGTATTGCATGAACTTCTGAATTTTAGTATTCCATGTTCTAATATCGTTTTTGAATAACACAAGTAGTATCAAAATAAAAGAAATTTATCTGAATGATAATATAAATTGAAATTGTAATCTGCAGAAATGAACTTAATATTTGTCACCTCTTTCAGAGTGATAGGACCGATGTCTAATCTACCAGAATTTGCCGAAGATTTTCACTGCAATGCAACTTCTGCAATGGTGCGAAAAAACATGTGCAAGGTTTGGTAGGAAAGTCAGCTTAAAACTCAGTTTTAGAAGAACTATGCTATGTCTTTCTATTAATAATATTAATTAGATGTTACCTGTATTAATGATATAGGAAAGCCACGAAGATTTTATGTAAAATTTTTATATCACTTTATGTTTATATTTAATAGCATTTTTACCTAAATAAAGTGTTGAAACACCGGATATCATGGTTTTTGTAATATACATCTATTCCTAGAACAAGCCTTTTTCACACTTCGCAAACGTTCTCCATAATAAAGAAATCGTTTTCACATTTTCAAAAAAATTAAGAAGTAAAATAAATAGATCTGAAACATTCGAAGGCTGTTTAGCAATACTTCATCATTCTGAATCTACACCATAAGAATAGTAAATTTTCAGGACTACAATTTGAAGGTTCAACAAAATTCTTTTCTTAAGATGCAGGAGTAAAATGACGACAGAAAAATTTATGCGAGATAACAACAGAAAAAAGATCGAGAAAGTTCCAGCCAAGGGACAGTTAAAAAAATACGTGATATTGTTACGAAGTCTCCAGCTGCGGTAACATAGCTTCCCCGCAAAGTGGGCTTAGGGTTTCGAGAAAATGGCAAAGAAAGGAAGGGTTGCCACGCTTGGAACGAAATTTCCCGTTTGGCGACAAAATTGGCGATATACCACAGACGGATGGAGAACCTTCTAGAGCGAATTCCTACCGGTTTGGACCAGAATGTTCCCCAAGGCAGCTCAAAACTCTGTAAACTCTGCCTGCACACGGAGTCACTCAGTCAGTGAGTCTCGCAATCTATCGAGTTGATCGCGAGTTAGTGTCTCATCGAGTTTTAACCTTGAGTGTGTTGAGCTCCGAGAACCACCGAAAGGAGTCGGAGCTGTACTCTAGCGCTTATCGTTGACTGCATCGCGAGTTGTAGCGTGGATAGTCTCGAGAATACGTAGAGTTCCCAGAACGACTGAACTGAGTCGGGAAACGTACTCTTGTGCTTTGCCGTGAAGCTGTTACCACCGTTATAGTCTGAATTCTGTATTGACGATCGTTTCAGCATGCTTGTCGCATTTTTTCGACGACTGTGAAAGTACTTTTGGGGCTGTCCTGAGTAATACTGGCTAATAAATTGTGTTTTCATTCTTCACAAAGTGTTGTTGTCAATCACACAAATCCACGAACTCGTGAAGAAACGTAACAATATTATCTCTTGATAAAACTGTGGAAGGAAACAAACTTCAAGATACTTATGAATCGGAAACTCTTTTCATAAATGTAATTCACATAAGGAAGCTGTTTTTTGAATAACTGACTTAGAGAAAAGCAAAATGTTATTTTTTGACCAACAGTATTGGACAATAGAGGATTTGTTAGTTTTTTATATAACACAAGTCCCATGCTCTTTAGTACGAAACCAAGGCTCTCCTAGTTTGACCAATGTAGTTGGCGGGAAAAATTAAAGAAACAACTGTAAAAAGATGCTTTATGTTATCTCCAATAAGTGAAGCCCAATGAAACGTTGTTGGCTGGAAGCTCATCAGTGTTATAGGCTAAAATAAGGGGGGAAGATTATTTTTATTTACATAGAAATGTGCAATTGGTTTTCATTTCACAACAAGCAAGGCTTAAAAATTGAGGAAAGTAACATGTTAGAAAACATTTTGAATTCCAGTTGTTGATTTTTGGCACAAGATTTATGCTAATAAATTAAAAAAATACAGTGTCCTAAAACAAATGTTAGCCACCATATACGCATGTGTATTTTTTGAGTTCTGGAAAGGGAAAGGGATAATGATAGTAATGGCGGAAAGGGAGGTATGGGGCAAACCAGGTTGAGAACCACTTTTCCAAAAAAATCAACTCTAAGACTGGTCACTTTATGGAAGCTGTCACTGTATTTTGAATAAATTATCTCTGGTCATAAAAGAAAGTCAACTAGCTAAAAAAAATCGCAATCCCTTTGTATATACCTTTCTCAATATTAAATAAAACAAATGTTTAAATATTGAAAATACTAATCTGAATAATGCTCATTTTTTTGCATAGCCTCGTGACTAAAAACGGGATATTTTTAAAATTTCTTTTAAAATAATTTAACGAGAGAAAAATATAAACGCAAAATTTTTGATGAAGCAAGAGCTATTTAAATAATTAGAATAAAAAATCTGATGTGTACACCACATGATTTTCTTGTACGAAATATTAAATTAAGCTCATTTTTGCTGCATTTCATTTAAACTTATTTCCTCGAATTTCATTAAATATATTTCTCATTTTAGAGAGACAATGTGCTGCCGGAAAAGTAAGAATACAAGGGGAGGACTATTTAACATTAAGTAAACGGCTATATCGCTAATTCGGCGAGATATCGTTAAGCTCGAATTTCATTAGAGATAAATTTCTCATTCAATTTATTCCGTTCTCACTTCGCAACAAAGCAAAAATGCATAAAAGCTCAAACTATCTTTAATAAAAATTGAAAAATGCAGAAAAATGTAAAACATAAATACAGTTAAAACAATTTAAAGAACATTTTTGCAATTAAATCAGAATTTCTGCGCAAAAACAAGCAATTCAGTAAGCGGGCAAGAAGGCGGATTTTTCGGTGCACGAAACTGATAGTTTACTTTTGATCTCACTCGGGAAAAATCCAATGACGGCGTAATAACTGACTTAATTTATAATGGGCGTTATGCTGAGTCAATATGGGGGATAACTTCACAAATTAAATGATAATTCCAGACTAGATTAAGCATGATTTAAATTGCAATAATAAAGGAAGACGTTGTCTTTGTTGTTACGAAGCTTAGTTGCTCTAAATTGGTAACAAATTCACTTTTCTGCAAAGTTTCAAATGTAAACAAATATGGCTGATATGGTAAAAGCATTAGGCTTAGTCGCACTGAAACAACTTTTAAATTGTTGATAATTCCACAACTATTCCATTCAGGTGAACTTAAGGCATAAAACCTTAACCAGAAGATAAGATGAATATAATTCAATCATTTTTAAAGCAAAAAATGCACAATTTACCAGCATATAAGAATAAAAACAACTGAGCTCAAGGAGCAGAGTAACACAGTGGTTATATATATATTTTATTTATTTATGTACCTTTGGTGCGGCCGATTGCCACCAAAAAGGCAGGTACACAACTGCACGTTATAGCAGTCCTATATACAAAATTTTAACGTTCTATAACTACTCGTTTTTGAGTTATGCGGGATACATACATACATACGTACGTACAAACACCCCAAAACACCTCTTCTGAATCCATTTTAAATTAGTTTTATAATTCCTTTTGTAAGGTTTTAGTTAAACTAACAAAGTTTTATTTTAATTTGCCTTTTTCTATATGTTCTCATTTCAACTTCCCGTTAGAATAAGCGCGCGTTTCAACTTTATGCTAATTTGAAGTGGAGCCAAGTTCTATTTAAACGAGAAGTAGGAACCTCTCAGTGTGAGAGAGCTTTTAGTCTCAGACCACTGTTACTCTATTCGACATTCGCCTGATTAGCTAGTACTTAAATTCTAAGCCGTAGCTTTACTTATTGAAGTACTTATTGTTACGCTATTACTTATTGAAGTAATTCTAAGTGCGTTAAGATTAGTTAAATCTTGCTACGCACCATTTAGTTTAGAGGCCAACCTCGCGTTATAGCTCTGTGAGCAACGACTATTTAATTTCTATTTAGTTTTAGTTTAAATTTGATTGTTCATTTTTAGACCCAAGCGCGGTCTCTACTCTCTGTATCCCTCCTGAGTTGGGAAGTGGTTGTAAATAATTGTGATTTAATAAAAGAGGATTTTAAATCCCTTTAATGTGCAGTTCTTCTACCACTTAATCACAATATTCTACCACAGAACATAGCTGCATTTAGCTCCCTGTTCCAGATCAGGACTCAGTTTAATTCACGAACATGTTTCCCAAGAATATGCACCGAACACTCAGTCCTGACACTTTTGTGAAAAAGAGTCTTTTATTAAATACTGTTAAATCTGCCAGCCCGGCGCCATCGGAAGATTCAGCAGTCTGTAGGCCTGATCCGACTAGTAGGTATCTCTTAACGTAATCCACCTTATCGCTGATTTGTCTAGCGACTGTGTTATTTGCCAAAAGAATATTGTTTACTAAATATCTCTCATCACACAAATACTCGTCAACGTAGAATATACACAGTTACATTCTATACAGTGAAAGGGGCTTTACCAGCTTGAGTTATACGGTAACGTTACAGTACTTTTTCATAATTTGCCTTTACCACAATTTTCTACGAAACTGAAATTTCATTGCACTTGAAAAACACTAAATGATTCATCTTCAACTTATCGTGGTTTTCTTTTAAGTAAAGCTTCTGTTTAGTAGGAAACATCAATCTATTTGTGAGTGCATTTCAGTATATCATATGGAGTCATTCCGTAACTTAAATGAATCTTCATTTGTTTCAGTGAAACCTAAATTCAAGACACTGTTCATACGTCTTTTAAAACATTTTATTTATTTATTTATATATTTATATGAACGGATCTAAATGGAGAGAGGTTTATTCAAAATCTGCACGAAACTAAGTTTGCTTTTTTTTAATTTAGTTTCAAATATTAAAGACCTTGCATACTAACTGAAAAAAATGTATTAATATAAATCTTTCATAAGCGCAAAGTAGCTGTGTGTGAGCTTTTGTACAGTAGAGTATATCTAATGTGATATTTAACTGTATTTTTTAATAGAACAAACGCGCTTATAACTGTCTGGGGATTCATTTAATTTATTTAACAGTTAATTTTAATTTAGAAACAAACTTTCTTGTATTATTCTCATTTTCAACCCACGCTTTCTTGCCAGAATGTCAATGAGTCTGCGCCAGTGTATTCAAATGAGGTAGAAAGAAATTAGTACTTAAGGTAAATTTTGGAAAGTAAAATCAGAGCGTTTTCTGCCACCTGAAGACCGCGAAGGCAGTTGAGCGCTTCTAGACATTAGACTTGTTTACGCTGGATTTTAGGAGTGAGACTTTCTGTATGTTAACTAACATGTGAAAGGCTGTTAGGCTAATATAATTCTATTTTATTTTAAGTTACATTTTTGGGAGTTAAGACAGAAGTGTTGGCTTTTTGTAAACACGAGTCGGGGCTATCCATGGTAGTAAGTTCATAAGGTTTTCTTTGCACCCTCATCTAAGGGGTTCTTTACAACCTTCTCTTTACTTAGTGGAACTTGAAGATAATTCTCAGCCGTCCAGTCGCTATAATGGTTAGGGGAGTCTACTGCGGTACCGAAGGGCACGGGTTCAGAACCCGGAGACGGCATGGATGTTTGTAAATGTATAGCGTCTTTGCGGCATTTGGACACTCTAAATATATGGCTAGCCGAAAGCCCTTTCGAAAGGTTAGTAGTAGGGA
>KK121958.1:134115-156534 GCA_000611955.2 Stegodyphus mimosarum
AAAGAGGGGTGGAAGACATTTGGACACGTCCACCCTGGGGTGCTCTCCATCAAAATTGGAGGCGGAATTGAGCGAAAGTCGTACTGTCGCCTGTGTGGTGCTCAAGGCTGTAGGCAACGACAGGCTCTATCTTGCTCTCCAGCCACGATGAATTTTGTGGGCGTGTTCTGATATTACTATCACACATGTGAGATACGTCACAACAGATAACTCCTCACACAGTCTTCTATCACCTCGTTAGTTTAAGAATACGAGATGCTATAACTATAGTACGTAGTGTATTTTTAAATTGGTATTTCAGCTTTGATTAAAAATTCATACAAAAACAAAATGTAAACTCATGCATCGATCTCAGACTACTAAGGAAGTATATTTTTTATGAAACAATGAAAGCAGTACATTTCATATTATCATGAAACGGCAAGAAATGTATCCCAAGTATCTGGAATTTAAACGCATGTATCGAAACTTTTAAGCTTTATATTATGATAATCATTAATGTTTGCAATGAAAGTGGTGAAAAATAGACAAACTGATTGGTCCATCAGATAGACAAAGAGCATTACGCATGCTTGATCTAATAGGTCTTGATAACTTTATAAAACATATCAAACATAGATTTAAAATAATAAATATGAGTTAATATGAAAGAATAATTATAATAACATGCAAACGTCTAGACCACTGTATCAGGAAATCCAAAACATCCGTATACGAATATGTCACCACTCAATAAACTTAAGCTCTCTTCATTAAGATAACATTGTGAAGACGTATTTTAATTTGCTTGGCAATCCTACAATCATAAAAAAATTACATAAAACAGAAGCCAATTTTCCAAAGTCTTTACGGATATACATGTAACATAGCCATGGCCTAGTTATTAATTGGAAAATTAAACTTTATGCATTAAAAGTGTATATGAATTTAACATGAAAACAAAAAGAACTAACAGACTACAAACATTAGACTGAGACGCAAAATCGTGTAGGTGAGCATCCTAATCTCCATTAATGTGCACAAGAAATTATTTTTTACAAGATTTTTATGAAAGGATTTAGGAGACTTTTAATCCATTGTAGAGTCATTAGGTTATTTTGATGCTGGGGACGCGAAAAATGAGCCACGCCCTTACCGGGACATTAACTTGGACCTCTCAAATACATGCCGAATGTGCTACTGTTACACCTCGACGGCATGCAGAAAGGAGGGAGAAAATACCTTATATACTCACGCTTTTAAAAGAAGACTGGTCAAGAATTTCTAAATCCTGGTGGTCAAGAATCATCATTCACCAAATTTTAGTTCGGGTGCCACTGTAGAGATATTAGGTTATTTTGATTCTGGAGACTTGAAAATTGAGCTATGCCCTAGCCAGGACTCGAATCTGGATCTCTAGCCTAAGCACCGAGTGTGCTACCGTTACACCCCCGAAGGCATGCAGAAAGGAGGGAGAAAATATCTTATATCATTATCTAAATTTGAGTGAGTATTGCTTTTATTTCACATGACTTGAAAAGAAGTTTTAATATGCAGGATTAAAAACGTTTTTAAACAGCATTATTCTGACTTAAAATTCACTACACCTTAACAGATAAAACGCACTTCCCGTCCAAAAGCAAATATTATAGACTCTACGTATATATTGGTATACACGTATAGCGTATACATGCAATTATTTAAATTAATTTAATATATTCTTTATAACATTTTCCATACTTAAATCAACAATTAAAAGTATGCATATAAATTCGGAGCATCTTTAATTTTATTTGTTATCGGAAAAAATCATAAGCAATACAAATAACTGAAGTATCAAAAATTTGTTTTTTGAATAACTGGAGTTCTAACGCATTTAAATTTTAATATACAAACATTATGCGTTATATGTAAATATCAACAATAATTATCTAAATATTTTGCTTCACTCTCAATTTAGTAACATAGTCCTTTCCAAAAGCTTTCGACACATATGAGGAACCGAAATTTTCTTCCCAGAAACCATATGTGTGTTTTTCTTACGATAGATGATTCAAGATTTATGAACTTCGGTTTGGGAGATAATAAAAATGTTTTCCTACGAAATATTTCTATGATAATTCAAGATAACGAACTTTGGTTTGAGAGATAATAAAAATATTTTACGTGGAAATATTTTTACAATAATTCAAGGTCACGAAATTTGGTTTGACAGATAATAAAAATATTTTCTATAGTATTTAGAACTAAACAAAATTTTACCATTTTTAACTATTTTTTACAAGGTTTACACCTATTTTTGCACGATATCAGGCTGCGTTTTGAACATGCTTTACAAGCTGATTTACACATTTTGGTTTTTATTTTATTTCTCCTGTAGTATAAATGATCTTTTCTCTTTTTTATTATTTTCTATATTTATTCATATATCCACTTTTTATGACATTTTCTGAATTCCCCCAACGAATAAATTTACTATCAAAACTACAAACATAGTACTTTTGTTCTTCTTTTTTAATATTACTGCTTTCTCCTCCTGTAGTTCATCATTTAACATCATACGCATCTGCAATATTTTCGAGTCAATATAGCAATGAACAATTATCGCATTTTTCTTTGTATACATCTTATCACACAGAGATATGTACAATGTTATGTACAATACTATTTTAGGAACCCAACTACATGGTGAATACTGATATTATTTCGCTCAAATTAGAGCTATTAATGGTCAAATGAGTAAAAGAGTAACTGTAATTATGCAGATATTTTCTAATGTTGACTGAACATTAAATGTCTTTTACTAGACAAAGAACAGCGATCGCAGTCAATAAATTTATTCTCGAACACTTCCGTAGGTTTAGGAACATAAATCTATGCATTTTGTTTTGTAGGAACGCAAGGTTATTAACGCAAGTTATATTAACTGGAGATTTTGCACTAAAGGAAACATTTGAAAATTAAATTAATTTTTCTAAAAAACCTTCCTAAGTAACGAAATCCTTTCCGTAGAAATCTGTAACTTGCTGTTGTAGATTTATTAGGCTATTTGGAACCAAGAGATGTGAAAACAGTGCAATGCTCTCGCCGGAATTCGAATCTGGACCTCTCGAATACTCGCCGCGACGAGTGTGCTATATTTTCACCAAGAAAGCATGCTGGAAGGAGGGAAAAAGAACCTTATTTTCTGAGAAATTTTGCTCTCGGTAGCACGTGCCTGGTATTAAAATTTAAAGATATCAAAATTATATCCATTTCTTGAGTGCCGTACATAAGAACATTTCGAGGGCGACTGATTCCTTCGAAGCTGTAATCGTGTTGGCAAGTAAAGATCCTAACACGATTCTCCATAAATGAAAAATAAACGCATCTAACTGTAAGAAATTGTAAATTAAAGGAATTATCACTTTTACAGGTGCCTAAGGAATTATAATGCCACTGAACTTTCTTTAAATTACCAGTAGCTACGCGTTTACACATAATAGAGAAAATTAATTTTATTTCAGTAGTCAAGGCCCTCTTCAATACTTCGAAAGATATCAAATCTTGGCTTCCTGATATCAATTATCAGGATAATCGTAGACTGTCCGTGGCTTTATATTAAGGATATATATTTTTTTTTAAATCTGCAATAATAATTTCCCAATTCCGATCTTTCCAATAATTAGTGAATATGCTGTTGATGATTCAGTTCTTTAAATTCATAAAATGCTAAGACAACAACTTAAGTGTTTATATATATATATTTTAAAATTTTGAACTTTCATGTGAGGCAATGATAAAATTCTACGTTATAAGAGTCAAACAACATTTTCAGAAGACACAGGCTTAAACAGTGGTACCACTCAAATATTAGAATAAAGGATTACGTACCTCTCAGTATTGGTTGGTTACTTGAGTACGGCAAAGCACACGAGAGTTATCTGTCTGAGGGAAGGAGTGCATTCGTGAAGGATTTTCTAAGAGAATCTAGCTCCTATTGATACCACACAAGGAGAAAACCACGAAGCCCAATGATGCAGTCAGCTCGTTGACCCAAGTCGGAATCTGGAATTAACTAAAACTTTCCGGTCCCTTCTGCGGCTATTGCGTATTGTTACGAAGGTAAAATAGTAGAGACATTGGGAATATTTTGAAATAGTGAAGATGAAAAATTAGCAAAGCCCTCGCCAGGATTCGAATACGCGTCGAGCGTGCTGACCACTACACCACGCAGGCATGCTAAGAAGGAGAAATACCTTATATACTCCCCCTTTTAAATGGCGACTGGGAATTAGGGGATCCAGTCGTCAAATCCCGATGGTGGAGAATCATCATCCACCACCTTTTTAGTTCGAGCGCCACTGTAGAGACATTAAGTTTATTTCGAAGCAGTAGAGATGAAAAAATGAGCAACGCTGTCGTCGGTATTCGAACCACGGACCTCTCGAATACGCGTCGAGCTTGCTGAGCACTACACCACGAAGGCATGCCAAGAAGGTGGGAAAAATAGCTTAAAAATATCTGAGTTTTACCTTTGCAGCAGTTCTTAAAGGTAAGCTGTTCTTGCAGACTATATCGAAAAAACATTTAGAACTTTAACGCAAATGATAGGTTATTACACTTAATCTATGGGATGCCGCAGCTTCAAATTGTTATCCGAGGCCAGAAGTTTCATCTATGTTACTAAACTACGGGCAATGTTCCCTGAATGAAGGCCCAATACAGCTTACGATTTTCGCGAGTAATAGCACACCAAATATTTTCTGTTCCTATTTTTATTAATTTAGAAAGAACAGTGCGAAAAAGCTTGCATATAAAGCGGCATGATCCATTGAAAATGTTACGGACTGAAAATAATTAACTTGCCTGAAATAAAGCTAATGAAGTTCTTTCCTCATTTAAAAATCTTAAAATTTTTAAAAATAGGAAGCGAAGCAATTGACCGAATCTTCATAATTCGACCGAAAATTCGACCGAATCTTCATGCGTTTACAAATTGAAGAGATACATCGACTAAGAGAAAAAAAAAAGAGTTTAAAGAGAAATATCGATGTATAAGTCAAGATTGTACTTCTTATCCTTTGCAGTATTTCAGAAGCTGAGTTCCTCGAAGAATTTAAATTTGTGACATTTCTTTTGCTTTAAGCTGAAATTTGATGAATTATATTATAATAGTTTTCTCCTGCATAATAATCTCTCTTAAACATTTCAAAAACAAACTCAGATTTCGTGAGATATCATATTTTAATAGAAAAACTCGTTATCATATTTAATTAAAGGATAACTTTTACGTGCTCTATATCATTTCGGAATTTTTAATTCGAATCAGATGACTTGTAGTAACCCAACATATGAGGGCTACTTTTTAAGTAAGGTCAGTTTTTAAAATTTCATGCCTGCGGAAGAATGAAGTCCGTGCGCAGACTCCCGGCATCAATTATGCACAAGTTGAAGCCAGCTGTATTCTATACGTTTTTTTAATGCGTGATTAAATACTTAAGAAAATCAAACTTCCCACCCATTTTTAAATGCGCTCAGCCACCAGACTCTTAGCAGGAAACAGGGCAGCTGCTGTTATTTGTCGCCAGATATGAGAAGTGTATGGTGACAACGTAAGGACTGACAATTAAGTGTGAAAATAGGTGAGGCTTTTCAAGAAATATTAAAGAAATCAGAAAGAAACAATTGTTGTCTGATCGGCCATCTGTAAGCACTGATGATTTGGTACCAGGCAATTGAGACCTGAATTCTTACAAACGGAACCGATTTGAGCAAATGGTATGGAGAGAGGAAATCAACTGAAGAAGACAGGAAAGTGACCGTGACAGTCTGATTATAAGCTTCCATGAGAAGAATATCGAAAATCTATTGCTCATTACCATAAATGTTTGAACTAGAGGAACGTTTGCAGAAAAATGTAGAATTATATGTAGATTCAGAATTTGTTTTTAAGAATTGTTATTTGCTTCGTTTCATTGTAAAACAGGGTTTAATTCAGAATAACCCTTGTATAAGAAACAAATTCATTTATAAAATGGTAACTTTTTTAGTGCAAAACAAATTCTAATTAACATTTGAAAATAAACATTATTATTTACATGATGCGAAATCTGGGTCACGAAAAATAGAAACTATTGCCACTCTACTTCAGGAAATGTTAGACTCAAATGCGAGCTATCCAATGACAGTAGCGTTTCGTTTTACGTCTTAAATACACTCTTGTCCATAAATTAAGGATAATTCAGAATTACACGGAAATTGAACTCTAAAGTAAAATTTTCACCTGTAGAATTATCGCACACATTTTCAAGAATAATATGCAAATTACAGGAAGCCATAAGATGAAGCCGATAGTACATCACAATGAGAATCTAAGAGATGTTTATATAAGAAATGGCAGCAAGGAAGTAAAGTTGTTTACAAGCGTTCTGTAAGCCACTCAGTGGCATAGCCGAATAGTTATGACACAGAGGACGCGTGTGGATGATTTTTTCCGTGGTAGAATTATCGGCCGTCTGGAATGTGAGCTTAATCACATGGAAGTATCCAAGAAATTTAGAAGTGTCATCTCTAGGCTTTAGTAACTATCCAAAATAACGGAAACCCCAGTAGACGATACAGTACAGGTCGCCCCTGAGTTACAACGTCCAATGATGACCGGTAATTGGCAGTAACTGCAAAAGAAGCAGTCGGAGCCTCAGACATGTCTTTTCAGCCGTCTTCAGCTGCGGGTAAGACAGTTTTTCAAGGCACCCCGTGTACAGATGTTTGGGACAGATTGGTCTACGTGCTCGCAGGCCTGTCAGATGTGTTCTGCTCAAGGCAACGTATTGTCACCAGCTGTTAACCTGGAGTAAAGAACATGCAATGATTACATCGTCACAGTGGGCTTGTGTGATGTTTTCTGACAAGTCCAGATTTAGTTTACAGTGTGATTCACGTCGGTCTTTCATATGAAGAACTCCAAGTACCCGCTACCACCAAGACAACATCACTGAATGACACCGTTACGGTGGTAAAGGATTATTCGTTTGGGGTGGAATTATACTGGGCTTCAAAACAGATATGCATGTTCAGATCGGAAACATGATAAACAAAATTTATTGGAACAGCATATGTGTTTGTTTGGGGAAGTCATTGGACCAGAATTTGTGTTTATAGATGAGAACTCCCGTACTCACGTGAAAACATTGTAAAAGAATGCCTACAATCTGAGGATATCACCAGCATGGAAAGGCTATCCTTCTCACCTGACTTGAGTCCGATAGAGCGTGTGTGGGACATGCTTGGACGACGAATTGCAGCTTGTCAAGCACCTCCTACACGTATACCGGAATTTCGGAGAGCATTGTCTGCTAAGCAGAGTAATCTTCCCCAAGATCAGCTCTATAATTTGATACTCAGTATGCCTAGGCTTTGTACGAACTGTATTTCATCTCTAGAAGATATACAGTGTATTAATCATCATACCAACTATGCAATGTTAAGTTTTTGTAAGGAAGATATTTTTTGTAATTGCTCCGGGGAGCAAAAATTGTAGTTTTTATGAGCTGTATCATACATACGCCATCTGTTTTGTTCTTTATCTTTTGTTTAATGAACGGGCTTTATGAATAAGTCACATTTGTTTTGTTTCTGAACATTATCATTCAGTTGACATTATCATTAATTTATGGACATGAGCGTATTTAAGTCATTTCCTTATTAAATATGCCCTAAAGATGGCATGAGGCGTTAACTTAAGATCAGAGTCGACGCCAAAGCATGCGCAACCGGTCCGAATGCAGAATTTTGGATTCGCGGCTTTTGCACCGGGCAGCAAAAAATCTAGAGCCAGCCCTACTTATGATGGAATATTTTCACACCATTTTTTTATATCGATTGGCATTACTATTTTGGACAGCTCGTTTCTTTTTATGCTTTACATTTCGAATTTCTGGTCATTAATTCTTAAATTAGAAAGCCAATCATAATAAACTGTTCCAAGAATCAAACACTAAAGCTATTATGAATACCAGATGGTAATTTCACGTTTTTTTCCCTATCTCCGTTTTACTTCTTCCTTCGAAATTGTGGTCTTGTTTTTTAAGAATGAATTTCAGAGTGAATCACACATGCCGTGATTTACACGGAATATTATTATCGTAACTTACTTGCCTCGCCCTTGAAATGCAGAAAATATTCGAATAAAGTATATCGGATTCTGAGATTTATTATTCTAGGTAATCTTATCTAGCATGCGTACCTCTTGTAGACTTTTTTGCCCTTACGTCATTATTTTTACCTACTTTATAAGGTGCAATCCAGTACGTTAGAAAGCTAGAATTTGAACTGCAGTTTACTAATATGCTTGGGAAAATAGCTTTCGTTTGCCTACTAGTTTACGCCTTTGCGTTTGAAGGTTTGTAATTTATTTAGAAACAAATATAAATTGCATAAATTTAATTGAATGCATATTCTGTTTTTAATGTTGATCAGTGCGTGGATACAATAAGATAAAATTATCATAACATAATGATAATTACGATAATTGATACTTCGTTAGACCTCATTTAGGACTTGATAAGTATCAATTCGGAAAACAAGTTTTCTCTACATGAAATAAATCTGAGGGGAGAGTACGAGAATTTCCGATGATAGCTCCAACTGCAGCTTCCGAAGATACGCGCAATTGTCTTGCAAGTTCGGCACAAAGTGTTCCAGCTGTCTTAAAATTGTTTCCACTGCGGGTCATGAAGTAAAAAAAATAAAGATAAGAGTCCCTGGCGAACAAGTCAAAAGTGTAGGACGAGAGAGTGACCGTGGTCATGTGAGCAAGTAGAGACGTCAGGTAGGCTGTGTCCGTTTCCATTAATAAAGAAAAGAAAAAGATACGAAATTAAAAGCTCAGAAGTGGGGTTCGAACACTCGGACTTCTGGTGTAGCAGGCCAGCGCATTACCGCGGGACTGAGATGAGAGCATGCGATAACATTGTCAAATCATATTTATTGATCATTTCAGCTTTTAAAACAGTTATGGACAGGACAAAAAGCAATACAGCGGAATAGTATTTGACAGTATACAGCGGAATAGTATTTAGGACGAGATAAAATCAGATCTGAATAACTGTCCATATGTAAGCCAAGCATGGGAAAAAAATTGGTGTTTGATAACATTACAGAAAATCTATGGCAACACTTTTGAGCAGAGATTTCCAGATAATAAGGATGATTTTGTTTATTATTTATTCTCCTCTCAAATGCTCATTTAAGAAGCAGCACGCTTCATTTTCTTTTCTATTTTAATGAAATCCTTTTAGTCAAAAATTACTATTGTCAGAAACATTTATATACCATTTTCAGATAATTTTAATAGCTTGTTAAATTAGGGTATTAAATTTTGTTTTGAAAATTTATTATTATTAACTAATCGGAAAGCAAAGGCTAATTTTATTAAGATAAACTAAGTTCGCAGTAGACAAACGTAAAATATGAACTGAACTTTTAAATTTGTATTTACGGAAATAACATATTTCTTTATTGCATGATTGAATGATTTCCATTTGTTATAATGCGTTATTAATTGTAAAATGTAAGTATTTTAAAAGATGTTATTTTTATGTCAATACTTACTCAGAACGTCTTTCAAATTCTATCTAAAATGTGTCCTTTTAGGTAGACCGAGTTTCGAGAAGGGTTATGAAACTGTTGCTGCTGAAGAAGGAGCAATGTTAGAAATCTCATGCTCTGCTAAAGGTACTCCACCTATAACATACGCTTGGTTTGATAAGGTAAAATGGTTTATTTTCTCTTATTTTATCAACAACGTTTTTAAGGTGAAAATATTTTAGCTTATGTTTTTCTTGGTTTTCCCTATTACTGAGTAAAGATATAGTCTACCTTTGATTACACCACGCCGATTATCACCCTGAGACAAAATTTGATTTTCCAAGAGTCTTTATTCCTCTTATTTCGTCAACAAGATTTTTAAGTGGAAAATTCTTTTAGCTCACTTTTTTTTCAGTATTTCTACGTAATGATATATTTTACTCTGGATTACACCACGTGCAATAATCAGAGCCAAGTGTTGATTTTCCAAGAGTCTTTTCTCCTCCTATTTCATCGGCAAGATTATTAAGGTGAAACATTTTTTAGCTTACTTTTTTTTCTTTTTTCTTATTTATGAGTAATGATATGCTTTACAGTATATTACACCACGCGCAGTTATCACACTGAAGCAAGGGTTGATTTTCCAAGAGGCACAATTATGTTTTACTCCCACCAAATGGGAATGTTTCTGATGTTAATGTTTCTGATCCAAATATTCGATAGTGAGTTCTCGGTGAATAAGCACGAATTAGGATCCCCGTGTAAGGTTTTTTAGTTATTTTTACAATAATGTCTATCTGTGTATCTGTTTAAAGATTTTTTTTTCACCTCGATTACTGCTTTATCAAACTTTCAAAATTTCTGCATACATATAAAAGGTTGATTAGATTTTGGGCAAAACTGGACAGTCGGAAATGGTACTTTACTTGAAGCCTATAACAGTATTTAATGGATATCCGAAAGCGATTTTCTTTACTTGAAGACCATAATAGTTTTTAATGAAACAATATGTTGTAATAAATCTAAGTCTTTTAAATCAATGCGATCAACCCATTAGATTTTGGCTAAAACTGATAAACTAGAAGTGACACTTTACTTAAAGCACTGAGCAGACTTTCGAGAAAAAATATATTATGATATAATTCAAAACTTCATACGTCGGAAGTGATGCCTTACTTAAAACTCACAGCAGATTTTAGAGAAAAATTATAGTATCACTACAATATGAATTTGGCAGATAGGTTGGTCAAATTGTACTATCCAATAGTTGACCAAATACATTGAGCTTTCCAACTGGAAACAACCAATCACATACGGAAAACATAACCGTTTCTTCAAACGAGGTTCCAAGTTTAAAAAATGACAGTCTCTAGTGATTTTAGATGCAATCATCATTCTTTTGACAAAGTAAAGAGAAATTTAGGACTGAAATTTTAAAATTCAAAAATGAAATCTGGAAAGGATGTAAGGACCCTATTTTGTACCAACCAATTATTTTTCGTTTAAAAAACTTTCCTTTCTCTTCTGATTTCATTTTCCTTCCAGAATGTAAATTTACTGATGTTGTGTGTTTCCACCCTTTTATTTCTCAGTTAAATGTAAGAACCCTTTTACACCGATAAGCGAATAATTGCTTGTGAGCAGAGACGTTAGACTCAAGAAGAGTTAATTACCCTTTATTTCTCAAAATAACGGATAAGCCGAAGTTATCAGGATTCTAAGCAGTTGGCCTCTAAATCTCATTTAAGTAGGCGAGGCTGTCAAGGGCCTGAAGTATGGCCGAGCGTAGCAATAGTTTCAGAGAGAGACGCCGCATTTTAAGCCGCATTTAACTCTGAATAGTGTGTCTCTCGTGTTTGACCCCTGACAACACTTTTCAAATCGATGCGTCTGTCCAAAGGGACACGATGATATTGGGGATCATTACACTATTTGCTTTTTAGCAAAGGTAAAAAATTGTTAATTTAAAACTGGTAACGAGATTAAAAATTCTAAAGATGTAATGATCACCTTTGTTTTTAAAATTATTGCAGTAGTTTCAATTATCGTTTGTTTTGTATCTCGAATTCTTATAAAATAAATTAGTTCTTACTTTTTTGCTGTAAGTAGCACTGTATTTCTCTTGATATATAGTAATTTATATCTTCAGTGGAGCCGGAAAGAAAAACGGCTCTCACTATTTTGAATGGGTAGAAATCTGCCTTAAAAACTACGCTTACTCGTATAGAAAAATTCAGAGAAGTTACAAAACATTGATTTACATGAGCCACTTCGAATGCTGTTGACGAACTAGTATCGATAATACAATTGAAGCAGAAGCTTAATTCCTTTGAATTCTGCTTCAGGATTTGATTGGATTGAGATTTGATTCGAGATTTTGCGTAGTGGACACCAGGAAAGAGCTAAAGACGAGGAATTAAAAGAAATTTTTGCTTAGTTAGAAGAATCAGAAGTAAGTCGTGAGACAAATAAAGTAAGTCTTTTAAACCTTGTTACTCAGTACTCAAATAGAAGTTCGAAAAATAAGCTGCATGTTGGTGATTCTTGTGACGCGAATTTGAAAACTTCTAATTTTCTTCTTCGCTAAATCCCCCTACCTGAATGTTCTGGTTTGTAAGAGAAGTGGAGTAATTTCAATTACATTTAGTAGTCCAATGTCTAAAAATCCTTCCGTAACAGATTCTCAAAAATGTTTTTTTTACACGCTGCGGTCTGAGGCCAAATAAGGTCAATACAAACCTCGGACGACATATATGAGTCATCATTTAAAGTATCAGAAGACCATTACGAGAACAAAAGATTATAAACTATTCGAAACTTAATTAAGAGTCGACTAAGAACTTGGAGAAATGCTAGACCATATGAAAAAGGATGTATGGGTATTGAAAATTGTAGATTTTGATTGAGATGAATTTTCGAATAAGCTTTTATAAATGTTATCATTCAGAAAGTTGATCGAGAGACCGAAAAACAATTTGAAATGACTTCGTGTCAAATGACATTCCACAATTTGATGCATTTTTGCAGTTCATTGAAAAACGAAGTCAGAGGTTAGAAAACGTAACGTGAAATATTCCGTTTAAAGGCATTTCAACATCCGAAGGTTCATCTCATCGGTCAAAGCGGCTCGTAGTTAGTTCGAATTGCTTTTCAAAAGCAAGCTCCGTATACAAATGTTCGAAATTCAAGGACGTGAATCCTAGGAGAGATTTGATGATGTAATAAATGCAGACGCTGACTTAATTTTTTTATTTCTATCTCATAAATTATCACTTGTTCGATTTGCAAACTTAAATATCATACTTATTGCACAGAGAATTGATTAAAGATTTCACTCCCTCTTTAGCTGAGTCAGAAACTGCAAAGATGCAAACAAATGCAAGATATTGACTCCCGTTCATTACCGGCTGTTAAAAAGAAAGCAGTTTTCTTGTGCATGGTAATCTTTTATAATTCAAGATATATTTCAGCGTAAATATCATGTGCTTGCAATCCTGGACTCAGTTTTGCATTGTAATTTTATAAGCACTGCATTGATGATTTATTTGTATTAATAGACAAAACTTTCTGTTCCTACTTCGAGAATGAATAGTTACGTTCTCAATATTAAATCAAAAATAAAAGGTGAATTATCAAATTTAAAGGGCAATTATAAGTAGATTATATGTTTTGGAGCCATTCCAACAGTAAATGATACTGGTCCATCTAACTTAATTAACATTTCAGAAATAAATATTCCTAACCTTGTTTTAGCAGACATTAATTTTACAATCTTAGGAAAATTGATTTATTGCTCATGGTCCGAGTTGTATTTTCTGCTTTATTAAAGGCGAAAAGATCCATATGGAAGGTGGTAAATAATTTTTTTGTCAGAATGTGGCGTCGAACTTAATTGAACTTTCTAGTTTAGTAGAAAACGATTCATACATTGAGCATTATTTACCTGTGAATATACGCACTTTTAACCAAACACTTAAGTCCTTTTAGGAAATAGGAAATGCAGAAAGTTATAGTCCACTCCCGACTAAAAAGGTGAAATACTGTGAGGAACTCTTTGCTCAGACACCGTCGAAAACCAGGTGGTCGCTTTGTCTTAAAATTGCTAATTAAACTTGACGCTGCAAAAAAAAACACCTAACTTTAGGCAATTCTATAGAGCTCTGTCAAATGCTTGAATCAGCTCTGGAGATTACTAGAAACCAACTCAAAGATGAAAGCATTATAAACTGAGTTCATCCTAGAATATGAAACTTTGCATCATATGTTTCAGACTGAAAGAAAAGATTGTTCAAAAGTAATTTACTCTGTACATTATCACAGAGTTTGCAGAGCTGACAAGAATACTACTCGACTTCATGTGGTCTCCAAGGCTAGTGTAAAACCCACTAGCGTTCAGTCTCTCAATGACATTCTTCTGAAGGGAGATGCCATTGAAGACGACCTTTTGATAATATTCAAGTCGATCTTCAAAGAATTCTCTGGAAGAAAGGTATTGATTCTCCGGTAAAGGCCTACACTCTTCAAATTATTTGAATTTCCGGTAAAGGCCCACACGCTTCAAATGGTTTTACTGTCTGGTGGAGGTCTACACTCTTCAAATGGTTATGTATGAGCAGCATGTGTTCCGTTCGTAGGCCAGAGGATTCTTCATCAGGAATCTTTTGATGAAGGTAAACACATTTCTCTAGCCTCATCCGTGGTCTTAACCGACTTTGACATGGACAACATCCTGATGAATGCTTCAGACTTATCAAAAACCATGAATTTTCAGAGACAGTTGACCCAGTTGCTTGAATGTGTTGGAATGAAAGTACACAAATGACATGCTAATAAGTCTGAGATGAATGAGAGGAGTTCAGAAATTACCCTTTCCGCCATTCAAATGAAGAAAATATTATGAAAGTTTTAGTAATGCATTGAAGCACACATAATACTTCTTTGTTCTTCAAGGTGCATAGAAACCTGGCTGCATATACTCCGAACGGGCAGAATTGTTGGAGATAGTTCGTATTTACGACCGTCTGGGGTTGGCTGGAAAAGTCATCACCAGAGCTAAAATATTTATCTATAATTATTTGCAGAATTCCGCGAATGCGTTTTGTGATTCAGCATACTGATGATTCTTAACATTTGTTAATGCGATACTTCATTTTTCGATTCAACTTAGCGATAATATTTTAAATAATTTAAAAGAAAACGTTGTCTCCTTAGTCATTTTAAAAAGTCAGAAAGTCATATTACGTTCATTAAATCCTAGTAGTGTCTGAGGATGTCATCTCGAGAGAGAATTAGCATTAGACGCACATAAAAATTACTGAATCTATTCATACTTTCTGCCTGTCAAAAATGTATAAGGATTAGTATTATTGAACTATCTTACTCTTCCCTGACACTGCAATTTAGGAACAGTTTTTCGAGTCTGGAGTCCAAGTCTAAAGAAAAAGTGAAATGAATGTGTTCGCTTCACAAACTAGTGCCTTATATTCAGAAACGTTGTAAAACTAATGGCAGAAAAAAGGCTAAATGAATCGCCACAATGCCGATTAACAAAGAATTGTTTAGTGATAGGACGGATTTCTAAAGCAGACATGCCTGGGTTCCTGAAGAAACACAAATGTCCGTTCTTTAATTCTTTTTTTGGAAGAATAATTTTACAAATGAGATCTGTTATTAGGTTAAGATTTCAGCTCTGAATTTAGCAGCAGGACACTAGGTGGCTATGCATGGTCCTCTATTTTGCATTAAATTTGGATAATTTGATTGACATACCTAATCATTTTCTCGAACACGCTTTTAACAAATGTGAGTAGAAACTTCTTTACCCATATTCAAACATCTTCCACCATTTATTAGCTTCACTACTACAATGCATTTTCATCCACTGCTTAATGAAAAATAGTGATTCACATTAACAAAAGAGTTATATGTAAGCTTTTCCGATAAGAGAAAATATTATTGCTCAACCTTCTTTAAAAAAATTAACAAAACAGCGCCGCCTTTTGTTCTTACCAATTTTTGACCCGAGAAAAAAATTTTGAGGGTTTGCATACGGTTATTTGCACCAGTTCTCAGTTTGCGATTAGATCATTATGACCAACACGTCAATGAAAAAATGTTTGGAACAGTTGTTTATATGTTACAATATATACTTGGTCAGATATTTCCTCCCTTCACACACATATTACGCTTTTTCCTCCCTCTCCATCCATCTCACAGTCCCTACACAAAGAAGGGTCATATTCCGTTATTTTTGTGTTTAGATACGTAAATGCCCTGAGAAAATGTGGCCATGAGATTGAAGACTTCTCTTCAAACTATCTACTACATTTTCTTGGTTTCAGAAAATATACTTGCAAATTTTAAGTTTCTATTCATTGCGCTTCTTGAAACTAATTCTCTGGTGTGTAACGGACCTTCAATCCGGCCATATTTTGCATTTTGACATTAATCTAAAGTGTATTCATAGATAATCATCTAAGAATTAACAATAAAGTCCAAACGCAAATTTAACGGAATAAACCTCTCATTCCTTTTAAATTAATTCTTTCTCTTCATAGTACATTGAGGCACGCGTGTGAAGTTTCTTTCTTAATTCCTTAATTCAATATTCTTCTCTTTTCCCTTCATTAGGATGATTTGGATGTATCAGAAATACCATTCAACAGAATTTTTATTACCACAAAGCCAAATGAATCTCTTTTAGTCTTCAAAAACACAAGCCAAGAAGACAGCGGTGAATACAGATGTTCTGCTTCCAATATTCATGGATTGGTGAGCAAAGTGTACCAGCTATTTATCATCCCTAAATGGGGTAAGTAATTTTGTCACTTATTGACCTTTCGGTCTGAATAATATTTTCGACAAATAATTATTCGACTAACTTTCGTTAGTGTGAAAATACAAGACTATTCACTAGCCAAGAATCTATAATTTAAAACACCGTTTCACAAACGTGTTATAATTGTAACACGCATGGAAGTACAGTAATCTCTCATTTAACATGTGTAAGGTTCAACTATTTAAATCTAAAGTTCTAACTCCGAACCCCACGAACACTTAACAAGCGAATAATCGCTGAAGTGTGAGCAGAACTCGTGAGACTTGAGAAGGCTTTAAAACCCTTTATTATTCAGTATATTTACAATCAGTTCCAACTTGGAATTTTACATAAAGCCGCCACTCGGGCTTGAACTTAAATACTAATAATTTGAACTAAAACTAGCTTAACTAAAGCTCTTAAAGCTTACAGCCGAAGCTATCAAAATCTAACTACTTGGCCCCTAAGTATTAATTAAATCGGCGAAGCCTAGCAAGGGCCTAAGATATAGCCGAGCGTAATAATAGCTAAGAGAGATGTAGCCAGAAGGCAAACGCGCGCCAGTCAGGAAATCAGACTCTCTCTCCTGAAGTCGGTTAAGTCACAACTTAAATAGCACTCATTCTCATTTGCATTATCTGTGTTTCTGAAATTACATTCTGGCAGGAAATTGTAAGCTGAAATTAGAATAAGATAGGAAAGATACAAAACTTAAAATAACTGTTAATTAACATAAGATAAACCTTACACATGTTTTGAATAGAAAATCTTCGAACTAACAAGTTTCATTAATTTCAACCTATATTTTTTAACATAAAGTGAATTTCATTTAACACGAAACATAAATTGTACCCTAGCTGGGATTCGAAATATAACTCTTCCAAATGCCACCAGAACACACTAGGCAATTGCACTGTAACAACGCACATAATGGAATGCGACGATGACTTACAACAATAATGGTTCATTAATGTGTGGTATGTTTTTGAGAGAACAAGTGTTATTCCACAAGCAACGGTATACTGTCCTTAGCAAAAATAATTTCGAAAAAAATAAAACAAATAAAAAATCTGAAAGTTTTAGGATTTTATATTGTTTCCAAAGGAGCATTTTTCTCTTTCATTTACATAAGCTAGACATTTCGAGAACATTTGGGCTAATGTCCTTTTGGACAAAAAATATTTAAAAACATCACATTTTTAGAATTTACAATAAACAGTTTCGCGTGATAATTTTTTCCCTTACAATTCTATCATTACTCGGTTTGAAATAATTCGTTAAAGGTTTTCAAAATATGAAATACTCAACAAAATAAATTCCAAATTCCAAATTTGAGCTTCCAGATGCTCATAGTCGAGTGGAAGATTACCTTATTCAAAATTTGATGGCTCTAGGTACCGTTGTGCTTTCCCAGTGCGAGAAACATACATATATTCACATACATTCAAGCACATTCGTAATTATTTAATTTCTTTAAATATAATACAGGGCAATAACATTTGGTGGCAACAATCTGAAAAGTGATATAAAAGTTTGAGTTATTCTGCTCAAAATTCCGTTTCGAGACAAATAGCCCTTCTGGGCTAACTCCTCTCTGGGCTAAAATTTAGAAGACAATATAGAACAGGGTTATTTTAAAATAGAGGTGATGTACTTGGAAGCAAAACATGATTTATAATGACATATTTTTTTTATTTTTAAAAACAATCAATAACAATGAAAATTTTAATATGTTAATTTTTCAACGAATAGTATACGTTTGTAGTAAAATTGTTAGCCTATTTATGAGCTTAGTTTTGCAGCATATATAAATAATTTTTATCTATATATTTTGAATGAAAGAGAAATGGGTTTTGTCTTTATAGAAATAAAATTCATTGTTTAGTTTCGTAGTAAAATTCGTATTTTCTATTTCGTTTTATGGAAATGAAATATATTTTTCCGACACATTCTTTTCTAAACTAATATATCGCAAGTGGAATATATCTTGTCTGTATTAAGTAAATGACTATGAATTCAGTTTATAGAAAATAAACAATTTAATTGGGGTTGAACTATAAAAAAAATTTAACGCTTAAGGGGCTTTGTACAAAACATAAAATTTTCGTTTCATATTTTACATTTACGAAAACAGAAAATACAAACAATTATGAAAAATAAAATGAATTAAAAAAATAAAAAATATAACGGGAGCTAGACCAGGGCATAAGAAAAAACGAGGGGCTAGCAAATAAGAGAAAACTTTAACAAAGGCCTCGACCAATACCATCTACCCCACCCGATCCTCTTGTAGGTCACCAGTGGATATAAATCTGAGTATTTATAGTTTTCCAGATAGTCAGTCAAGTCAAGACTTTTATTCTATTATGTTTTCGTAGCAGCTTTAAATTACACAGAAATTTGTTTCAGTAAAAAATAAAATAAATAAATAAATAAATAAATGTTATTAAAACTTTTATGTTCGCAAAATTTATATATATAAATATATGGAAGTAATTTAGAAAAGAAAGAAAATTAACGGGAAACACTGAGTTTTCGACCTAGGCAGCATTACACAGGGAGAATGTTTCTATAAATATAATCATTAATCAACATAGATCACCAAGACACATTTCGAGAAAATTAAATTAAATTTAAATAGATAGTAACAACAAAATAAAATAATCAATTTATATTCAAATCTTTGAATTGTAGTGTCTAATATTTTTCAGCTTAGAGTGCGTGTTCGGTTGAAAAGCTGTTCACGAGAGCTTTCTTGAATTTATGGTCCTCCAAAATTAAATTTTGATAGTTTCCATACGATTACCCCAAAATGAAAATTGGACGAGAAACACGCCAACATAAAATTTAAAATTAAGCAAAACAGGAACATTATTCTAACTCTTAGAATTTAAATAATACTCTGCAAGTTTCGAGAGCGATCAAGCACGTGTATTAGTTCTTCAAGAGCAAAAGCACTGATGGGTGACCGCCGATAACATCGCGGCAAAAACATCACGGACGAAAACGTCGCAGAGAAAACAACGTCGAACAACGAAAACGTTGTGGGACAAAACATCGTCGTCGAAAATAAAGCGGTTCAAAAACTTCGTAGTTTAAAAACATCGCCGTCGAAAATATCGTGGAAAACAATAAAGTACATACAAATCATCGTATGACTATAACATCGCAGACATACGTTTTGCAGGCTTTAATAATTGTGAATTTTAGTGATTGTTTAATAATTGTAAAAACTCGCCTAATGATTTGTGACCGCAAGATGGAAAGAAGGATAATTTTTACTTTCATATTTTTAATTAACTAATAAATATTTGCTGAAAATGTAAAATGGAAACTTGAGCATAGAAAATTAACGCAACATATAGCACTTAATTTTAAACTGACATAGTTAACTAACAAAGGTCATTAATAAATTATTTTTTATGAAGTTTTACTGGTAATTTTTCATGAAACCCATAATCCAAAAAAGAATAGAAAAAGAAAGATAAGTAACTGCATGAACTTATCTATAAAAAAATTGCTAAGTTAATTAGGATATTATTTTCTTCACTTTTATTAATTTGATACTCTTACAGTGAAAATTATTCCTTGTTTCGTTTAAATTTCTTGTTTTTTAAAAATTTATTAGTCGATAAAAAATATGAAAGTAAAAATTATCCTTCGTTCCACCTTGCTCTCATAAATCATTATGCGAATATCCATTAACAATTATTAAAGCCGGAAAAACGCATGTCTGCGATGTTACCATCATGCGATAATTTGCAGGTACTTTATTCTTTACCGCGATATTTTCGACGACGATGTTTTTAAACTGCGAAGTTTTTGAACCGCTTTATTTTCGACAACGATATTTTGTACCACGATGTTTTAGAACTGCGATATTTTCTCTTTGCTTTATCTTCTCCCACGATGCTTAGTACCATGACGTTTTCGCCTTGCACTGGTTTCTCCGCGATGTTTTTGCCGCGCTGTTTTCGGCTGTAACCCACTGATGAGTGTGAGGAAGCAATGGGCTGAGTAGAGCGAATACAAGCACAATTTTTATGGAGGAAAATCAGGACGGAATGTGAAAAACTAAGATATAAGAATTCTAAAACATTTAGGAAGAACTGGGTTAGATTTCCTGCCACTAACTAAAAACATGAATTTAGATATGGAAACCTTTTAGGCTACACTGCTAAAGAGATAATAACATTTAATATACTGCCAAGATTTATAAATATAAAAACATTTAAAAAATACTGCAGCATAAAATTTTCATTTTGTGAAGGTTAATTTTAATATTTCCTTACAATAATAAAACTGCAGAAATTTCAAGTAAAGCACTTCATATAAAATATAAGGTCCGTAACACCCGTAATACATTTATCAATTACATATTATTGGAAGAGAATGTGATTTAATTGCAGTCGAGATTGGGAAATAGAAAGTTTTACTTCGGATAAATATCTGTTGGACACATAAATCAGAGCAATCGGAAGTAAATAAATATCATTTGGCCAGGGATTTACACATACAGAATAAATCAAATCTATCTTCCCCGTTCAATGAAGTCCGCCCCGTTCAATAAAGAACAATGCGGGGAGACACTTTTAAATACTGTTCCGAAATTGCCGAAACAATTGATCAGCCATGGACTCAGCACATGCAGCCATAAGGCTGATAACATAAACATTGATTATCCGCGCTCGATTCTAAATTTGATTATCCTCGTCACCGGAATCCACTGGTCCTTTGTTAAACATATAAAGTAATAAAATATAATGAAGGACAAGATACACAGATGGAAGGTAACTTTGTATAATTTTCTCTCGCTCTTTTGCTCTTTACAAATATAGACCGGACATGTTATGATCTTTACTTGCTTTAAATATTTGCTAATTAACTCATGTAATATGATTAATTATTTATTCTCACAATGTATTCGTTTTCAATAATCTATTTCATAATTTGTTAATGTGAAGACACACACTTTACTTTGTAGAATAAATCTTTTGCTGGAAATTTTGTTGCAAATCCTGCTAAATGCTTTGCTCTAATAATTGAAAACAATGGACGTTGACATATATAATGTTTAACCTCTGTTAGACGTGCTAGTGTTCTTCAGCCATATCTTATATTTCGTGTTAAGAATCGTTGGAAATAAGATGGAAATATTCCATGATTTGTTGCTAAATGTAAAAGGTATTTCTCCTGCCTTTTTAGCATGCCTTTTGTGGTGTAATGGTCAGCACATTCGGCGCGTATTCGTGAGGTCCGAGGTTTGAGCCCCGGTGAGGGCAGTGCTCATTTTTCATGTATCCTGCTTCGAAACAATTAATAATTACTTACGTTTTATACATTAAACAATTGTAATATAACATGCACTTTAAATTATTATAACAAATGCCGCTGAGCTGCAGATGATGGATAGTACCCATCAATAAAGCATCCAATCCGAAAGTCTAAATGATGATGGAAGGCCTGCTCTGTTGATGGTCTTCTGTCTTCTACAATGGCGCCCGAACTAAAAAGGTGGCGCGTCACCACCAGGATTTGGCGACTGAATCACCGAATCCCCAGTCGTCCTTTAAAACAGGAAGTATATAGTATATAAAGTATTTCTCTCGCCTTCTTAGCATGCCTTCGTGGTGTAATGGTCAGTACACTAGGCGCGCATTCGAGAAGTCCGAGGTTCGAGTTCTGGCAAAGACATTGCTCAGTTTTCACGCATCCTGCTTCGAAATAACTTAATATTTCTACAATTACACTAGGAGCAAATATTTCATTAATACTTGTGAGAAATATTAGTGAGTTAATTTCAGGAATAAATTGAATGATGCTTAAACACTAGCCGTGATTACCCAAGCACTAGATGGCCTAAATTTTATAAATACTCATTAGACACTTTAGAGATTTACTGTAACTTAAAAGCTTTTTATTCCTGACTTATTTTCATCATCTAGATTTTTTTGCGACCTTAGAAATTAAATATAGAATATACATATAAAAATAAATATTTTCTGATTAATAATATGTTTCTTTGGTAAACAATATATGTGTATTGCATATAT
>KK121958.1:156599-214131 GCA_000611955.2 Stegodyphus mimosarum
GCATATATATATATATATATATATATTTGAAACGAAGTTGTAAGATTTTTTTAATGAAGACAAAAATTAATGAAAGAAAATATCACATTTTAATAAGGAGGATGGGCTTGTTTCTTTGCTGCATGATAAATTATATCCAACATTTCACAGCGTTAGACGTAAACCATCTTCATCGTTTTTTGTTGTCGAGCGAAGTTTTGATTTAATAAGATGAAGAAGTTGTTTTACATAGCTATGTTCTGCTGATTGGCAAAAGAACACTGAATGCCGTATGAGATACTATTGTGGAAAATTCAGATCTAGCTTCGATCCAGAAGCTCAAACTTTAATTTCGAGTCACTCGACAGCCAAAACAGTTCCTTTGGAGTTTTATGTAGCAGATTCTGTTAATCAATGTAACTTTTTCAAATTCTTGTATCTAGGTTGAAATTTCGCGATCACAAACTTTCAGTTGTCTGAATTTGATTGAAGTAAGAAATAGAAGTGATGTCTGAAAACTTACTTAAGCATCGAGTTGGGAAACTTGTAACTTGCAGTTGCTGATAAACACATATTAAACAAACATCATTCCGTGTACAAACATTTTGACGAAGCAGAGTTTTCACGACCCTATGTATCCCATTGGACTCATGCTAATGTAATAACTTAGATGTTAAAGGTAGAGATACTTGCATTCATGACCAATAGAAAAATTCTTTTATTTCTTACCAAAATAATGCTTTTATTGTAGACATTTTTAATGAAGAAACAGACTGGAGGCAAATTTGACCGTTTCTACTGAAATTTTATATTTTTATATCTGAAGAAAGAAAGTGCAGCTGCGGGAGTAAGCTTGGCAGGCAGCAAAGGTCAGAAGGAATACCATATGTCCAAGCTGAAAGCTTGGTTCAAATGATTTGGGTTTTGTTAAGCTTTACTGCGACTGGTTAACTTTAAATTTCAATCTCTAAATCTGATATTATTATTGACTTAAAATGTTTATAAGTTCTTGCGTTATGCGAGAAACGTTATGTAAGCATTTGTAAATATGGATTCACGGCGATCAGGCTGGACAGTTCGGAATTTATAATTGCGTTTAAAATTTTGTCTCCGATTCGGAACTATCCGAGTTTCTAATTCAGGTTAACTGCATGTCTAGTTAACTAGTTTCGTCACCAAGTACGTCACTCTAGTACAGATGATTTCTTTTTCAATTATAAAAAGTAATATAAAAATCTTTCACATAGACACATCATCGATTTTTGTTTCATCTTCATCATCACTGTTACTCTGATCTATAAATAAATAATTAGCATCCGTTCCATCTGTCACCACACCAAACATCCTTGCTGCAGCACAATTTCCATTTTCTTTCTCAATAGTTTTGCATTTAAAACCAGCACTGTGTTGTTTCGCTTGGCAGAAGCCGTATTTACTACTAAAAAGAAAGCTAGATCAATTGTATTTTAACTAAAACCTTCGATTTGCACTTCAAAATCACGGCTTCAAACCACCACAGAAAGAGAAAAGTCTGAATATTAATTCCGCCAATTCCTTCGGGTTGGAAGTGCATTCTTACTCCAAATTATGTCTCCCTTTTCTCGAAATCCTACAATAGCATTCTTCGGACACTTGCACTGAATGTACCTTCTTTGCAGGCATAGGTACTCCCTTAAGCATTTAACCTATGCAAATGTTGTTCCCCTTATCTTTTGTAAGTTCAATATAACAATGTTCGAAAGACTAGGACAAATCTTCGAATATGTGACCTCAAAAGAAAACAGCATTGCACATGTATCCGTTAGATTTCTTCGCAAAGAATTGGATATGCGTTATACGGCAAATATACCTAAAAATTAAAAACTAAAGCTCATGATTATAAATGCGCGTTATACGCTAGAAAATACGCAATAGTTTATAACGCAAATAACTAGCAATAGTTTAAGGTAACAATAGCCCCGTAATTCTTTCATTTTAATTATTGTGCCTGCCTTTTCTGTCCTAAAAATAGAAATTGTTTGTAAGGATTTTGCTTTACTGCGTCTTTCCAAATTAATCTGTTTCGTGCTTACTTACATAATTCTACAAGGCAGATAACTCTTACTAAGTTCCAGATCATGCTAGCCCTTTTATTGTTCCACGTTTTTTGTATGCGTTCTTTCCTTTTCCTACTTCGGCTTGTTGCTGTTAACACGTGCCTGTGATCTCTGCTCCGACAAGAGTCTAAAGGTGTAACAAGCTATAGAAAATTGTCTAGTGAAAAGCGCACCCATGATAATGTGTGAAGAGAATGTAAATATCCAGAATTGGTCTTCAAAGAATAAATTATGTTTTGTCATCTGCCACGTCTGTTTATATATGTCCTGTTGTGCATCTACGATAGCCGCGTCTATCTACTATACTTTCCGGTGTTATGGGCCATTCAAACTGTAAATCTCACTAAATCTTTCAAGCAATAAATCTAACTGATTGTTTTACAGTTATCGTCCAGTCATCAAGATATTTACAGAATTGATTACTAAAGCAATGCAGGCATTAAAAGGTTTAAAAACTGTAGGCATATTAGGTAGTTTTTGAAAGCAGGAGATGTGAAAAATGAGCATTGATCTCAGCGGGACTCGAACCACGAACTTCTCGAATACACGACGGCGTGCTGACCGGTACACGACGAAGGCATGTGAAGAACGCCTGGAGAAATACTTTATATACTCCCCCTTTTAAAGAACGACTGCGGATTAGAGGACCCAATCGCCAAATCCCGGAGGTGGAGAATTAACATCCACCACCATTTTAGTTTAATGCCACTGTAGAGGCATTAGTTATTTTTTCGACGTCCAGAAGCTAAAGAAATGAGCAATATACTCGTCGTGACTCGAACCACGGACCTTTCCAATACACGCCAAGCACGCTGACCACTACACCACGAAGGCGTGAGAAATACCTTAAAAAGAAATATAAAATTTTGTAGAGCAGAGTTATGATATAATGGCTTAATATAATTATTTCTTTGTTTCTTTTCAGATACAGATCAATAATTTGAATATTCAATAAGGAAAAATGTTTATTTAAGACAGAATATTTTCGTTCCAAATAGAACACACAGCTGAATCTATGGAAAATTTTTTATTTAAAGAAATTTTCGTTTTCTCATTACTGTGTATTTTATGCTAAAATATACCTATCTATTGTATCTACAGACTGATACGGAAATAAAATTTTTAGAAATTAAAACCTTTCTGTTTTATTTTACATCAGCGAAAGTACCCAATGCCAGTTAACTTAGATTGAGAGTAATGCATCTAACAACAGAGAGAACGATACCGCTGTAATCCTTCTCTAATAACGATACCAAAAATATGGTTCATAGTCATACATTTTTCATTCTGATGCGATACGAAATTCACATAAAAAATTTCGATAGAAAAATAATCTAATTCTCTGTCACTATATCAACAACAATGCCACGCAGTTTTTAATAATTTTCGTCTTTCTAATCAAATCGTCATAAAAACTCAAATTCCACCTAATATTTAATATATATTCAATTTCAGTCGATTAAATGTGGAAAAACATTTATCATAATTGATCAGAAATTAATAACGCCAGCAAACAAACAAACACACAAGCAGACATTCTGCTTTATATTACAGACTTTGTAAAACTTACAAATTTTTTATTAGCGCACTCTACGACTTGAAAGCGAGCAGTAGGAACAATTTCCGAAATAAAGCATCTTTATCTCTAACGAGCCAGACTGTTGCCACTGGGAAAAATGAGTGCGAAAATTAGCACTTTCAGATTTAATTAATATTTCGGCTGATTAAAGTGGTAACAAGATGGGAATAATCGGAATGGCTTCTCACAAATTTTTGGAATCGTGAATAATGGATTTAATGTTTGGCAATGCTATTTTATTTCATAGTAAAATTTAGAAATGTTTTATTAACAAACTCAGGATTTGAAAGCGAGCAGTGGAAACAATTTTCGAAATAAAACAGATTTTCATCTTCAGCTTCCATGACTTTTCCCACTCGGAAAAATGAGGGCGAAAATGATCGTTTTCCGAGTTTTTAATTAATATCTCTCATTTTAGCTTCTTGTTTTTTAGAAAAAAATTGGACGTTGACCTTTTTCCAGGATCCCGAAAAGAATTTTAGAAAGTTTGGTGACTATAGCTATAGCAGTGACTGAGTTATTAGAGGACAAACTAACAGACTTTTTTCTTTGTATATATAGATTAGACTAGAACTGAAGGAGAACATTTAGCTCTGATATGGCAATTTAGTTAACGAAAATGTAATTGATAGTGAAATTACGCATATGTTAATTGCAGGCGGAAGCGCATATAGGCAGTTTGTTAATTCAAAACATTGAAAATGAATTTTTCCCCCAAAATGTAACAACGATTGAAAAACGATAGCTGATTAAACACGTAGCCTAGAAATATCAAGAAGCGTATAAAAATTAATTCAAGTTATTTTGAAAAAAAACCTGGCTCGTTATCACACAGCACGTGAGAGAAAAAATTTCCGCTTTGACAGAACTATATTCATATATTAAACTGCTTTATCAATTACAATCAAAAATCGTTAGTAAAGAGTCAAACTTTTGCCAAGATGTTAGCACATAAAAACAGTCGAGATTTCATACGCCTGTTGAGAACAATGCCAGAAACATAATAACAGTTACGTAAAATCTATGTTTAGTTTAAAATGACGATATTATTACAAACTAAGAGAGGAATACGACAATGAAAATTTTAAAATTAGACAAAAAAGCTGACGTGCACCTTACATGAATTTCTCATACGGCTATTACATTATAGAAATTTTTTGTACGATTTATTTAAACTTATTTCATCGAATTTCATTATAGATATATTTCTCATTCAATTAATTCAGTTCTCACTTCGCAACAAGGCGAAAATACGTATAATTCAAAACACATTCATTACAAACTGTAAAATACAAAAAAACATAAAATACCAAATACAGTTAAAACAATAAAAACATTCACAATTAAAGTTAGTTTCTACGCAAAAACAATAAATTTGGGCAGCGCGTAAGAAGCCAGATTTTTCGGTGCACAAAACTGAAAGTTTACTTTTGGTCCCACTCGGCAAAAAGACACAGACGGTGCAGAAAGTAATTTAATACACTAGTCTAGTAAGGGTTTTCAAATATATACAAAGGACGGATTCGTTAGGCCTCGTGGCACTTTTAAATTCCTGATAATTAATTCTACAACTATTGCATGCAAATTAGCTGAAAGCTTAAAACCTTAACCGAAATATAAGAACAACATAATTCAATTACTTTAAAAGCTAAAAAATGCACAGTTTAAGAACATATAAGAATAAAAAAATTGAGCTCACCGAGGCGGGTAACAGAATAGGTATGTATCTATCTATTTATATATTTTTGATGAGACTGATTGCAACAAAAAGGGAGAGGCACAAATACATGTTATAGTAGTCCCGTATACAAAAGTTCAAAGTTCTGAGTTTACTGGTTTTTGAGTTTTGCTAGATACATACATACGTACGTAAAAACGTCACGAAAAAAACTTTTTTGAATCCATTTTAAATCCATATTACAATTCGTTTTGAGAGAAAATTCTTACATTCTGTTTGTATGTACAGATATCATGCAAAAACATCGTTATAGTGGATTCGAGAGCGCTCAAAATGGGTATTTTCGTTCAAATATGATACTCGAATTTTTTTGGGATTACAATACTTCCTTTATTTCGTACAAGGAAATAAACAGCAGCTGTAATTTGACGTCGATACGAATAAAATTTAATAGATGAAGTAACCAAGTAACACTCGTAAATCTCGAACTTCCTTTTCTCAATGTAATCTAACAGAAGTAATTGAACAATATCTAATTTTCTGCGTTTGTATTTTTTCGTAGGTTTTTGAAATCAAAATAATTGTAGAGAGGACAAGATTATTTGAGATTTTTAAATACTAAATATAAAACTATTTTCTCCGAAATTTAGGAGCGTAGTACTCAAGACCGCCATCAGATGATATTAGTGATCCAGGTGCATAAAAAATCGAATTTCTGTTTAATTTTAATGTTGTCCTGTATTAAACATTAACAAAATTATACTTCACAAAGTTTCAAAATAAAACATTTAAGAAGTTTTTTTAGGTTAGTATACGAAGTATTCGAGTCTTTTAGAATGCAAATCCCAAATTTGTTTCAAAATTCATGGGATATGAGGAATTATTTATCGTATTCCAAGTTTCAGAAACATTCGTAAGGCTACGGATCACTAACTGAATCAAGCAAGTTCAAACAATGTTCATAACATAACACGCAAATAGAACATCTTCCGTAAAAAATCTGCAATCTCGGCGTCAACGCTGAAAAAGCCGAAGGAACTGAATGTAGTTACACAAAGAGACCACAATGCGCAAATAGTTTCAGTAAATCCAAACTCAAAATTTTAGCGTTAAAAAAAGCTTTAATAGTTTTTATTACATCATACAACCACACATACTATGCTCAACAGGTAGCGCAAACTGGGCTAAACGTACAGTTTCCACTCAATTTGCACTCAGAATTGGCCCATACCCAGTTCGCATAGTGTTACCATTAGACAAAACATTGGATTTTGAAATTATCTTTTAAATTTAATCGGTCTCTAGTTGCTTAAAGTTTGAATAATTAAACAACAATAAGTGCTATTCGTGATGATTGAAATCTTTATCAGCCGAAAGGCACGGTACGTTAATAAACCGCTCCTTTGGGTTTAATATAAAATCTGAAAGCTTTCAGATTAAATTTTCTTTTTAGTTTTCCTACTAACTGGCATGACTTTAATTATTTTTAACATAAAATATGCTGAATTAATAAATTTTATGAAGATTTTATAGAAGATATATTTTTAACATAAATTCTATGATGATTTTTGTTCTAGGAATATTTTTTAGGAAATTAAACGTGTTACTAATGCAGGTACTACATTGCCTAGGCAGAAATCTCTTGTTTTTACATTTTTTCTGTATTATGCTTAAAAGAATAAATTGTCATCCACAAAATTGGAAATTCCTTTAAAACCATCTGAGAATTGAAGAATTCAGACAGCAAAATTAAGTTTGGCTAAGCAAGAAGAGTGAAGTCTTAAATCATCAGGTAAAAAGTCACACTAAAGAGAAAGATTTTATTTCTGAAAATATAAATAAATACAAAAACATTAAATTAAGCCTCAATTAATTGTTTTAGTTCTCACAAGACTCACACTTATAAGATATGTACGATGCGGATGCTTAAATCTACGCGTTCTGGTCACAGATTACAAGCGAAGTTTCAGCGTGTTTCGATAGTAGATTAGCATTCACTTCAAACAGTACACATTCTGCTAGTTACCCTATGAAATGTTTTCGAATAATTCCATGCGTGCTCTAACGTGAGTGACAACACGAATTCAGTTGATTCAGTTGATTTTTCTCGTTTTTTTGCCAAAAAGTCTAACAGTTTCTACAATCTTGATGCCAAAAAAATAATGAAAATTTCTTAGAAAATATATCGCTTTTTTATAACGTATTTTGCTACAAGTTGAAATGATGTGCTGTTAGAACTGTGAAGGCTGTTAGGTTACATGGAGGAAAGCTATCAAGTTGCATTATTAACAACAACTTTTTTTATAATCTAACGCAGTTTGATGCCTAGCATCTGATAATATCATTAAAGTGCTTCTATACAATTAAGCAAGTCCCATGTAGACTTCCTTCTAAGACCTACTAAATTAGACACATTTTTTTTCTGCTTTCCATTCAGATATATTTCCTCGAATTTCATTAGAGACAGATTGATTTCTATTTCAAGTAATTCAATTCTCATTTCGCAGCAAGGCAAAAAATACCTAAAAAAGCAAAACATCTTCATTACAAATTGTAAAATACAAAGAAACCTAAAACACGAAACACAGTCACAAACAGTTTAAATTTGTTTTTTTGCAACTAAAATTACAGTTTCTACATCAAAACAAGCGATTTGACCAACGGGCAGGAAGACATATTTTTCGGTGCACAAAACTGAACGTTTACTTTTGCCCCACTCTGGAAGAAAACACTGAAATTGATGTAGAAACAGACTTAACTCACTATTCTGTTACGATTTTCAAATGTAAACAAGGGGCGGCTTCATTAAGTTTAGGAGCACTTAAGCAATTTAAATTGTTGATACTTTTACAGCTTTTGCATCCATACTAACTAAAGGCGTAAATACCTTAACAGGAACATAAGAACAATATAATTCAATCACTTTTAAAGCAAAAATGTATGATTTACCAACATATAAAAATAAACAATGAGCTCACCAACCCGGGTAACAGAGTGAGTATATGTATATACATATATATACGTTTAGTATAGTCGATTGAAACCAAACAGGGAGGTGAAAATCTAGATGTTATAGCAGTAGCATACACAAAATTTTAAAGTTCTGAGACTAATCGTTCTTGAGTTATGCGAGATACATACATACATACGTACAGACGTCTCTTCTGAATCCATTTTACGATCCGTTTTGGGGAAAATATTATTATGCCCGTAGAGATCAAAATGACACCCGAAATTTTTCGCGATTACAATACTACCTTTACTTCGTACAATGAAGTAGAAAGTGAAATTACATTAGCATTATTCTTAAAAATATTCCAGTATGCTAAATTTTATTAGTCAACATGCCTAAATATTTCTGAATATTGTAAATATGTAAAATACTTAAACAAGCATCAGCTTATTTAATGTAGAATCATACTATCGGAAAATTAAACAGCATTCAGCATTTAATTATAATACTCCACTTAACTACTCTATGTTCCTAAACTTCCCCTGCGCACGCATCATGGACATCCTGGAGAGAAGGATGCTGATTTGATCCTTCTCAGTTACCTCTAGAGATCCGACGCTTGCGGATAGACGGTGGGATCCTCGCCGGATGCGTACGAGGCGAGGAACATCACTTAAATATTTATCGGCATTCGTATTCTAGAGTATACAGTAGTTTCTTGGTGAGTATCTATTCTTACGCGTTTTTGTTTGAAGCTCAATGAATGTATGTTGAACAACATATTTTCGAATTTAATTTAAATCGAATTAAAACTTAGAGTTCTTTCAATCTTGAAAATACTTTTTAAGATATATTTAAAAAGAAGACTATCGTTTATGTATTAAAATTTAAATAATAAAATGTTTACCAATTAAATTTTACGCAACAATTCCGTAACTTCTACTCGTCGTTCATCTTAAAATAACTATCGTTTGCATCTTTATCCTATTTATTTAAAATTACGAGCTCAAATTGTTCTCCTTTAAGTTCTCATTTGTAATTCTGTTAAACTTAACTAGGAAAATAAAACTTACGAAAATTCTGCTTTCCTAGCTCATGTCTATGGATGAAATAAGCTTAGGTTGAAAGTGTTTGTAAATATATTGATGCTTCATTGAAAAAAAATCTTTATATTCGTTAAAAATTAATTATATGTAGTTCATAAAACGGCTTACAAAGCTCTGAATTCATATTTTATTTCTATTTTCTTTTTTTTTAACTCTGCATTTTAGAAATTCTTCAGAACTTAAATTTTCATTTTTTGCTCTGTTAGTGCAAATAGGCTAGCTGCATGACACTATGTAGTAATGAAAATACTGCCATAATTTTACTTTTTGTGGCATATAAAATAATTTAATTCATTATTTCAAATACAAAAACAGGTTAATTTTCACATTTGCTGTAATGATTTCAACTATAACTCAAACTTGTTTTTTATAACATATCTGTTTTAGACTATATTTTAATATTTAGGTTTAAAGGATATGTGTATCAAGAATTTTATTACATACTTCTTAAGTTAAGCATTTGTGAAACTAAATATACATATTTATGTTTTCCACTAATTTAAATAATTTTTAGTGTATTAAAAAGTACTGCTTTTGAAAGTTGTAAAACAGTTTCGTTAGCAGAAACTATTTATACTATCATAGCATTTTAAAGTTTCTATTCTTATTGAATGTTTTTCTCTCTGAGAATAAAACAAAATAAATAACAATGGGCACCCTTAATATAATAAATACATTCTGTCACTGAAATGTTTAGAATATTAACACCGTCAACGTAATTTTACCTACATAAGTCTTAATCTGATAAAAGATTCTCAAACTGTAAAAATAGAATGTTTACGTTTAGTCTGGTTTATTTAATTATGGCAAAGCACATTAGGACTATCTGCGTAAGAAAGAGGGATGCTTTTCTGCAGGACTTTCTGGGGGAAACTGGATCGTATACACGTTACACATGAGGAAAACCACGAAAGCGACCATGCAGCCAGCCCGTTCCCGAGATTCATACCTCGGAACGAATTACCAGTGTTTAGTGACTTTACCACTCGGCCGCTGGTGAGCGTAAATTTAGAATGAGCTAAATAACTAGATTATATAATGGAGTGCTTCTAATTTAGAGAAAACCGTCAAAATAAATAATAAGGACCGATTTCTAAATCTATATTCTAGTTTATATTATTTTTATTTTTTAGCGGAAATATTTTTAGTACCGTTTTATAAAAAACGTTGCGTTCTGTATGACTACAAATATTCTATTTTAAACGCAATGAACCTCTCTAAGACGATCACTTTCGGTTCCAGACAGTTTTAGTTTTCTGTGAAGGTGGCAATGTTAGAGAGAATTCACTTGAAATTCCTTTATGTTTTCAAAATACTGGTCACTTTCTGATGTGTTCTGTTCAGGAAAGTAGTTGTTTCCTTTACTAACTTACTAGCATGATCTCGAGTATGATCATCATATAGTAATTTTTCTTTTGAAAAGCTACTTAAATCCGTTTACGTGAAGATCCTTAAACTTTCACAGTCTTCATGATTGAAACGAAGAGAACATATAAGACTTTTCAGATGATGGAAAGTTCAATCTAGATAGAATAAATAAATCCTATCTTAAATAATAAGTAACACACGATTAAAAATGAAAATGAAGATTTTAATGAATTTAGCAATGATTAAAATAATACATGTACATTACTGTGCGAACTATTTTTTTGTTCAATTTAATTTACCCTGTTATAGATTTGTTACACATAATTGTATTCCTAAGGGCATCGATATTTTGTACGCCATTGTCATCTTAAAAATTTAAAATTCGTAACACAATTTAAGCTGATTAATGTTTATGCGAAAGTTGATATTTAAAAAAAAGTATTCATTGCATATTTGGGAAGGGAAAAGAGATGCATGTTATAGTTTTCATCCTTGAACCCTATAATAGATCGTTTCCATAAAATTTCATAAATCGACATGACAAAGAGTGAACTATTACTATCAGTTTCTGCGGTAAAGCAATAATCACTATTTTGTGTGGTAAAAATCTTTAACTATTCCGGAGCCTAAACACATAATGAACTGTAAAAGTTAGAAATTTATAAGGTTATCTCCATTAGACAATACTGATTCAAATTAAGCCCTACCAGTATGGCTCTACGATTCCGGAATTTCTAACACTGTGTAAATGAAAAACAAATTCACCCACTCTTAGCAATAGCCTGAAAAACAAGCAGTAACACAAGAATTCGCCTCAGCAAGCTGAAATTGTTAACTCTTTTTATTACATTTTTTTCTGTTTTCTAGCATACTTCATTTACATATTCTGGTAAAGTGCTAAAAATAGTGCAGGCGCAAGCAAAATTTAACACCAAAAATAACGTGCTAATTATGTATAATTACAATTTAGCATAAAACATAAACGTCTTTAATTGTTTTAACACCGCCAAAAATTACGTTCAAGAGCACATCAATTCTTCACTGTAATGTTGCTTATGAAAGAGAGACTAATTCTTTTTGAGGAATTTGGAACCTAAAATGTTGTCAAATCTCACGAATTCTTTATGTAATAACAATAATAATAAATAACCTTTGAGTAAAGTTAAGTGTTTTTAATTAAAGCAAAATTTTAAATGTGTTCAGTGAAAAGGAAATTTAAAAAAATTAGTTTAAAAATATATCTGTATTTATTAAAAATAGTGTATGTGTACCTTTATGTGTACACCACATGAATTCCTTGTACGGAATATTAAATTATACGCATTTTTTCTTGCATTTCATTTAAACTTATTGAATTGAATCAAATCTACTGCATGGATAGTTCAAAAATCCCAATAGAATAAACGTACCCTTTAAAATTCATTATATTTTTTTACCATAGCGACACTCTGGCGTTAGGTTCACTTAATAGCGTTACATCTAATTCATGTTATAAATCAAAATGCACAGAAATTATATCATCTCAAGAATTATCTAACATTTGCCTCATGTTTTATTCAAATACTATAATAAATCTAAAACGATGTAGAAGAAATTAAACAAAAAAAAAAAAAAAAAAAAAAAAAGAAGAAAGAGTTTTACACATTTTCACAGACGATTCAGTATTTCTCATTAAATTAATTCAGTTCTCACTTCGCGAGAAGGCAAAAATACATAAAACCTCAAAATAACTGTATTAAAAATTACGAAGTAAATCTTAAAAACTTATTTCCTCGAACAAATTTCAGAATTGATTAAGCATGATTTAATTCACAATCTTAAAATAAAGCGTTATCTTTGTTTTTGCGAAGCTTAGTTTCTCTAGATTGGCAACAAATCAACTATTCTGCTAAGTTTCAAATGTAAACAAATACGGCTGTGGTGCTAAAAATAATTAGGATTAGCCGCACTTAAACAACATTTAAATTGTTGATAATTCCACAAATATTGCATGCAGATTTACTAAAGGCATAAAAACCTTAACCGAAAGATCAGAACACCATAATTCAATCATTTTTTAAAGCAAGAAATGTACAATTTACAAGCATTTAAGAATAACGAAACTCAGCTCACTGAGTCAAGTAAGAGAGTATATATATATATATATATATGCATATATTTATATACTTTTAGAGCGGCCGATTGCAACCAAAATAGGAGGTACACAACGACATGTTATAGCAGTCTTATATACAAAATTTCAACGCTTTGAGGCTACTCGTTTTTGAGTTATAGGAGATATATAGATACATACGTACGCACGTACGCACAGAAGCCACGAAAAAAACTGTTGTGAATCCATTTTAAAACAGTTTTGTAATTTTTTTGTGGAAAAAGAGGTTTTTATTCTGTGCTTACGTACAGAACGCAAGAGTTGGACCCCCGTCCTGGGGCTGCCTTTCGGGGTGAGCTGTCCAAGCTCCTGGGACCCCCTCGCCGACGATGGAGACCCCACAGTCCCGGCCCGGCCCTATGAAAGGCAATGGGACAAGTAGTCCCCGTATCGAAACTATGAGGGCCAAATCCCCGACGATAAGGTCGGCGATATCCGATCTAACTCCACACACAGCCAAAGGAACAGACACGACAGTACCAGTACTGTCCCTGCCAAGCCTACACCAACCTGAGTATAAACTCGGGCTCTAGTCCTGTGAAGACCACTTATATGCGCCCGTGGTTAAGACTGCCTAAGTACAGATCCTAGCCAGTACTTCCCAGGAATTCTCCTGCGTCAACCACCGGGGGGATGTGCTGACGCACAGATGTCACGAAGAAACATCGTTAAATTTTATCATATAGCCGTAAAAGTGGATATTTTCGTTGAAATATGATACCCGAAATATATCGCGATTACAATGCTTCCTTTTTACTTCGCACAACGAAGTAAAAATACGGACTAAAACTCGTAAATGTTGAGATTCACTTACTCACTCATTCACTGCCATGTGATGAAAACATTTTAGTAACCCTATATGAGGCCTATACATCTCCTTGGTTGAATAAACAATTTTGCATGGCATGATTTCCAATTAGTCTGCATTTGCAATGAATCCAGAACTTCTTGCTGGCATTTTGTGGATTCCTTAAATACTCTATGTAAGACCCCTGACTCACTCGAACGAATATGGGATAGCGATCTAGAACTTTTTACTTTATCTGAAGATTCGGGATCACAAATACAATTTTCTCTCAATTTTAGTAATAGTTTATCATCATCTATATAGTCACTAACATTCTAAACTATGATCTTCGGTTTGATGAGTTTTTTGTTTTCTAAAGTATTCAACTACTTGTGATTTTTAATCGCGCCCTCCAATTTGTCCACATCTTCTTTGAGTTTAAATATCATATCCCCATTCTTTTTTCTATATGATAGGAAATTCTTGACACCAGCTTGCTTATCAAGGACTGGGAAACATCTGTGGGATCTCTCTGAAAGAAACAAAAGTTATCTAAGTTGTTTAACAATTAGCAAAAAAATGCGAATTTTAGGAGAAGTATATGTCATTCAAGTTCTCACCGCTCATGGAAGATTCCCTGCTTACTTAAAATGTTCCACCTCCAGGGAAATGATATATGTAAAGTTGGTAACGAATTCGGTGATTAAAAGCACTTAGTGGAGGATTGTTGTCTAACTAGAAGTGTGAGATGAAAATATAAATTTACAAATTTTGAAGATTTATTTAGTAACTGTAAATTGTTTAGAAAATTTGCAAGAGATATTATGCAAATTGTGAATAAGAAGAATATTCATATCGAGATATAACAAAATAGAAAATCATACTGAAAACAGGTATGATTGAAGTAAACTTATAAATTTAAGATAAAGTTTGATAATGTAAAGAGAATTTGAATAATAATAATTGAAAGTAAAACCTATAAAGATTTAAAACTTAGGAAAAAACACAGAAATGGAAACGATACCCCTATATATTGATTTCACCGAGAGTCTTTGGAATTTGTATGTATCTGTTTTATATGTTGTGATTTTATTTCTTTTATAACCCGTTTTTAATTTTGAGTTTTTTATGTTCTTTTATGTGATTTTATGATCTGAGCTTATTACCAGATGCTTATAAAGTTTGTTATACTCCGTTACTTAACCATTTATTTTGTTCTTTTTTGTTTAACGTTCGTTTATTGTTGGATTGGCCTGTCTCCGCATAGCCATATGGCAGGCTTCGCCTGCTAGGTGGGCTGGGGACAGTGCTTAGAACTACTAACTAACCAAAATTCTGTGGTTGAAGTTGATTAGATAACTCATCACATACGTCAATATCTCTAGTTTTCGGTTTTACTTTTAATTCATTACTCATATCATTTATTTACTCAGGAGTTCTGTCTACAGGAATCTTTTTACCTTCATCTAAATTAAAATTCAACTTTTCATCTATCAACTGCTTTATTTCGTCCATATAATCAGTCAGAGTCTCTTCATTATCTCTTATCATCTCAAGTTTTATCATTTTCAAGGAGTTTTGTTTTGCCCACTAGGAAATGGCATTTATCTGATTATTTAATTCATCAACATCTCACGGGCTATACGTTTAGACTTACAATTCTCACTGTCTCAAAAATAGACTGATCGTTGTTATTAAACATTTTCTTACTCATGTTTTCTTATCAGTATTCAAAATTACTTACAAGATAGGATCACACTATCTGTTACACACTAAAAAGTTAAATATAAATTTCAAATTCATGCACATCAGCTACGGTGCCGGGAAATAAAATAAAGTTCAAAACATCATAATTCTCAACATACAAAAAGTTAAAAAGTATTATAATTTAAATAAATTAATAAAGCACACACTAAACTTGATAAACCGCTTTAAAACACTGGAAAATAGTTTTAGAAAAAAGCTGAGCAATTTTTCAAGCAAAATTCACAAAGTTAGTCAACGGGCAGAAAGACTTCAACACATAAATGTGAAAATAAATGTCACATTAAAGTGAAAAAAGGGAATTAAAGCCATGTTGTTTCCACATTAAATATGCACAAATAAGCCCTTCACGGATTATTCAACTTTCGCTTTTATTTGCTTAGCTCGCAGAAGTATTAATAAGTAAAAATTTGAATTTTGGTACAGCTCCTGATCCATCCAACGTTTGCTAATATTTGCGGGTTATATGAATATTGAAATTTATAATATTTCGCTAATAATATCAGGTTTTAGGGCATGTTCTGCGATATTGCCAACGCCATCTCCATTGCAGTCAACCTGATAAGTATTTATTGTTTTAAAAGGTTAGCCAAGCGTAGTGATATACATCTAAAACCAAACTTATTAAATGCACGAATCTATTTAAAGGGTAGCATGGTAAACACTTGGGATCTGGCAAGCACTTTCTGTTCTGGAACACCGGCCGTCGTTTCCAGAGCAAATACATTAGACACTTATAGGCTATAAATCTTATAAAAGCAAGCATATAAAAGATATAATTTCCGTCCTTAGTTATAAGTCTAAAACTGCAAAAACACGGGTGAAATGTTAAAGGTAAATATAGGTTTTGTTAAAATATTATTTGTAGATACCACTAAAATTTGACAAATATTATTCATCGTTAATTAAAATATGAAATTAAAATTCACATCATGCTCGAATAGGCACTATACAGAAATTAAGTCAATGAGTAATCAGACTGGGTCTATCTGCCGTGACCTTTAATTAGCTCTAACACATTCAAAATAACTCACTCATCAAATCCAGATTGGTACACAAAGCGGCCAAGTCAGGAAATAAGCAGTTTTCTGGCGAGTTGCTGAAGCCATGTTTCCATATTTAAAATTCAGTCGTTCATTAACTCAATTTCTCATGCAGATACACTAATCTCAAGATGGCTGATGGAAACAGAAGTTTGAAAGAAAAATTAACAGAAAAATAATGTATTAGTTAAAATAAAACTTACGACTTCAAAATAAATATCAATCGATATATCTTTAGGCATTTCGTTTTATTGTAGAAACACACGAAAGTTTAGTTTTCTGCAAGATAAAGGAAACTATTTTAAATTAATCAAAACACTGTCGTAATCACGGAAATTACGAGAATGTTCTTACAAAATTAATTTTAATGAATATGTTTCGAACTCCAGGTAACATGAGACTTGGAATTGAAATGTTTTGCAGTTTAGATCTTGCTAAAATTTTAAGGCAGGCTTCCATCTAAATCAATTTTTCATAATGGGTGTGAGGTGTCAACAACAGCTGACTGACAGCATTGTGAGAGGAAAACTCCAATGGAGTCAGCTTTATGTCATAACTTCAGACACTATTCAGTCCATCTATATATTTTATTCATTCAGTTTTATCAATAAATAATACAACAAATTCCTTTCCTTTAGTGAGCTGCTTTGTAGAGTTGCCTTTAGAGATACTAGGATTCCTGGTAATTATTTTTACAGTTTCTGCTCAATATGTAGAGAAGAACTGAACGCAGGGATTTAACGGGATTGGAATTGTTAGATCATAGCAAAGCTTACATGGGCTATTTGCCTAAGAAAACAGTTGCTTCCGTTGAGGCGTTTTAATAAGAACTGAACTCTCTCACATTCATGTTACACAAAGAAAAATTACCAAAATACCCGAGCATTCTGTCGATTCGTTGAGAGTGGAACTCGACTGATACTTCTTATACTCAAGTGGTCTTAACTATTCAACCATTGGTCTGAATGGCTGTTGACCAATATGAGCATTTATTATTTCAAAAATGGTTCTAATTTTGGATATTTCTTAAAAAGTAATCTGTATTTTACTTAACAATATTTTGTTCTAAAGACTTTACAAAATTCTGTTTTCGTTATTCACATTTCTATTAAAAAGAACATTTATCCTTTTCATATATTTTATCGTTTTTAAAGTTAACTTATTTGTTTATTTAAATATGGCGAAGCATATTACACTACTACATAAAACTCAAAGATGTCTTTGTAGAAGACTTACTAAAGGATACTGGTTCATATTTATATCACACTAGGAAAACTAAAAGTCGTTATCGCGGCACTCCGTTCTCAAAGATTCGAACTCACGGAGTAACTAATTCGGCAGTCTTATCAACTATGCCACTGGTAGTCAGTTTTAAAACATATTATCCCGATGCCGTAAACATTGAAATTTAAAATGACTTGCATATGAAATGGCAAAAACCTTTAATGCTATGAAAATTATAATATAATACATGAAAATTTCATTTAACCCTGCTTAACAAAACACGTGAGAAAAAATTGCTGAATTAGCAAGTCTAAAATTAGTCAAACTGAATTTTGTTTAAAACATATCTTCCAATCTCTGTTTAAGAAGTTAGCTTAACTCTCGCTAATGTCCTGTCCATGAATCGTGGAGAAATGGTTGCCAAAGCCTCAAGGAGGTTGGACTGCTAGTTCCACTCCCAATTTTGATCGACAGCACCCCGGGGAGGATGGTCTGAAGGTCTCCTACCTCTCTCCCCTACCACCAGTCCACAATAAAAATCTTTTGGCTCGCCATATATTTAGAGTGCCCCCAAGCCACAATGACACTATACATTTGCAAACATCCATGCTTCTCCGGGATTCGAACCCGGACTCTTCGGCACCGTAGTAGGCTCCCCTAACCACCATATAACTTGCGCGGCTATTTAACTCTTCTCAGTATTATATAACCAATGTGATTTTAATGCCTAAAAATAATTAAACATCCTAAAAAATTTCTAAAACATAAATTGAGCTGTGAGTTAGAAGGACTACGATAATCTTGACCTAATTTAAAATGTAAGGGAAACTAACAGCAGTATAAGGAAAATTAATTTGATTTAAGAACAAATAACGGTTTATGGTTTAATTTGATATGCTTGTATGAATGAACAGAGCGTAACTTAAGTTTATTTACTTTTACTTCATTAACTCAGTAATCGTTTTCTTAATTAAAGCCGACACTAATATTAACTCTGTTTAACAACGATTACACTAGAAAACATGGATGCTTCTGCAATTTTAGCTGGAATTACATATTGATTTCCTGAGTGTGGCGTTTTTTCGACATGGGTGTGCTTAAAATAATGCCGAGTGGAATGCCTTATGGAATCGAGAGGATGACGGAAGGGAAAATGATATGAAAGACCCATCCTCGGGGAGTTTCTTCCTCAGAATATTAATGGAGCTACAGAAATTCTCTTTGTTACCTATAAGTCGAACAAGGCGTAAAACAAGGACTTGTGCAAGTCTTGCCTGTTGATGATGAAAAGGTTTGTGACCTCAAACTGATGTTATTTTCACACAAATGATACAACTAACGACACATGAAGAAATTTTTAAACGAAAGAACAAATTACGTACAACTTCAACTTTGTGTCAAGCAAATTACTTCATAGTATTATATAGCAAAAGCTTTGGAAGGAATTTAAAACTTTATAGCATGTCAATAGTTGGTTAGATATACATTAAATCGCGTAAAAATTATTCCAAATAAGTTAACAAAAACAGAATTAAAATGGAAATACTAAGATAATGGTAACGTTAACAACATTCTTCTGAAAACAAGAAAATTCACCTTGAAATATTTCAAGTAGATTCTCTTAAGAAGGAATTATAGCAACATTTTTCTATTCAATTAGTTACCAAATTCCACCAGCGGCCGAGCGGTAAAAGCTGCCAAACACTGGTAGTTCGGTTCAGAGTTCGAGTCCTGGCGAACGGGGTGTCTGCATGAGCGTTTTCGTGGTTTTCCCCATTGTAACGTGAATACGAGCCAGTTTCCCTTAAAAGACCTCCACGGGGCATCCCTCCCCATCCGTGTAGCGCCTAAGGGCGGAGCACGTACCGAGTAAAAAAAAATTTTTTTTTATTTAAATCTGAAAGCTTTCAGATTTTACATTACACCCAAAGTAGCGTTTTTTAACGTTTTGTGGGTTACCTTTTTTTATTAAATATCATGTTCTTCGCACGTAAAACAGAAAATTCAGTTCAAGAGCAATATCGCAAAATAGTTTTAAAATTAGCATATCTTTAGAATTTCCGATACACAGTCTTGCGCACTCGCGCACTGTTTTTTTTTTCCGTACAGTGTTACCACTGCTCGATTTGAAATCGTTGTGTTTGTTCATCAAAAATTCGTTAAAGTTTTACAAAATATGAAATAGACAATAAACCAAATTCCAAATTCCAAATTTGGGCTTCCACATGCCCATATTCTATGGAAGATTACGTTATTCAAAATTTGATGGCTCTAGGTACCGTCTTTTTATCACAGTGCGAGAAACATGCATACATTTATGCAGATTCCTCATTATTTAACTTCGTTAAATATAATACAGGGCTGTAACACTTGGAGGCCAACAATTTGAAAGGTGAACCGAGATTTAAAGTTTACAACGCAAAGTGGCAAAACGAAATTAGTCCTAACTGGGCTAAAGTCCTTAAGGCTAATAATAATTACTAAATTCATCGTAAAGTAGGAAACTGTGCAGTAGAATTCGCGAAATGTTTCTTAAATACGAAGAGTAAAATTCATATTAAAAAGTTTAACCTTTCAGTGTGTATAGATTGATCATACAGATCAAGAAGCTTTTGAAAAATCGCGTTTTAATGAATTTAAAATGTATAATAACATATAAAAACACATCAGATAACTGATGTTTGAACATTAGTTTCATACAAAATTCACAATTACAATAATGTCAGCCTGATGGCATTTCATTCAGAAAAAAAAAAAAAAAGTGCTGAAACTTCTCTAAAATGACGCCCATTGGTTCCAGCCAATTTTCATTTTCTACAGAGCAAATCGTATTAGAAAAACCATCATTAGTTCACATATGCTGTCAAAAATACTGATCACATATACAAGCGCTCCTCTTAGAAAGCCGGAAATTTCGAAAAATGTTCACTGCATTTAAGATATAGCATTGATATCTAAAAATTGCTACTTTGGCATCGAATAGTTCCTTTGCATTCGTGGCTCGAAATGGTCTCCTTAATTAAAATCATAAGATTTTAAGCCCAAGTATCTAAATGTCCCCTCGCGCTGAAAGTGCTGGTTTACGCAAATGATGTTCTGGAGAGTTGCAGTAAAACAGTCATTTGTGCTTTTGTCTCTCTCCCAATGAGAAACATCTCTTTGATCATCCGCCTTTTACTGCACAAAAGAGATTGGAGTTGGTCATTAAATGAAATATATTTAGAATCTCATTTTGAATTTTGAAATATTTCCTGTGGATTATTGTATTGGTATCGGAAATGCATATGTGGGAAATACCCGAAAAGTATATAGTCCACAGGAAAGAATCAGAAATTAATCTAAAGATATTTTTCTCTTCCTTTCCGCATGCCTTCGTGATGTAACTGAAAGCCTACTCGAGGCATATGCGAGAGGTCCAGATTTCGAGTTTTGGCGAGGTCATTCTACATTTTTCACGTCTGTTGTTTCAAAACAAAAACTAAAGATTCTGAATCGAATTCTGAAGATTTAATTAAAAAAGACTTTTGGTTTGTTTTGTTTAATGATGGTAAAGCAGTCAAGGGCTATCTGGCTAAGGGAAGCTATGCATTGGGGATGCTATTTTTATTCCTAAGAAAACCAGAGTTGTATATATGTTGCGTAGTAAAAACAAAGCGAAAAATAAAGTTCAATAAATCATGTAGTAAAATAGAATAACAAATCCACTCTTCTGCAAAACCTGGTATACGCAAAGAATGATATTATAAACGAAATTTACAGTTCCCCGAACAAAAAAATTAATATTTGAAATTTTTTCAACAGATAACGTCAAGTTTCCGTTTGTTCCAATGTTGAAAATTTCAAAGCCAAGTGTGAAATTCTTTGTCTTCCTTCGTTACCGAAAATTTGGTTGCTGAAGAGAAATCTTGTGCATACTTACATACTCTCAATATCTGAAGGAAATGCTATTTTACTTCCTTTTTGTATTATGCGTGGGGAACATACAAATAGTTTATCCACCGCTTTTTATAATCCTACTGAGTGATGGTAATAGAAAATTTTAGTGGAATATATGTGAAACAGAATATTAAATTAATGATGTGACAGAATACTAAGAGATTCTGCACCAGTTGCTAGCATCGTATGCTAATGATAATAACGCTATAAATGATCTTTAAGTTATCCATTTGGTTTATTTCAAATTAAAAGCATTTTAATTTATATTTAATTAGATATGGTACTATCAAAAAATGTTTATTCAAATTATTAAGAAATTAGCTTACTCTTTTTAAATCTCTCAGCTTGTTAAGCAAAGAAATTAACATTAACGTAAAAGAATAAATTTAAAATTTTGTATTCTGTTGAATATGACAATACTGTGAGAACGAACGATGCGAAAAACGGCGTGGAAGATAAATCAAGGACTTAATGGTGCTGGAGCAGAACTGGCAAAGTGAGTGGATGTTATACGTACGGAAGCGTAAAGTAACGTAACGAGCTAAATTCTTTAAACATTTGCGAAAATTTCGCTAAATATGTTCCGGGCATCAGTACCTTGGATACTGAAGCCTTGTTTTAAAGTTGTCTTAGGTTCATTATGGGGCAAATGAGAAATTATTTGCGCAGCATATTTAACTTGGACCACGGTAAAATCTTGAGATTTGATTTGAAGAATTTGCAAAGGTTAAATAATATTGACGTTAGAAATATCCATAGCCGAGTCTTTCAAATTTTTTCAAACTTTGCCTTACGTTACGTTCTGAGAAATTTTCACATTCCCTCCTCCAGTGCATGCTTTTTGTGGAATAAATGATTACAACGCTATCTATCTGGCAGTGGAAAATCCATTAATGTAATCCCGGTGACGCCACAATATTCTTTTTTTTTCGTTCTCGCTCTAACGTTGCTTATTGTATATGCAATATTGGAATTAAAATATCATCCACTTTCCTTGGTAATGCTACCCATTCGCAGAACTTATAAGGTAATTCTAGAGACTTCTTGCATGGCTTCGTGGTGTAGCGGTCAACACGCTCGGCTCGTATTCGAGAGGTCCGTGGTTCGAGTCCCGGCGAGGGCATTGCTCATTTTAGATCTTTTCTGCTTCAAAATACTTTTAATGTCTCTACAAGTGGCCTCCAATGATTGTTCATCGCCGGGATTTGGCGATTGGGTATCCTGGTCCCCAGTCGCCCTTTAAAAGGGCGAGTATATAAGGTATTTCTCCTGCCTTCTTAGCATGCCTTCGTGGTGTAGTGGTCAGTACGTTCCACGCGTATTCGAGAGAACCGTGGTTCGAGTACCGGCGAAGACGTTGTACATTTTTCATCTGTCCTGCTTTCAAAAAATGCCTAATGTCTCTACAAGCATAAAATCTTTAATTTAGCTTTCACAAGCCCTGAAGTAATCCAGCTCTCACAGAACTGTCATTTGGCAAAGCATAAGATCTTTATCTATTGAAATGAATCAATCATTAACTTCTGAAGAAATTGAGCAATTCAAAAATTATAAATACATTTCTTTATAAATTCGTTTTATATTTAACGATATCTAATTGATATAATGCATGCAGCGTTCCTGTGGTTATTGAAACTGCTTTTAAGGCCCTGTATTACGTACCTGATACAGAATCATTTTTTATCATATACAGTATCATGCTTGTCAATTTACACATAACATCAAGTGGAATACATGTAAGACTAACAGGGCATAATTAAAATACACTTCTGGAAGACATTACATTTTATATCGATTGGACTTTAGGGATCGATAAGCTGCCATATGAAATACTCTCTAAGAATCGATATACCTCACCTGCGACTTCTTGAAACTCTGGGGACTAAAAGAAAAAACAGAATTTTAATAATTGTGATATTTAAGCACTCTCGTTTGAAATTATGCATATTGATTCTGTAATGGCTGTGAGCTTAGTTCCTGTTCTGTAGTAATATGATATCCTGTTCTATAGTAATATATAATTCTGTAGTAATACGAAGTTACTGTTCTTATGTTTCAGCAAAGAATATTTATTGAAGATATTTCATTAAGATTCAGGTTATTATTCTTATTTTTACAAGCTACCTGAATGAAGCGATCATTCTGAAAACTTCAGGTTTCAGTCTATTATCTTTGACTGGATTTTTGCAGTTAAGTAAATAAATACTTGCAGTTCCCAACTGATGAAATCAATTGTTTACAATTAATAAACTAAAACTACTTCTGTATTTCATTTTTGAACATATAGAAAAATATCAAAAGCTTAAAAAATACATTTTCATTCGAAAAAGGAAGACCGTAATTGGAATAAAAATCAAATGGCAGTATGTACCAGATGTAAACCAATTTGTACGATAGTATATAAAAATTATATTACTAGTTTTGCAGATGAGGTATTATACGATGTTATAAAGTACTTTTTTATTACTCTAGTGGTATAATATAATTTCAGTTGAAAATTGTTATTAAGAATTATCTAATAATGACTTAGCTGAAATAGGCTGAGCAAATTGAAGAGCAAAATACTTTTATTACGGACCAACGAAAGTATATCATGGGCTTCCTTGACTGGTAATAAATTCTGATCTTCATTTGTAGTAGATAAAAATGCTAAATGAAAACAATAATATCCCTCTGAAGTGCTCAAAACGTATTGTTTGTGCATGGGAACTCGGGCGACAAGAGCAATATAAGCAATTTAATAGGCGTATTCTTAGTAATTGGAGGTAACAGCTTTAGAGGAAAATTTAGAGGAATCATTATTTCATTTATAAATGTGACGATGATACGTAATGATTACGGTTTATATACTGGATGATGCAAAGGTTGCGTCATTAATGTTAAACAATTATGAAAACTACGGAGTGATAGTAAAGGAAAATTCTTGCAATCAATGACACTCCTATATTCTCGCAAGTAATATACCACTTGAAATTTCAGTTGCAGTTTATGCTGTTAGCTTAAAATCATTTGTTTGGTGTAAGATGGATATATGGATATGCGTTTTACTTAAAGAGACTGACATTTTCTTACTGCGCTTTACTTACTCAACGTATAAAATTGTGATGCTATTTTTCTTATACTCTTTGTTGATAATTACAGTATCTTATGCCTGACTTAGTCCATTGAGACTGAATCCTCAGAAGACGGATGGCTAGCGGCTACTCCATTTCTTAGAATTAACGCTTCCACTTTCTCGAAATCATATTACCAGGACACTATTGTCCTATTAAGTACACGAACATTTACAGAGGTCTTTCTAAACGCATCAGTAATATTTCTGTAAAAATGAGTCACAAAGTAATAACCAATCACAAAACCTCATCCAGTTCCGATAGAGCTCATCTCCATCTAGCACCAACAAAACAATTTTTGAAGCTAACAGCACAAACGGCAACTATAATTTGAAGTGATATATTACTTATAACAGTATAGAGACGTCATGCATTCAAACAATTCCTCATTAGTGTTCATTTTGGAATTTCCACAATATTGGAAAGTTTGATATGCGTTTGGATTCCTCTATGTATTTAGATCAACTTTATTGACAGTCATCGGATGTGCAAGGAGGACTCAATTCTCATCTGTAAGCCCAAGCATACCTTCGGAACATATCTGTGATTATTCAATACTTAAAAGTTTCCTGCCAAATTATATATTTCCACAAAATAATTCGCATATTAATTAAAGAGTGTTTTTTCGTGAGACGTGCTGTTGAAATAAATCAGCTAACAAAAGATTTTCATCAAAGACAAGCTGAGTAAAAATTCAAGAAGTTTCCAATGGTATGGATGAATTCATCTTGAAGTGTACCTTTTAGCGCTTCACTTTCCTTAAAAGCTTTTCCTTTCCGCTCCTCTTTAGAGACATACTTCAAAGTTATACATTCTCTTTAGGTGTGGCCTTTTCTCAACTGAGTCCTTCTATCCTTGATGTGCAAAGCATTTATCAATAATCAATTTCCATCTCCAGGAAAATTTAGATTCGTATCTTCAATCAGTCTGAAAGGGACAAAGCCCTTACAGAAATGATAAATAAGAATCTTTCTTTATTCTATATAATCAAAATGGTCCAATAACATATAACTTTTCACGACAGCTCTTCAACATTTAAATTTTAATTTATTGGACTGAAATTCGTTTTCAAATAAAGATGAAGTACATTAAAATATTTTCCTAGACGTGTTTATCAAGAAACACAGCCCATAATATTGGCGCAAGCTATCGAAAATATCAATTTTCAGAACAATGCCCATAACTGAGATGCCACTGAACTGATTATTGTCACACATAAAAACGTAATATAATACAAGTATTACATTACTTGTAACGTAATGTAATGTTACGTATAACGGATAAACGTAATGCAATACAGTATTGTGATGAGACGTAAAATAATTCATATTTATTCTAGTATTATTACATCTATACATAGAGCGATCAGGAAAAGTAATTTATTATTACAAATATTATTTATGTAAATATTGATCTAAGTAATGCTTACAATTATTCAATTTATTAAAATAGAATAGAGAAGTTTCAGACTCGTATTTTCAGAGTACAATTTCGACACCGCTCAAGGAAAACGGATTAAAAATACATATAGCATTTTACCTGAATTTCTGTAATGTAAAATCTACAATCAGCAAGTAATCCCCCTTACTTTATCAGTTAAAGAATGCTCCATACTTTGAGCAGAGAATTCCTGAAAATATTAATGATCAAATTTGCTGACTTAGATCCCATGTCAGTGCATATTTCGAGTAAAATTATATATTCATTTATTTTTTCATTATGTTTATATATAATATATATAAGATATATATTATTCATGTATATCTTATATAAGTTGTATTTGCCTTTATGAAGCAAATACAAAATAAAAGTGGTATATTTTAGAAGTTAATAGTTTCACGAGTGAAACAAGGTCAATTTTAAATTATAAATTACACCGAGAAAATAATAATCCCGAATACTCATATGAATTTTACAAAAATAAGTAGATTTTTCGGTATTATAGAGCCCTTTTACAAATTGAAAAGTTTCATCATAATAAGTTTATCAACCATCTTAACTGATACAATTTTGAGAAAAAAACAAAACTATAGAAGTAACTACTAATTGTAATGAAAAGAGAGTATTCTAAGCGCAAACCTAAGAACCACCGTATAAAATATGGAAAGCAATGAAAGGAATGCGGGCAGGTTAAAAAAATGGCCTATTACGGTCGAAAATCTGCAGAAAACATTAGGTTTGCCGAAGGAGAAAATATGCATAATAAATTTTATCCTTGCTAGGATTTCAACCGCGGTTCCTCCAGTTTCTAGCTGTATATGTGCTATTCGCTTTCACCATGAGAGCATGCATGCCGATTTGCGATAGTTCCTTACAACCATCACTTAAAGAGCATAAGACCAGTCGACCAAATCTGGGGGGTGACGAATTATGATCCATCATATTTTTTAAGGGGAAGTCGCATTGCAAAAACAGGCATTTATAAATTTTAGAAGGAAAGCAACTGCGCTTGGGACCGAAATCAAGTATCCTTTAAAGCTAGTTGGACGTGCTAACTAGTTACACTATGGCAGACGAAGAAGAACAGGGCGCGGCACAAGAACGTAACCAATGATTTTACAGGTATAGTACCCTCTGTCAAACTATACAGCTCTGTCCACTGTTTTTGGTTTGTAGATGCCCACTGTAGATGCTCATCGGTCAATCGGGTTTTTTTCTTATTTCAACTGTGAATAAAGCTATTCATATATAAATGTATTATCCTAAAAAGCAATTAATCTTAGCACAAACATTTATAACTGACTTAATTTTTGATGCGTAAAAATAAAAATTATTAAAATTTGTATCTTTAAATCTTTGAATAAGAGATTCATCTTATATTCTAAATTAGTTAGTTTCATTCATAGATTTCCTAACACATTGTTCACGTTCATTTTTAATGATAATGAAAATATAAACTGGGATTTCAAATAATTGAAATTTTTAAATCATTGTAACAGTCAGTTCACAGTAAAATCATGCATCAGAGACTGTGTTTCTCCTAAATTACGATCTTAGTTGTCAGAACACATTTCAAGATGCACATATATATTTGCTTTTAAAGTTGTTATTGAAACAATTGTTTAATATGTATGTATGTGGCTTTGACAGTGAGAGAAAGAATACCAAGAAAAAATCTTATTTTTGATAATGAACGGTTTAATACCATACTATTGGTTAGACACATTACCAATTACCAGACCCCTTTATTTTAAAAAAAGAACCAGTCCGTGAAGAAGGAACTTGACATGTCAGAACCATAATAATTTTTCCAGATGAATGCTATTTGGTGCTAATCAACGTTATTGGCATTTCTGCCATTTTATTCTTTTGATGAATGACAGAGCTCTCATCCACATGAGATGACATCTTGAGGGAGGACAAAAGATTATTGATTCTGGAATATTTTCCGATACATAAATATCGTTTAGAGACTGTCACTCGGAGTCTCTGTTTACTATAATTCATTATATTTTTTCATTTTAAATATAAGTCAAGTTTGGTACATCAGGACAATCCCACGAGCTTTCCTTACGATTACGCTGTTTCACGTTTTACTTGAACATTATGTTTTTCCAATTAGTTTCGGATATATTTCATATTTTCTCTCGCAAATCCTGCTGGAGTGAGATTCTAAATTGTATCTAGGCTGACAGGTCTAATAAAGGCTTTAACGGTAAAGTGCATACTGGAGTTCCTGTTTATAGCTATTATGTCTATTTACCATGATAGATTATCAACGCTGCGGATTATGTGATCAAAATTCCTAACTGCATATGGTGTCATGTAAACGATTTTTATAAGAGCTAGTTAAGCTTAGAATTGATGATTCTTTAAAATAAGTTTCCTATGATAGCAGATAAATGCGTCAAAAAGCTAGCCTTATGGCTGAGCACTTTAGATTCATAAAGAATAGAACTGCTTCTGTTGTCTTTGTGATTCCAGGAAATTGGAATAATCTCCAACAGACGTCCTATAGAACTCCTAGTAGATCTGGAAACACTATTAAAAGAGAGGTATAATCATTCGTTTCATTTGATTAATTTAATGCTACTAATCTGCGGCACCTGAAAATAGAAGAACAATGGCTTTTGTTAGACTAATCTGATACATTTTGAAGAAAGGAAATACCAAGTTTTATCAAGTAAACTATTTTATCACTAGACGTATGCTACTAGATTCGCCTCAAAATTTAAGTGTTACTAAATTTGTGTTATATAAATAAGGAAATATACTATGAAAAATCATCTATAAAATTCCTCTTGACACTGGACTAACATACGAACACTAAACTTAATGCGTATAAACCCTGTACCATGTGGTCAAATACATGATAACACAAGAGAAAAATCCTTCGAGAGAAAACATGAGAACGCCTTATTATTTATTAGCATGCTAATCATACTCATATACTCTCATGTTCTGAACTCACAATTTTATAAAAGCTGCAAGTAAAATAATGTGTTGTTAAAGACTTTACATCTTGTTAATAATTGCTTACATTTGATCTTATCCTGCGAGAAGTGAAAGTTCAACATAAATTCCTTACAGATGACCATAATGTCAAAGACGATAGATTATCAATGCTTCATCAAAAATGAGCTCATTTTCATACACGCGTATTCAAATGTCATATAATTGTTTCTAGTAATGAGTTTAAAGGGGGCCTTGCCCAGAAGACGCCTGAAATCGTAATAAATTTTAATTTAGTGCATTGTTTGTTCATTGCTCCATTTTCGAACAAATTTGAACAAGCCTCTAATTCTTTGTTGGAAATACTAAATAACTGAAGGTTATAAGGTATTGTCTCCTTCCTTTCTGCATGCCTTCGTGTTGTAATAGTTTGCGTACTCGGTGCGTATTCGAGAGACCCCGGTCAAAGTTCCGGAAAGCGCATTGCTCATTTTCACTTCTCCAGCAAAAAAAAAAAAAAAAAAAAAAAATGTAGTCTCTACAGTGGCACCCGAACTAAAAAAAGGTGGTGGATGATGAATTTTCATCATCAGGATTTGGCGATTGGGGGCCCTAATCCCCAGTCACTATTTAAAAGAGGGGTATATAAGGTATTTTCTCCTTCCATTCTGCACGCCTTCGTGGTGCAATAATTAGCTCACTCTGCGCGTATTCGGGAGGTTCAGGTTCGAGTTCTAGCGAGGGCATTGTTCATTTTTCACGTCTCCTGCTTCAAAAATAACCTAATGACTCTACAAGGTAACCTTTATTCATCAAATCAATAGGTTGCTTTTAATCTTTAACAAGTATTTTAATTATACGAAAATTTTATTTCATTGGGTAAATTTAGCAAGAACTCGATTTCGTACATTTGTATACCCTTCAAATAACATTTCTTTCGTGTTCCATTGAGAAAAATAACTTCATAATCTATTTCAGTAACTAACTTTTAGAGTATTGAAAGAATTAGGCTATCCGAATATGGCAAAGTGCCCAAGGCTATCAACCTAAGAAAATGAAAGCCATCGTGGAGAACTTTTTAAGTTAATCTGACTTTCACGTGGAGTTCACGTGGATTTATGTTACACATGGAGAAAACCAATCGTGTAGCTTAGCCGATCTCTTGAGTTCGAACCCAGACCAGATCCAACTACCAGTATTCAGGGTGTAACCAGGGGGATATTGATAGGGCCCTACTGAAAGAATAATAAACCTTTTATGTAATTCAGAATATTATACTACACAAAAAATAACTGATCTTTTACGTGAATTTTTTTATTACATTATTTTTTGTTTAATACTTTTTTTTGTTGCTAGATTACTTTTTTCGACCTTTTTATTGAATTACTACTAAAAACATTAAACCGTAATCTGAAAAATTCAGATATAATGCCATGTGGATATTTTTGCATATCTCTACATATAATAAAACAAAGAGTCTGTGTGTGTGTGTGTGTCTTTCGTTCGTGTTGCGAGTAAACTAATAGACCCAGGGCCACGAAATTTGGTACATAGGTGTATCTACACAAAAGCCAGTGCACCTCGAAGCGATTTTTTCGAAATTCGCATTAGAATTTTTTTTATTTTATGTTTTGTGACCAAATCGCGTCATTTTGAGACATAATGGGCTACAGGAAAGCGAGATTTCACTCTATACATTTCATTTTTACATCGTCGTGAAGCGTAGACACTTAGCTATTTTACGAAATTAAAATAAATTTCGTATTTCAATAAATCGATTAAATGCCAATTTATTTAGGAAGGTGAGCTTAACACCTTTTAAGCGGAATTTTCTTAAAAAAAACTTGGAAATAATGTGCTGTTTATTTTCCTTTCATTTTTGGACACATTGAACTTTAATCCTTTCGACTCCTTTTAAAAAAAGAATTTTGCAAAAGTAATAATATTTTTTATTTTTTTTAAATTTTTTAAATGAAGCTTCCGAATACACTTCTCATATCTCTGCAACGGTAAATTGTTTAATTACTTTATTAGGATAATTAACATTTGTATCAAGGGATATTGCTTATTTCATTGTTTAGTTTTTATAAACTGTGTTTTAACAAATGTTTAATACACATCTCATGCAATCAGTTTGCTAAAAATTCAAGATGTATATGTTTTTCTGGTAATACATCAATAATGCATTTTTAACTGAATGTTTTTCTTCCGTTGCTGTTTGTTTCTTTTTCGATAAAATTGTTCTGCAGAATAAAATTCTGTGCAGTTTTCAAATTTAATGTTTAGGCATTTTTCTGCTACACTTAAAAGCCAGACGAAGGCTGGCCGCGCAGCGGCTAGTAATTAATAAAGTAAAGACTTTATTATCCAAGATATAGTGTTGCTTTTATTTCATCTAGTTGCAATCAGACCAGATTTGCAAGCACACATTTCCTTCAAATATAGGATTTTCTGTTTTGTCTGAATGTAAAATGAGTGAACGGAATACAACAAACATCTTTCAAATTGCAAGAGAAACACTCAAATGTAAAATTTTATATGAAAGCGATAAAACATTTTCACTTTCAAAAATGTTTTTGTTCCCTGGAAAAATCTGTATCTGATAGCTCACGAAATTTAAAGACTTTCACTCAAAATCGATAACCAATGATAGCATTTTCGCCTACTTTACTTAAAGAGGTTTCATCTGAAATATTTAATAAAAATGTTTTATAAATATTATATATACGAAACTATCTTATTAAACAACAATTAAATAAATGTACCAGAAAACTTTACGAATAGTTATGAATATCTGGGTTCTATTGCATTAGTTGTCCATTGCATTCTAGTTGCTATAAATCTTTCACGGAATCCTACAGACTGTTTTACGATGTACACTGTGTCTAATGCAAGAAAAGAAGAAAACCAGTTTTTAAAAAAATAGACGCATGTGTTCATTATCTCAAATTCGTCTTAAAATTCTCGAGTTTAAGCATAAAAAATATTAATTATCTCTCTTCACTGAATACATTAAATGAAATGTTTTGCATCCACTGTAGAATTTTAAAATTAACGTAAAAAATTTGAATCAACTTTCACGGGCTTTTTATAAAAAAAACTTATAAAATACTTGAAGCATATACATATGTTACTTCCGAAAAAAATAAAACGATTTTTTTTAATATTCTACAGCTGTGTTTTGGAATTACGTTTACCTTCATTTCTATGAGTTGTATGATTTTTTCCCACAGCGGTCGAAATATATTATTTAAAAATATGTTCCCGGGAATTTTATCCTCAAAACAAAATTTAATGTCTTTTGGGTACTTGCAGTTTGGAATTCCATTTCAGCTTTAGCTCAGAGCTCAGCTTGTTGCTGATTTTTGGAGAATTCTAATTTTACTGACATCGCAATTTTCTCTTAAATTTCTTTGTCGAAGAATATATTCCTGAATAAGTTAGACGACATAAAAAATGACTTCTCTAACGTCCATGATCCATATTCTCGCATAAAAAGGATCACTGCCTTTAATTTTTCTCTTTTGAATTAAGTACCATGGAACGTTTTGTTTCCTGACTTAATTCTTTTTGCCCATCGGTTTTCTCGAAATTTCATTTGAAGTAATAGAGATTAAATCCCCTAAAAAATTATCACTAAAATATATATTTCATATTTACTTATTTACATAAATCTTACTAAAAACAAGAATTTGTATCCTGATTATTTAATATAAAATAAAACAAAAAAAAATCTTATGTCTATACCACATGACTTTCTTCACGGAATATTAAATTATAGGCATTTTGCATTTCATTTGAACTTATTGGATTGAGTTAAATTTACTTCATCGATATCAGATAAACCACAATAGAATAAATGTACTTTTAAAAATTCACTATATTTGTTTACCACAGCGACACTCTGGCGATAGCTTCACTTCAGCGTTACATTCATTTTATAACTCAGAATGTACAAAAACTATGTATATCATTGTTGTGTAGCAAATTCACTTAATTATTTACGGTATGACTTAAGAATTAATTTTTATTATTATTCTAAATTTATGCTAGACAACGTGTATTTTATTTAATATGCTGTATTTGTATTTGCTTTGTTTAATTTTAATTAGGGGTCTATGGTAGTTAAAATTTATACGTATTTTTCACTCGTTACTCGTAAACGCATTGAAACACACAATGGAATTGGTTGCTTTTCTCCGTAATAAACTTGATTTTTTTATTACTTAACTTAAGTTGACCCATCATTAATTTATATCACTGGATGCCGAAAAATTAGCTTTTTAATTTAAGATCACTTTCACGATTCTAGCTTTAACAGATTTTAAGATACAATCAATTATTTAACTGAATTTTACACTTTGCTTTTTGGTAAGGATTGGGGGGGGAGGGATTGAAAAAGTTGCACTTTTTTAGCTGAATTCTAAGGCTTTGCTTACGTTTTAAGGGGAATGCAATAGGGATTTCCTGTAGGCGAATTTAGGTTGCCAGTTGGCCTTGCACCTGTGTCCAAATTCTTGGCTTTTCTTTTGGCGAGCTTTGCGATATTTGAATTTGTGTTTAGTTCAACACCTCGGAAAATTGAGAAATTTTACAGGGGATGTATGCGGGGTTTGTAGTCTTGGATTTTTCACCTTGTTTTAGCTGATATTGGCGTCATATGGTTTCCTTTCTTAACAAAAAAGCAGGTGCAGATGTCGCTCCTCCTCTCTTTCTTGGCTTGACTTGACTCTGCTCTGCTTCGTGTCTTGAGCACGTTTTTATGCAGTTTCGAAGGAAGTTCTTGGTATAGTAGTGGGGTTTAAGGCTCCCTTTTGCTGAAGTATGTGACATCCATAAAATCTTTGTTTACTTGCCTTCTTGGAGGTTGTTTCCATTGGTATGAATTTAAATAAGATTACTAGCTTCTAAGGCTCCCTTTTGCTGAAGTATGTGACATCCATAAAATCTTCGTTTACTTGCCTTCCCGGAGGTTGTTTTCATCTGCGAAATGTCTGACACTCGGAACTGGGCCTATCTACTGTTTCCAACACCTCGCTGATGTTTCCATCCATGATTGTGAGGTTCCTGATAATTGCTTTGGAACTTTTACGAATAATTTTCTTCGTGATATGGGTATAGGAGTTCCTCCCTTTGAGTCCAGTATTTAGCTGTTTTAGCTGATACTTCGAAGAAGATTTCTAATGCCATGTTCAACCAACAATTCTTAATCTGATTTTTTGAGAGATTTTCAAGGCTTCAGGAAGATTGCTGTGTTTTCTTCATCAGATAAGTGCCCTTTTTGTCGTTCCTTTCATAACTGGGTTAATCTTAATTAAAAAGAAAAAAAACATAGTATTATCTTAATCGTAACTTACTTTCAACTTATTAGAATTAATTGTTTGAAGGGTTCTCCCTATTTTTTAAAAATTGTAAATTACACTGGCTTTGTTTTATTTGATGAGCATGCTGTACATGATAAGTTAAAGTAAATAGTAAAACTGGAAATGCTGAGTTAAAGTATAGTGTAAAATTGAAATAAAATTTCACTCCTATGTTAATATTCTAAATCTTCTTAAGAGGGTGGTACTCTGTTAATTGAATACAAAATATTAGAAAACTCTTTTTGATGAACTAAAATAAGATATCTAAATTTAAGGACTTTATCTTGATTGGTGGTATTCTTTTATTCTGTGTGAAATCTTAAATTCTGAAGGTGTTTATTCTTTATATGAAAATTGCTGAATTGTTACAACAAAAATGTTTCGCTATCAATGTTAGAATTTGCTTAGATTATTTTCACTCTCCGGAGAGATGAAGTATTCTTTTTATTTATTTAATTGATATTAATTACTCGTAAATTTGATCTATTGGAAAAATAAACACTAAGGTTTTTCTCAAAAGTTAATACTGATTATTGTGCTTTTTTGTTATATTATTTACATTGAGTCACTAGCATCAAGGTTCATGGGTTGTTACACTAAAAATGAATCACAACGCAATTTCTTCTTGGTCGGATAGTAGGTTGAGGCAAAACTGTTAAATTTGTTTTATTGTGTTCTTCTTCTTCTCTAGAGGTACAACATCATCTGGAGAATTACCTAATCGTTGCCACATGTTCTATTCAAATACCATAATCTAGAACGATGTGTAAACGAAATTAAACAAACAATAAAAGAAACAGTGTTTCACAGACGATTCAGTTTTTCTCATTCAATGTATTCAATTCTCACTTCTTGACAAGGCAAAAACAGATAAAAACTCAAAATATCTACATTAAAAATTAAAGTAAATCTCAAACACTTATTTCCTCGAATAAATTTCAGAATGGATTAAGCATGATTTAATTCGCAATAATAAAAGAATGCGTTATCTTTGTAGTTGCGAAGCTTAGTTTCTCTAGACTGGCAATAAATCCACAATTCTGCTAAGTTTGAAATGTGAACAGATATGACTCCTACCATAAACAAAAATTAGGCTTAGCTGCACTTAAACAACTTTTAAATTGTTGATAATTCTACAAATATAGCATCCAGATTTACTAAAGGCATAAAATCTTTAACCAAAAGATAAGAACAACATAATTCAATCATTTTTAAAGCAAAAAATGCGCAAGTTGCCAAACTATAAGAAAAAAAAACTGAGTTCACTGAACCGAGTAACAGAGTGGATATATATATATATATATATATACATATATTTCTACACTTTTGGTTCGGCCGATTGTAACCAAAATAGGAGGTGCACATCTATATGTTATAGCAGTCCTATACGCAAAATTTCAACGTTCTGAGGCCAATTGTATTTGAATTATGCAAGATACATACATATATACGTAGGCACGTACGCACAGACGCCACGAAAAAATATCTTCACAATCCATTTTAAATCAGTTTTATGATATTTCGGGGGGGGGAAGAGTTCTTTATTCTGTCCTTACGCACAGATATCACGCAATAATATCGTTAAATTGCATTCGATAGCGGTCAAAATGGATATTTTCGTTGAAATATGTTACCCGAAATTTTCGTGATTACAATACTTCCCCTTTTTACTTCGCACAAGGGAGAAAAAAGAAAGAATATCTTTAATAAGGTATTTTTTATTAATAAATTAAAAAGTCAAAAAATTCTGCACAGAGGCTATACAAGTTAGGGAACCTAACAGCGATACCTTTTGGGAACGACAACAATACTCGGGTTCGAATCCCGGAGAAGTCATGGTTGTATTTGGCCATGTCTTAACAGGTGGCAAAGGCGGTCCATCTATTAGATGTTCCGTAATAAAATAACCACCGGTTCTGGCCTTAGTAGTGGCCATAATGGATAAAAAATAACCAAAAAAATATAATAACCTAAATTTTAAGTAAATACCCTAAGACAGCATAAGATTTCGATTAAATTTAGAATGAGTTTTAAAATAATTCTTGCTAAATTCTGTACTTGAAGTGAATAAGAAGTAGCATTAGAAAAGCTATAACAACATTAAGAAATATGGGACTACTCTAGTTATCAAGATAATTTTATCTTCCCTAACCGAATAAAATGAGTTTTTTTTTCCCGCGTGCTTAACGCTTTTTGTTTGTCAAAATTGGAACTGTTGGATAATTGGAAAAAGTCGTCCTTCCGGAGTGCTGTCCTTCAAAATTGGGGGCCGAATTGAGTAATGTCGTACTGTCATCTGTATGATGTCCAAGGCTCTTACCAATGACAGGCGCAATTTTCCCTGCTTGCCCCGATGAATTTCGTTGACTTATTTTGATATCAGACAAGACGATAAGTCACAAGAACAAAGGAAAAGGTTATGCAGTAAAGTACATTATTTATTTAATTATGTTTCAAGTTATTTAGATAAATATGTATGATCTATAATATGACAGAGGTGTACCATAGATAAGTAGCCTATTAACATTAATGAAGGAAAAGTTACGCACTATAAAAGGAGCTCTTGTAATATTTACTTATTTGTGCAAAGCACTGTAATTGCAAAAAATTTCGGGTATTACATTTCAACGAAAATGTCCATTTTGACCCCTTCTAATACATTTGGACGACTTTTGTGCGTGACATCTGTACATATGAACATAATAAGGAACTGTTTTGTTTCCCAAAAACGGATTGTAAAAGGATTTAAAATGGATTCATAAGAGATTTTTTTCGTGATGCCTTTACGTATATATGTAAATATAGCGGATAATTAAAATATATTCTTACCCTCTTACCCGGTTCGGTGAGCTCTGTTTTTTTATTCTTGTATGTTGGTAAATTGTGTAATTTTTTGTTTTGAAAGTGATTGAATTAAGTTGTTCTTATGTTCCAATGAATTTTTTTTGTGTGTCTAATTAACATGCATGCAATAGTTGTAGGATTATAAAAAATTTCAAAGTAAGCCTAACGTGGCACGAATTTGTTTACATTTGAAACTCTTAGGAGTTTTAGTAGTATAGTAAATTAAGTCACTTGGTGCACCGAATTTAGTGCCACTCTGCCCCGTGGGACCAAAAGTTAACTTTCAAATTTTGGCGCACCGAAAATTCTGTCTTTACACCGATTGGCCGAATGGCTTGTTCTTGCGTAGAAACTAATTTTATTTGCACAAAGATTGGATATTTAACTCTCTTTAACTGTATCGATGTTTCAGGTTTTTGGGGAGTTTTATAATAGTAATGAAAATCTTTTGCGTTTTATGAATTTTTGCCTTTCTGTGGATTGAGAACTGAACTGATAGAATAGAAACTAGATCTCTTAAGACATTCGAGGAAATAAGATCAAGTGAAATGTAGCTGAAAATGTGCATAATTTAATAGACCGGACAATGAAGTCATATGGTGTCTACATCCGATTTACTCCATTAGCCGTTACTGAGCTATGGCAATTGCCGTTTTTCTCTAGACGAATTAAACAACTGTGATAAAAGTTTTTTCATTCCCCTCTTCTTGTTTCTTCTACTCATGCCCAATGCTTTCGTTTTTAAGAAAAGCAAGGATTTCATTCTTCAACTCAAAAAACTCTTGCAGGCAATTTCCAGTATTTCATAATACCATGAAATGTCAGTCAGCTTTCAAATCGTCTAGGAATGCCATATATTGTCTGTATCTCTGGGCTTTATTGTCTTTTCTTATTACATTTAGAGCATTTACAACGGTTTGATTGCCTCATTGAACCTTATTTTCCAAAGCGAGCCTCCTGGTGGAATACGCAGTGAAACAAAAGTGCATTTTCATTTACACAGACCTACTAGTCCGTTCTATGATCAACCATTACTTTAGCTTCATCTGCTGCAATGACAGAGCAACATCTCAAAATTCCCATACTAAGAAATGACATTATCCAGTGCTTTACATACGTTGATACATTAGGTGCTGATTTCTAATAATTTTAATTCCACCAGTTCTTCATGAATTTCGAATTTTCGTTTATTGTTCTAACAAAGGTAAGGAATTGGCTGATATCAGCTACATCTATGTTCACATTTACAGCTAGCGACAAAAATCCATATTTTTCCAAAACACCTTTGAGAGCATCTGAATCTTCACTACCCATTTCATTAATTTTTCTACTCACTGTGTCATGAGACAAGGACGCTCTTTCAAAATTTTTAGCCATCTTATTATTTCCAAAGAAGATACCATTTTTATAGCACATCCTTTAATGAGCTGACCATCTTTTAAATGAGGCCATTTACTTCGAGCTCGCTCTAAACGTACATCATAAGATGCCTTCAAGTTAGCAGTGTTTGATGGTTGCTGAAATATATTTTTCTGTCTAATCATTTTCAGCTTGAAATCATTAAAAACACGGCACTTCTCTGGTATAGGTAGTATCTTAATTGATTCAATCTTCATTTCTACTGACATTATATTCTTTCGAAATACTTAAGACTTTAGAACAGATAACATACTGCAATTTTAAATTATATCAAAAAGTAACTTTCCAGCCACCTGGACTAAAATTCTCGTTTCCCATCTTTAACATGCGGTTTCTTTAGTTCCGTCATTTTAGGTAGTACTGAATGAAAGTGAAAATCGAATCCTGCATGCCACGGATTGTAATCGTAGAAGAGTGAAGCTTATTATCGAGGTGGCTGTTATAGGAGAAATAAAGACTGTAAGGTGCTACTATCTCTGGGAATGATCGAACAGAGTTGAAATGTTAACGGTTTCCTGCTAAATGTTCTTTTTAGTATGCCCTGCAGCGCGGAAGAAAGAAAATAATAGTTATCATCGCTCACTCTGCCCTCATTTGTTGTTGCCGACACTATTGATGACATATCCTTGAATTATCGCATCCTAACGACGGCCCATTTTCCTCAAATACGACTTATTCTGGTTATCATTATTTAAAGCAGTAAGATGGGTAGAAAACTGAACAGCGCGCTCTCTTTATGACAATAAACGAGCCACAATAGTAAGAAGGGCTTTATCTCGATTAGGGGTTCTGTCGAAAAGGTGTAGACACTATGCGACCGATCCAACCGCCGAGCCAGGCCCAGGGGTTCAAGCCCTGTCCTCGCACCTAGCAGAGGATTGACACCAGCCACCATACGGCGACGCCGGTTGTCAAAATTTGCTACCTGCCAGTCAGTCACACGAACTGCCAGGCGCCCTAGGACATTACCAAGCAAACCCGTGACGCTACCCTGTCGGACTACTAGAGCCGTAAGATCTAAACGATAGATGATTTTACCGGGATCCTTAGAACCACTAGGTTCGTAATTTGAATACCCCAGTGGCCGAACAGTAAGAAGGATATATGATGTTTTCGCAATTTATTTTTATGAAGTAAGAAGGCCAAGTATAGCAAAAATGAACGAGTGCCTCTTGCACAGGGGTCGCTAGCTCTACCACACGGCTCTGTATCATTAAGTATCGTTTGCATGGTAATGTTGTAAAAGACAGTCGGAAAATTTCTATATTATACTCAAATGGTATCAAAAAATATCAACCCCAAGAGTGGCTATTAACGCCAAGCTTAAGTTCCGAAGGAGGGCATTTAGTCTTGTGAATAATCTAGAAGTGGATGAACTGATAATAACATGCTGTTAAGAGCCAAATTCTCGTATCACTGGTAAATAAAGAAAGGAAAGGTTTTATTGTTCATAGCGAACAACAATCGGTTACTTGAAATAAATAGGAAGGTATATGTTTCATATGAGCTTATAGCTAAAATCTGTCAGCAAAAGGTTATTGATTGCATTTCTCTGTTCATGAGGAATTAATAAATCATTTCTTAACGCGTACTTCTTTTGGTGGGAAAAACGTTCCTTTGTAACATTAACTTGAAATAGACAGTGGCTGCATGCATAAAAAAATTGCGAAATCTTACAAAAAAATTACGATTGCACCCAAAGAACGTTTTAATGTGCATATAGGTTAATATGAAAGGATATGGTTTGCTTAGAACTATTAGATAGCAAATCTTTAAGTCTGACATTATCTGTCATCTGAAATCGTTTGAACCGAGCTTTAATAGACTCGTACTGCTGATATGGATTTTCGTCAAGATATCGTTAAGTCACGTATTGCGGCCGCGACTTGATAAAAGATTAACAATCGAAAGTTCCTAATCATCAGACTAAATGCTCAAATATAATATTTCTCAATATACTTATTTAGATCGTTCTAGAATTTCCCTGTTGAGCAATCCTTCGGCAGTAAATAGCGCAATGAATTTTGAACTCTTCCTCTTGAGGTTAGAACATCCAACAGGTAATGGAATATCCTTGATTTGACTCCTTAAGAGCCCTAGTCGATTTCGGACGTTTCTTGGTACCGCCCTCCTCAAAAAATCTATTTGTGTCTGCAGTACAGCCAGAAATTAAAATTTACTGGAAGATAAATCGTCATTATCTGATATGGTTCGACCGGTTTCTGTATTTCTTTCCACTCACCCTTAGTACGAGGAAGAGTATGAAAAATATCAGAATGGCTACTGTGGTGTAAGTAGCTAATATGCCCAATTGATAATACGTGTTTTCGAATTCTCAGTTGGTTCCCATATTTCGTCCTTCGAAATGATGATCACTATAGCAAGGTATCAGAAATGAAACAAAAGAATATTGCGTGTGAAAAGAAAACTTCAATAGCAAGATTAAAAAGTTGCCTTAGAAAGATGCGTAAGTGTCATATAAAATGAGGGATACTGTATTCAAATAAACGTAATGCAACAAAATTTTGTTTTTTACTTATGTCTACTTCAGTTCCTTATTATTTTTCTGTCAAACTGATAGTAACACCAAAAATCTTTAGCTGAAACATCAGCTTCGTTGGACACTTCTAACGAGCCATTTGCCACAAAAATGCCGGGGAACAAAGATTAGTAGCAGAAAGGAAGTTAGTCACATAAATCCTCCTACTGTTATCACTTTCCTGGCTTCTTTCTTCGGTGTTGACTTTCTCCTCCTATTTGTTCTCCAAGACAAGATTTATTCGCAGACCTTGCTACTGGTTGTAAGAACTTTGTTCCTTTCCATTTAATGCTTGAACATCCATTGTGTCAGGATAAGAGATTGGTAGAGTTTATAGACATGTAAAAGCTTTACATCGAAATTTATTACTGACGACTACTTAAATTGTTAAATCACATAGATATACAGATAATGCACGAGTGTACCTCATTAACACATTAACACTAATTGATTAACTGTTTGCACTTTATTGCTTATTGCGGATATCATAAGCTGCTTAGATCAGCCGCGGAAGAAATGGAGGCATGAATTTAAACACGAATAACTGTGGATGAACATTATGAGAGAAATATATCGTAAAATCGATAATATATATATCCTGTATTTTTATCGTTTCAAAATGACACTTAGCTTCATCTAGCTTCCAATTCATAGAAAGAATACTACAGTTTCTCTTCTTGGATTTCGAATTTTTCTAGCTCGTAAATTGTTATGAAAAAATGAGTAAAAAATGAGCTATGTCATCTCTTAAGGCTGCCCTGATTAACGCTAAGTTTTTGTAAATTTCTCTTCTTCCAGACTTCTAAAAAACGCTAAAATTGTTCAACAGCTTATTTATCTAAAGAATTAGACTTCCTTGAAGCTTTCTTGATCCAAAACTACTATGCGGCTATACGGCGTCCGGCGGAGATAGCCAACGCTCGCAAATTCAAAAGAGTTAAGTACTTGAATTCATTACTGAAGAGCTCTTTTATGACGAGATAAAGGTTTTCCTTTACCTCTTCATAAAAGAATCGGTGCTAATAACATGTAGAGGTCACGTTAATTGTAACGCCCTCCGTTCCGCTATTGTAGCTTTAAAGCAATATTTACAATTACCCGGATTAATTCCAAGGTTTCTTGATTTTGTTTGATTTATTTAATTATAGTAAATCACTGGAGGGCTATTTGTGTTGAGAGAGATACGCCTTCGTGGAGGATTTTCTAAGAGAAACTGATTCATATACACGTTACACAAGGGGAAAACTACGAAAACATCCATGCAGCCGCATCACACGGGCAGTGCAGATGTTGTTGCCGCCGTTAGACCTTGTTCGGCCTGGGTCTTAATCCAAATTAAAAATTTGATTTTTATATTTTTTATAACTGAAAATTTATATTTGATTTCAAAATTTTATTAGTTTTGATATAAAATAAAAATTTCCATTTATATTCATGTATATTCACTAACTTCAAATAAAAATGTTAAGTAAATACGCATTTATCTCGTCAAAATAATATTTAATTAAAATTTGTAGGCTCCACGAATGATCGAGCGGTTAACACTGCCGAATACTAGAAGTGCGACTCGCGTTCCATCCTAGGCAAACAGTCTGGCTGCACTGATTGGTTTTCATGATTACGTAGAGGTTACGTTACCATACGTAGAGAAAATAAGAGAAAGTTTTGCTCAGAACGTCCTCCACGAAGGTACCCCTCCCGTTATTCAGATGCCCTCTCACATGCCATTTTCAAATACCCTAACCTAAAATTCGTGTTTAGGTATATTATAAATGTGATCTAATATTTATTGAAAGTGTACATATTCAGGAAATGGTGAAATTGTGGTGTTGCTCTTAAAACTTTTGCGTTTCAGTTCTTTCACATATTTAATGCAAGGAAATAATGCATAAATTAGTAAGGTCATTTACAAAAAAAATTAATTCTATCTTATTTTGCAGAAGTCCTCTATGTTCAAAAAACTACTTTTAAAGTACCTCAGGGAATATCGAAAATAAAATTTGGCGAAATTTCCTAAGAAAGATGTGCTCAGTTTCAAAAAAGAACTAAGTAATTTTAATTTTATTGCGTTAGATTAAGCTATTTTAGATTTGTTTACTGAAAAATATTTTATTATAAATTTAGTCTACCCTTATGTATTTCCATACCGGCATTGTAACGAGTTGTTTTGCTCTAATCAACAAGCATTTTATTAGTAATAAAGCAGATTAATTCGTAGGTCTTAAAAAACACTTTCTGCCGGTTTTTCCGTACACCATAAATTTCTAAATGAATTAACATAGACACACTTAACATTTGTTATAGAAGTCACTGAAGTGAAATGGTCAGGAGTCAAGAAGCACCATTCTTGTTCGGGTATAATAAAAAAAAATTATTTGATTTTTTGAAAGCGAGCTACTTTCACACTTAGCTGGCTTTCAAGAAATCTAATAATTATGTAATTAATTAAGGATGTATAACTTAAATTCGCATACTATCTTCCAAAATACGACGGAAATTGGACTTTCAGATACCTTATTTTCGAAATGATTTGTTTTTCGAAACTATGAATTAAAGAAAGTACATACTTGAAGAATGAAACAGATTTTTCACAGCTAGGGCAGTTAATTATCCTTAATATTTTCATAATTTCCTATACAGCTCTTAATGTGATTTTGATGTGTTGGAATCTCATAGTTTTAGATTGAGTATATTCAACAAGGTTTCCATATTTAAATTGCTCAATGAAAAAATATTTTTAATTAAAAAATATATGTTAAATAGTGTCAATCAAGTAAAACAATATCTTTCGTCATCTTATTTACACTCAGAGCAGTATAAAATTTGGACTGAAGACAACTGTACACGGAATTCGAGAAACAAATTTTTTAAATGGAAGCTTCAGGAAGATGTCTTTCAAGTAACCGTCAATAAAGTTGAAAGTCTGAAATTCTCGTTCCCAGAAATGCTAAATTCGATATATTTTTGTGAACGAAACCCAGTTTTCATTCGATACATGAAATCGACATTTTCGTCGTCATTTTTGACAGAATGAAAGGAACTTGCATTAAATATGTCCGAGCACTTTTAATCAAGGCCATTTTTTCATACTGCAGTACAGAATGGTACTAATCAAGTAAAAAAAAAACATTACATGACTCCCTAGTATGACTTCCTCTTAAATGACTCAAATTTTTTGCTGCATTTCATTAAAACTTATTTCCTCGAATTTCATTAGAGATACAGTTCTCATTCAATTAGTTCAGTTCTCACTTCTCGGTAAAACAAAATTTCTTAAAAACTCAAAACATCATCATTAAAAATTGTAAAATACAGAAAAACATAAAATACTAAATATAAGTTTATTTTTTACAAAGATTTCAAAAATATTTTGTTTATTTATCGTTGTATCTTTTGACACATTCTTTGAATTATTCAATTGTAAGTCACACAAAAGAAGGAAAATAAATCATTCTAACTTGCAATAGAATGAGCGTTTATTATTTTGAGAGAACGAGTAGGTATTTTAGGGAAATTCTAAGAAAACATTAAATTTCTTTGCAAGAAAAATGCGATTTTTACTTCTTCGTACGATGTAAAAAGGAAGTATTGTAATCGCGAAAAATTTCGGGTATCATATTTCAACGAAAATATCCATTTTGACCGCTATCGAATGCAATTTAACAAAGTTTTTATGTGATATCTGTACATGAGAACAGAATAAAGGACTCTTTTCCCCCCAAAAAAATTGAAACTGATTTAAAATGGATTCTGAAGAGAATTTTTGTGGCGTCTGTGCGTACGTGCATATGTATGTATGTATCTCACATAACTCAAAAACGTTAGCCTCAGAACGTTGCAATTTTGTTGCAATTTAAGATTTACTTCGTAATTTTCAATATAGATATTTTGAGTTTTTATGTGTTTTTGCCTTGTCGCGAAGTGAGAACTGATTTAATTGAATGAGAAGTACTGAAATCGTCTGTGAAAAACTATTTCTCTCTCTTTTTTTTGTTGTTGTTGTTCGTTTATTTCTTTTATACATCGTTTTAGGCTTATTACAGTATTTGAATAGAACATGTGGCAACCATTAGATAATTCTTCAGATGATACACATAATTTTTGTGCATTCTGAGTTATAAAATAAATGAGGTGTAACCGCTGTTAAGTGAACCTAGCGTCAGAGTGTCGCTATGGTAAACGAATATAGTGAATTTTACAGAGTGCATTTATTCTATTGCGGTTTAGGCGCTATCGAGGAAGTAGATTTAATTCAGTCCAATAAGTTTAAATGAAATGGAGAAAAAAATGCGTATAATTTAATATTCCGTACAAGTGAGTTATGTGGGTACACATCAGATCTTTTTTTTTGTTTGGAAACGGCTATTTAGGAAATGCACGTCTTGAGATAAAACTTAACGCTTTGTGTATAACACTGATAAAAAATATAAAAAGAAATTAACTTCTTGTAATGGGAGAAAAGTAAAATATCCACTGGACATAAAATTACGAAAGACTGTCTCAGTGAGAATCATTAAATTTAGTAGAATATTTTTTCGAAATCTCTTTCGGAATACCTTCTGATCAATAGGAGATAAAAATAATCAACACATCAATTTACAAAATTCGCTTATTAAAACTGCGAGTAGCATAAAGTGTAAATATATCTTGACAATCTTCCGATTTTTAAGAAAGAATTTTTCAGTCATTAGAGCAGCTGCTTATCTGCAGCCCATTTTTATTTTCCAAGATATTTAAATTATATTTTTTCAGAATTCTTTTAAAATACGTGGCAGTATCGGCGTAGTTTAAAAGTATAATTTAGCTGAATTTTTATCGTTCTTTTAAAAGGAACTTTTCTTCTTTACAATAAACACGTTTATGAAGCCTATTTTCATTAATAGAAGGAAATTAAAATGTCATTATCGTGAAAAAGGGAATGCATGTTTCTCTAAAAAGCATCAACAAATTACTGTGGGTGAATACAATCCCTATATTTTGACTAAGATTGTATTAAAGAAGATAAATATTGCGAATGATTGTTTTGGACTTTAATCAATTTCTTTTTTGCGATTCCAGTATTTTGCAGAACAGTGACATAAAAACAACCAAAATTTAGTGTATCAGAATTATTTCGTTAGTGAAAGAAAATACACCTCTTTCTTAGAGAGCCTGACTATTTTCCTCTGAAACCAAGATTAGTGAGGTTAATTTGCGTTTATATTTTAAAGAAGTAGGAATAAGGTCTTCTGAATTACATTTAAGAACTACATTAAGAATCACAATATTTCGCCAATGTTTGACCAATCTTTTGTTCTTGAAACATCGCAATATTACCTCTGTAAATATGCACATAATTAATGTCCAATACTTACAAATGAACAAGGCATTAACGAACAATTAATGTTCAAGCCGTACAAATAAACAAAACTTTAATAAGTTATTAAAGTTCAATACATTAATGAACAAGATGTAAAAATCAATAAATTCAATTGCTAGTAAGCTTGATGAAAAGCCTAAGAAAATGCATGCGACAACCCATTTGTATTAGCTATCAACCTTAATTTTTATTAAAAATTTTAAGAGATGCTCATCAGTTACCGAATTTCTCCTGCAAAAGACAAAACCAGGACTAACCACCATTTTTTTCAGCAAAGTATTTTTTCCCTGTCGGACATCGTTGTTGTGGTGATGTATCTTGCATGTCTGATGATAACATCAGGACAAGTACAGGAATTTTATCACGAGGAACAGATTAATTGAGCAGAGTTAATTTTTGGCGTGGGCTTGGACAACTTTTAGATAGCAGTCCAAATTTCGTCCTAGTCTTGCGCCCTAGTTTTGAAGGAATCTCTTCTCTCCACCAGGAATCGTCCGCCTCTCTAACTCTATCATCACACCACTCCAAAAGACTTTTTGCTAGCCGTTATTTTAAGTGCCTCCATGCAGCATCATATATATATCAAATTTTCACTTTTCCTACTGAATATCGCCTAATTTTAATGTTCAGGATATCATTTAACTCTTAACCATATGATTGATGATTTCGTCCCTGTAAAAAATATTTGTTTAAATGTTTCCGGGATACTCTTATGTTATAGGGACTGGATTCACAAATGTACGTATGGATGGATGTATATGCTCATGTATGCATGCATAAATGTAGATACGTATGCATGTGTGTGTGTACACACGCATATATGCACATACATACATACACAAATGCATGTAGACATATGTGTCCGAATCTGGTCTCGAAAACAGAAGAGTACCGTTTGCGGTATACTAATTATCATATCAATGGATATCGAATCACTAATTATAAAAGGATTAATCTTTGACTTAATGTTTTCTTAGAAGTTTCATACTCATACGGTCTTAATATTCATAAGAATGCTTTAATAATAGCAACATTGGGAATCTGTTTCTAAATATGAAGGTCATACCTTCATTGAAATGCAATCTACTTTAACATATAATGGTTTGGAATCATTTATTGCACTTGTTTAGATTCGTACTCAGAGTCCTTAGATTTGGGAGGAAACGCATATAAGTCGAGATTCTAAGTAAGATCTTTTTAGAGAAGTTATAAGATATTTCTCCTGCCTTTTTCGTATACCTCTGGCCAGCATCCTCGACGCGTAACCGAGAGGTCCGTGGTTCGATTCCCAGCGAAGGGGTTGCTCATTTTTTCATGTCTCCTGCTTCGAAATAACCTAATGTCTCTACAGAGTGACCAGATTTTGATTATTTTTCTTGAAAAGTTGAAAAGACCCGTCTTCCCTCAATCGGATGTGTCCGACAAGTTTTATGACCGGATTCCACTGAAATCCTAAAACGGGTCTCACTTACAATGTCGATCTTCTTTGTCTCCCTAATATAAAGCAAATTGTTTGACTCTGTACTTGAGCTTTCTTTAGTAAGAATGTATACATAATTTATACTTATTGATACTTAATTTGAATGACACAGATCAAATGAGTAGATGCATCGTTGATTATAGAGAGCAAAAGGCAAGGCAAATATATACATTGGTGTTCATTAGAGGGACGCATCCCAGGGCTTTCGTTGTGGAAATCCATGCAGAATAAAACCGGTTAAACAAAGTAAACATGGAAAATGCATCGGATGAACAAAAGTTGAGGAAATCCGAAACGGCAAACCCCAGAAAAACAAAAGTGAGGTAATAGATGGACAGCGCACTGCACAGCTTTCTATGCTTCATTTGCTTGTGAATTTTCCATTCAAAGGGAGAGGGGCTAATTCCTTCGTTTTCTCCACTCTGTTTTCTTCTTTTCATTCGGATGTTTCCTTGTCGGGTGATTTAGAATTTCTCTTTAGTTATAAGTATATAGTTTCCTAACTATATAATATTAACTCAAAGTTCTTCAGAGCCTGTTATACTGCCAAGCGACTTACCGCTCCATCTAAAAATAAAAGACCAAGACTTATGAAGGCTACAAAAACTCTTTCTACTTAAGCTTGAATTAAACAGAAAGCTCCGCTTGAGCATTTCCTTCAGAATTCCGCCACTTGCGGGTGTGAAAATAACATAAAGTTGAATTTTTAATTTATAAAGGGATGTTAGCACAACACTAGCAACTCTGGCCTAACTAAAATGGCTCAAACTTTGACGGCGCGTTTTAACTTCTGCTGATAATTGGCTAATGACATAATATTAACTAGCAAAGCTGAGCAATAGAAAGCAATGTTGCAAGCGGCACTTCCAAGAGTTCTACATGTACAACATTCAAAACTCTCGCTTTAATTTTCTTAATTCATTTGAATCTTGCTGAGGGCTAACGAAAAGATTACTTATCAGTACAGATCAAAGTCATAAAAATAAGTTAACTAATATTTAATCCTTTCTACGTATCTGCCCTTTTCCCCTTTCTTCCTGTATATTATAAGAATCTGTAGTATTCTTATAATATACAGGAACTATTATAAGAATACAACTGTAGTATTCTGATGCTCCTTCGTTTTTACATTTATATGTATTTCAGCATTTTGTTATTGTACCACTGTCTCCGCTTTGCAATCGATTAATCGTACTTTTGCTATCGATTTCTATTCCTGTATAAAGTTTTAAAAAACTTTTATATTAAGTTTATAAAGATTGACTGTTTGAGAAAACTCTTACCTATGTTTCCTGAATTTCCTCTGTATTACAAGAAATATTTTTATTAGAAGCTCTTACTGCCGCTTTGAAATTAGGTAACATATTACAAGAAACTACACTTGAACACATTACACTTGAAGTGAAATATACGTAATGTACGTGAAACGTATTCGCTACTATTTTATTTTGAATCTAATTAATAGATAATCTTTAAGACATGGAATTGCCATATTAGAAACTTTCGTGTTAGCTGTTAATTTTTCAGATAGTTGTTTTTCTTAAATTTCGTGCTGACTAATTATTGTCTATTCAACACTTTTTTACATGACATGACTTTTTTATCACTCGATAACTTTTCTTAAATTCTCTCTGTATATAAAGTACTCCTCCGGCCTTCTTAGCATGCCATCCCGATGTGATGGTCAGCCACTCGACGCGTATTCGAGACGTCTGAGGTTCGTGTTCTAGCGAGGGCATTGCTCATTTCTTCGATTTTCTTCTTTAGAAAAATTCTAAAATTATTCTACTGTGGTGCCCGAATTAAAAAAAGTGGTGGAAGATGATTCTCTACCACGAAAATTTGGCGATTGTGACCCTTAATTCCCAGTCGCCCTTTAAAAGGGGGAGTATGTATGGTATTTCTACCTTCTTTCTTTTTAACATACCTTCGTGGTGTAATGGTCAGCACATTCGGCGCGTATTCGAGAGGTCTAAGGTTCGAGTCCCGGCGAAGGCATTGCTCATTTTTCATGTCTCCGGCTTCGAAATAAATAAATGTCTCTACATATTTTGGCAAAATTTGTTGTTGTGACTTATCTCACATGTCTCACTTCATTAGAACACGCCCTCGAAATTTATCGTGCCAAGGACTACAGGATTATGTCTGTCGTTGGCAAAAGTCTTGGGCACCAGATAGGTAACAGTACGATTTTGCTCAGTTCCACCGCAATTTGGAGACAGATCATCCCGGGAAATGAGTCCGAATGTTTGCCGCCCCTCTTCCTTTACCAACAAACCACGCGAGAGGACTTTCGGCTCGCCATATATTTAGAGTGCCCTCATGCCGCAAAGACACTGCAACACAAACACAGACACTGTATACAAACATCTACACTCACGTTTGTGAAAATTGCAACACCAAGAAGGAATCGTCATAAGTGAATGCAATTTAATACACAGTTGAGTGGTAGTGGTACAAATAAATGATTAAATGTTCAAAGCAAACAAACAAGAACAAGAGATCAGAATCAGTATTTTATGTGGCCACCACGCGCCGCAATAAGTGCTGCTACACGACGTGGCATGGAGTCAAACAAAGTTTGAATGTCTGACTGAGGAAGAGCATTCCATATCGTTTGTACGCGTACCCAAAGTTCGTCTGCAGACGCAACAGGACGAGGATCACGAGCAAGACGCCGACCAATGACATCCCACACATGTTCAATTGGCGACATATCCGGGGAACACGCAGGCCAAGGAAGAAGCTGTACCTGCTGCGCTGCAAAGAAGGATTTAACAATCCGAGCAGTATGAGGGCGGGCATTGTCCTGTTGAAATACAGCGCCTGGCAAGCTTTGAAGGAAGGGAACAGCTTCGGGCTGTAGAACTTCACGGATATACCGGTTGCTGTTCAGATTGCCCACAATTCGTAGCAATTGAGATCGTCTATGATATGCTATGGCGCCCCAGACCATAACTCCGGGTGTTCGTCCACTGTGGCGTTCGATAATGCACTCCGGAAGGTGGCGTTCACCGGCATAGCGTCTGACACGAATGCGGCCATCATGGTACCACAAATTAAAGCGGGATTCGTCAGAAAACACGACATGCTGCCAATCAGCACGCCAGTCTCTATGCTGATTGGCCCATTGTAGCCGCAGGCGGCGATGGTCGTGCGTTAGGGGGATCCTGTATAAAGGAGTCCGTGCGCGCAGTCCACACTGCAGCAGACGTCTACGAATTGATGAAGCACACAATGAAACACCTGTAGCTATTGACCACAGTGCTGCCAATTGTCTAGAGGAAGCTGTACGGTCCGTCCGCGCCATGCGGACCAGGTGTCTATCATCGCGAGCTGACGTCACATTTCGGGGTCCACTCCCGGATTTCCGAGTTGTCCGACACTCGTCCGTCCACTGCTTCCAAACGCGCATCACTGTGCTGCTGTTACGCTGCACACGAGAGGCTACTGCACGATACGACAATCCAGCTTCACGAAGGCCGATGATTCTCCCTCGTTCAAACTCTGTAAGTTGTTCAAATCTCGCTCTCTTTCGTCGACGAGGCATAAGTACAGATTGAGTTAACGTTTACCACTAGCAGATAACCACCGATAACCATACACGCCTCGCTACAGCCGTCTATTTATTCGGATCCACCAGCCGTTCAGAGGGCGCTGCTCAGCATACGCATGCGCTACGGATTTGCATATCATGCGCTACTTTGCATTTCCTGAAAATTTCAGCTCACTCGCGTAAGTCCTTCATGGTGTTGCAATTTTCACAAACGTGAGTTTATAACTTCTTCGGGATTCCAACCCTACCCATCAGTACGTTTGTCAAAGTCACTTATCACTATCCTATTTGGATGGTTTTGCAAAATTTTTAACATTAAAGGCAGTTTTAAATCTTTCAGTACAAAATCAGCTGCAGAGTTACAACTTCAAAGCAGGAATAGAAGAAGAAAATTATATATATAAAAATTCAGTGAAAAAGATAGAATTTGTTGCAATTCGAAAGATTTAATTAGAAATATCCTATACGTTTCTGATTTGCTTAAAATTAATTGTTTACTTAAAACGATTTTTAAAATATTCTTTCCATACAGCAATCATGTATTCATTCTATTAGAATATAACAGATATATGAACATAACTTCTTAAAATACTTCTTACACTTCCTAGTTTTGATGGAAAACAATCTGACAAATTATTTATTTCACTTCTTTATATTACTATTCTGCTTCATAAAAGTTACAAATTCTAAATTAATTGAATCATAACCTCCAATTATTTGTTCTAAAAAAACCCGTGATTAAGTTTGAAAACTTCACTTGCCATTCCATTCACACTTCTTGTTATTAAATACATGGGTCTAATATTAAAATCATATTTTAGCAGTACTTTGAGTTAAATTTTAATTATGGATATATTTAATGCGAATGAACGGAAGGATAATGTAAATCTTTCACACTCCGTAAAATATATACAGGAGTTCTATCAAATTTATGATAATAGGTGAACAAATTTGAATTTCGTCGTCTTAATCTTAAATGGGGCGATTAAGACTAGATTTTAAAGCTGCTTTCCCATATAAATTATTGATTTAGGAATCATGTGATCTATTAATGCATTTTAAGATGCAATAGCCCGTAATTTCATTAATTAATCTGAATAGTTATCGAGTGAAATAATTGATAAAGTTTAATGGCTCTTTAAGGGGGTTAAGCATGCGAATGAAGATTTGTTTTTCCGTTCAAATTGCCCGATAACTTCCAATGGTAGAAAATAATTTTTATGCAGAATTCTCAATGAATTAAGATATATATATATATATACGAATACTATAAGGTAGCATTTAAGTTTTTTAACCAGTTATGTTATGTTAAAACCGCTTTCCTATCTTATTTACTTCCATTTTCCTGCCAGAATGTAAATTTCTAGCTGGAGTAATATTCGTATGAAGTAGAAATAGAAGACTATTTAAAGGAAGGCTTTAGAGAGTAGAATCGGAGCGTGGGTTGCCTGCTAAAGGCCACGTTGCTAACTTGGCATCTTTGGGAGTAATATTCTGCTCACAGCCGTATTGCGTTATTCTATTTGTGCAGTCGTTAGGCTACCGTACTCTTCTTAGTTTTAGTTCATCTGTTATCTTTGATTTAAGCCATAATTGCTCGGTTCTATAAGCACGAGTGATGACGTGTGTTAACTTTGAATTGAATCAAATGAAAGGGTCCTTTAATTACTTTCCCAAAATGTTTTCAATTATATAGTTTCTCTCTTACTTTCTTAGGAGGACATTCTCTCATAATATGAACCAAGTGCTATTGTTGTTGTAAGGAATTGTTGTATTTACCCATTCCCTCTCTCTTGCTCTAAACGTCAAATGAAAATTCGCTGATTTCTCACGTTTTTCGGCTGAGAAAAAGCCTAGAAACATCTTTGTAGCTGCAGCCAAATTAAAATCTGATTGGAGTTATCTCCTCATTATATCAGTTTTGTCAACTAGTGTCCTGCGTCTCCCCATTCTCACTTTAAATGAGGGAATATATAGAATTATGGCACTTCGCTGGATGTGTACTCTTGTTTGAAAAGGGGTAACTGGTTTCCGTGTGGAGTATTATGATTCGATCTGGAGTCTTTATGACGAACATGCAAACTGGAAGATCTGTGCTTTTAGCCCTGTGAAGTCTATTGGACATTCTTTATGTTTCCCTCCGCGAAACAACTAAAATGTTTAACAAGATTTGCAACTATTAGAGCAGTGTTTCCAAAACTATATTTTCATGACTTGGTTGTTTTATTAATTTTTCTCCATGACCCAGTAAACCTATTATGGCTTATTCGTAAGTTAAACAAATTTTAATTTTCACTTATTCTCTCTTTTGAAAGAAACAAAAAGTACATACATAAATGTAAAACAATGAAAAAAGGGAAATAAGATTCTCCTTTTCGTTAACTGGAACATTCAAGTCTATTAAAAAAGATGACAATATTATTCTTAAATCTAGTTCGATATGTTATCTGTTTCTGTAGTTGCTTTTTAGAAAAATAAATGTCGAGACTAATGTTTCACATTTGTAAGTTCCAGTAAAATGCATCAGAAACGTAGCTGCTACTTGTGCCTTTTGACGACAGAATGACAAAAAGTTTATTATGGTATTTCGTTGAAGCCACCTCTAAACTCTTGACCCCGACGGTATAGTGGTTATTAGAGCCGACTGCAATACTAACGGGTTCGAATCCCGGAGAAGGCATGGTTGTAAGTGTCCGTCCCTTCATAGGAGGCAAAGGTGGTCCACCTGTTAGGTGCCTCCATAATAAAGTGACCACCATGTCTGGCCTTAGTAGTGGCCGAGTCGAAGTCGGCTGAGGGCCCGCCATTGGAAAAAAACCCTCTAAACTCTGCATCACAAGAGAGTTCAATTCTGGATTCACTATCTAAACCCAATAATTACGTTTCTAATTCTATATTAGAAATGGAATTGTTTCTTATCCATGCTTTCTAGCTATGAATTCAAGAAAAATATTCTGTCAGACATGTGTGCAATTCTGTCAGACGCTCCTTGATAACAACTGAAATTTGACCATGACATGATCCATTTGGCATGGAACTAATATTTATTCGTTTTGCACTTCAGTTAGCTGTATAAGAGCATTATAATTTATTGCTTCTACATGAAGGGTGAGCTTTTGCAAAGCAGCTTCCATCGTTCTTGCATTTTAAATGCAATTACATTGTTACCCTGTTGCAAACGATGTACCTTATTTAAAAAATAAAAAAATTCACAAATGTTAGATAAATTTATTAACCAGTTAACACAAAGAAATATATTTTTAAACTGAACTATTACATCTCTAGACGTTGGTAGATGTTGGCCTAAAACAAATACCTTAATATTTCTTCTGTCATTTACAAACGGCTCTTCAAAACATCCCTTCTGGATAATCAGCGTACTTCATAATGCAAAAGTAGATGTAAATAACAGCTGCCTATCTCTTTATATAATACAATTAATAATTTTGGAATTAATAAGACTTTGGTTTATAAATTTTATACACTCTTGCGTAGCAATTTTCAAAAGCAGTCGCAATTTTTCATAGCCAAGTTTATTTATAGCCGTGTGTACTGTAATGCAACGGTACACATTCTGGTGCCATAGACATTTTGGTATACATACTGGTGTCATTGCAAAAGCATCATCATTGCTCAGATCTACGCATTTTTCCAGTTACTTTCATTTCGAATGGTATACGTATAATATCAATCGAGTTAAAAATTTCTTCTGTTGTTGTTGTTTGTATATTAAATGGGTTGCAAAAAAGAAATACTTTGTCAGATATATTCTCAAAATCATATCTAACAAAACACATTAAATTGGCATTGCTCAATATTCCTGTGCGTTCATCGACTTGCACAGAAAAAAACCTACAGTATTTTAAGTGAACTGCAACAGTTTCCTGGATATCATGCCATTTTCATGATTCAATGCTTTATTGTGTTGTTGGAGAAAGGCAGCATATTTAACTGGTATTGCTTTTTTTCACTATACGAGATTCCAACATTTTTATTGAGGGAAACTATTAACTTTTCTGCAACCATATGAGGCTATCAAGTTTCAGCAATCTCGTAAGAAGCCATAACTACATTTTCTAACAAACCCCTTGAGAAAAATTCGAAATCATAGTCTAATTGATAGCTACGGATTCTTTCTTATTATATATGAAGAACTCTATATTGTAGTTCGGATATTTTAATTCCGAGTGCCGTTTCAAATTTGAAAGTCTTATCAACTCATTTGATATTTCCATATAACAGATAAGACACAATGATTTTTCCTCAGCGCTTTTCATGAAACCAAATTTTATACAATCGCCAGAATACGGTCGAATGCAAGATGTTTTCTTCATTTTTGTATGTGTGATAGACGACACATTATGCCACCACTTAATGAAGTTCTCCGAATTCGTACTTAGCTGAATGTTACTTAATTGTTTGCTGTGTAGCACAATGAACAAAAGTTGTTTTCGTCTGGTTATCATTTAATTGTTTTTTGGTTATAACTGGCACATTGTCCTTCTGATGTTTCATCAACCATTTATCCATTGATAATTAGATGTTTTATAATATTATAACTAAAAGTAAATAAATACGGAAGTGAATATATCTGAATTAATAACTAATAAATAATCGCTAAGAGTGTGAATAAAGCCTAGTTGTCAACAAATGTCAACTGAATAAGGCAAAAGTCCCTGTCAGGACTTCTTTTCCTTCTAGTTTCCTTTGCAAACAAAACTGGAGTCCTGAGTAGGAACAAGGAGCTTACTAAAAACCATATTCGTGCGTGTGTAGGAGGTACAAGAAAGATAAGAAGGGTTAAAATGAGCCTTTATTTCTCACAACACACAGCCGTTTCCACATTTCGGGATACAGAGACCAGCCCTTATCGTCTACAACGTAAAAAGTAAAATAAACTAACTTAACTAAATAAGAACTAAACTTAGATGTTTACAGAGAGTAGTAATGCGAAGATTGACCTTTTAGCACTACGTATATAGTGAGCTGAATGCAAAAACTACAATACGTCTTCAAATATCAGCGAGAACTCAGTTCTGGCCTTAAAGGCAGACATGAAAAGCACACGCGTGGTAAAGTGGCAAGAAGTCGCTCTCTCTCTTTCTCTTTCTTTTGGCTAAAAGCCATGTCTTAAATACTTACACAGTTTGCAACCTCATTTGCATAAACAAATCTACTCGCGCTTATCCTGGTCGGAAATGAAAAATAGGAGAGGATAGGCAACTGCTACTGTACTCAAATCAAACCTTATCAAGTTTTTGCAGCTCCGTAGGTAACACTAAAATAAGAATTGAACTAAGAAATAAATTGATAAGCTATAAGATTCAGCAAGTTTCAGCGAGAAGTATATGATGTGTCATCTATGACGCAGTAATTTAATTAATCTCTGCGTCATCTATTGAGAAACTATTATGAAGTTTCATGTAACGGTAATATGTAAGTAGTTTCATTAAGTTTATTTGCAACCCGCCATTTTGCGTTCGTGAGCAGTACGTATGCTTTCTTGAACCAACGTTTCCATATGCAGCATCACGACCCGGGTTTTAACTGCTGCAATATCAGCAATGTGTTTATATTAGAAAAAAAATGTATTGTTATGTATATTTTCCAGTAGCTCAAAATTTAGCTGCGATACTTGCTAAGAAAATGTCAACTCCATTAAATACTCCCAATCGTGGAAGCAAACAATACTTAACTCAATAGCTATAGACATGGATTTTTGGGAAATTGCCTCTTAAAAAATGAAAGGAAGAATATTATTATAGAAGATTTTAGGAAGAAAATGCTTCGTTTCGTAACTCA
>KK121958.1:214171-232381 GCA_000611955.2 Stegodyphus mimosarum
GAACCATTTCATTACTGCGCTGTCTGCCAGAGCAAATATAAAACAATGAAAGTGTGAGTAGAATCTGATGAAAACTGAGAAGGAACTCTGATGAAACAGGTTCTGCTCACTCTTGTATTAATAGGATATGCACATATAAATAAATGGTTTCAATCCAGAAACATAATACAATACAGCAATCTAATGTACAGTCGTTGATCAAGAGGAAGTATGAACAAATCTTTGGGGATAGAAGCAACCGTTCGAGGTGCATATGAAATCAGCGTGCGATAGTATCCTGAGGAATGAATGTATTATCTATTCAAACTTCATACACAATTTATCCTTCCAGTGAGGCTGAAGAAGATCAAGCAGGCAACGGCTAATTGCGTCTCACAGGGATCCAATCGTTGGCCAAGCAAGTAACTTAATATTTTACACAGGTTGTGTGCTGATGATTGGACGTTATCTACAGCTTGTGTGCTGATAATTGGACGTTATCTTGTTCGAAAACAACATTTTGGAACTTCAAAGGTATGATAGTGCAACACGCCCAGCACTTTACCCATGCATTGTCGTGCCATAATTGTATCTTCAATAGAAAACAAAAGTGATCAGACATGCATGGCTATGTTGCCCATATTTGATTGTAGAGCAATATGGCGTTTAAGAGTAGCAGCGATATTCGACCTGTTTCCACGTGCCTCCCGAGTCCTATTCAGCAATAGCCTTTGATAAAACTGATGCGAATGCGAAACTCGTCGCTGTACCCTATCTTGTGCCACTCAGTCGTCCGAGAAAGTCTATCTCAATCATCGAAATCACAAGTAATTATGGCTTTGTATTAATGGCAATCTTCGCAGAAAAGTGATACGACTAACATGCACCTTCCAATCGTTCTTGAACATACTAGGATATTCAAATCTCTCTGGATATTCTGTATAAATAAACAGCCATTCTTTGTAGGGCCGCTAAAACATGCCTTCCGGTGTTTTCCTCCAAGCATGCCCTTAGAACTATTCACTTTCTTGTTGTATCCAAATCTTTTGCACAGTGGACACATGTTTGTGTGTTTTCAGCTGCGATAGGATGGGAGGGCCAACAGCCGTTTGTTGGCTTGAGACGAGGCCCCTGTCGAAACTTAACTTCGGCATATTCTGCAAGCATCTCATGAATTGCACATGTCTTCTGAGGCTAACTATTGTTCCTCAATATGACAGAGGGTGCCAAATATCAGTAAATTCATCTTACATTTCCTTTTCTTGTATCGCGCTAAACCTCCATGTGATTAACTTGCATTCATATCATTTACATATTTTTTGCAGTTTACATAATTATGCCAATAAATCTTTATGATGTTGCCTTTTGTAAAACAGGTGATACTATTATATTTTTGACTCTATGTATGACACCATGCTATAGCCATTTTCACCATACTTTTCTAGCAGAAGGTTTCCACTTAGCCGCTGAAAATAGTGCATAGCATCTTTAGCTGTTAATGGGTAAATTTCTTCAATTATAGAATTGCTATGTAATAGCTATTTCCATTCGTTTCGTGCTTTAGTGATGCAAAATATGCAGATATGGAACTATTGCTAAAATGGAATGATTTCTGCAACCAGCAACACAGTCCTTGGAAAATTCGATTCCATTATTGAAACGAACTTGATAACATGTAAAACTGAAAATAGAGAAAAATTCATTTTTAGTTTCCCCGTATAGCTAACAACTAAAATTTGCTAAATAATTAATTTTAACTAGATAATAAGTCTTACTAACTCTTATCTCATTAGCAATTTGCTGAAAGATATTTCTAACGCAATGTATTATCCGCCATCGGTATGAGACTTTTCTCTAAGTTATATATGCATATGCCCTGCCGTCTGAACCAAATATTAAGAGAAAACCTAATGATAATTAAAAAGATTGGAAAAGAATATACCTTCTGTAACGACTTACAGCTTTTCTTTAATTTCATTTCAATGACAATTCTATTTGAAATGACATTTTAATACTTTTCTTTCGATTTAATTTATGCTCAAAAAACAACCAGTGAATGCAACACTCCAGTTTTAAAACTGGAACAGTTGTACTCACCTCGAGATTTGCTTTTAAATTAGATGTCTGGAATGGCCTGTAACTTTGTTTGTAACAATGCCCGAGCAGAGATAAAGCACTCTTTGATCAATGTATTCCAGAAAAAGGGAAGGCCATTGTTATCATTATTTTATGGCACATAACGGAACTACTGCAGTCTGCTAATTGGTATTCCAGACCTCTCCTTAGAAGAAGTTAAACGATATAAAAAGAGCTAACTTTAAGCCTTAAGGCAATGATAATTTTTAAAAAATATTTTCCGATACTACGTTTTCATTCAAAGGAAAGAATTTTTAAATTTTATCTTAAATTTTATTGAACTATAGCATGCAATATTAAAAATCAAATAGTAAAGAAGCGAATTTTTTGTTCAAAAGAATACATACGGTTCCTTTTTTTGTTGCTGTCAAAACATTAATTGGACAAAGTCTCGAAAAGAAATGTACAAATAGGCAGATCACATTCGAAATTTTTTTTGAAGTTTTAAATAATCCTAAGAAATTACTTTTGCTTTTTATGCACGTGATAGTTCAGAGAAATCATAAGCTCAGATAATTAAAGCAATCTTCTAAAATGTATCTAATATAAAAATACATAAAACGCAGTATTTCATTTCTTTATAAATAATTTTAAATTCTGTATAGTGGAGCTTTATTTTAAATATCGAAAATACAAAGAAAGAAAAAAAAGAATGTGATATTCAAACTAGATAGAAAGAAACACTTTAATTTTATTTCAAAGAGATACCCTTTTCGTTGTTCTCATATTCTCACCTATTTTATTTTTTGAAGAGTCTGGAATATATATTTCCAAAAATATATCGCTTTTCTAAATGAAATATTTCATGATTCTTAGCTTTTATACAAAATTAAATTAAGAAAGAAGAGAACTGGAATATATATTTCTAAAAATATATCGCATTTCTAAATGATATATTTCATGATTCTTAGCTTCTACACAAAATTAAATTAAGAAAGAAAGAATGAAATAAAATAAAATAAATTATGCAGTTGTTTCATTAATGAATTTACGAAATTACGAATTTAATCTACAATTCGGAAATAAAATTTGTCATTAAATTGATGAGATATTTAAAAGCAGATGTGAAAGCTGTGATTATCTTTATTTACAAAAGAAATTAAAAAAAATCATTAAACAGTAAGAATTAACAAAAAATAGCAATGATTTTATGATTGGGGTAGTCATTAAATATCCATAAAATTGCTTGGGTTTCTATTTTGTTACAATTAAATTGGATTTCCTGTATAACAGACTGCAATGATGGTAGTGAAGATGCATACATTTAATTATGCTCTTTAAGTTTTGTGGATCAAAATATCTGCCTTCCTGCCCGCTGTCGGAATTGCTCGTTTTTGCGTAGAAACTCTAATTTTAATTGTAAAAATTATTTTACTGTTTTAACTGTATTTAGTGGTTTATGTTTTTCAGTATTTTACAATTTTTAATTAAGATAGTTCGCGGTTTTTATGTATTTTTGCCTTTCTGCGAAGTGAGAACTGAATTAATTGAATGAGAAATAAATCTCTAATGAAATTCGAGGAAATAAGTTTAAATGAAATGCAGCAAAAACTGTGTGTAATTTAACAGGCCGAACAAGAAAGTTATGTGTGGTCCACACCATATTTTTTCCATAGAAAGTTGATATAATAGAACGCGAGTTTGCCCTACGTGCAGTGTGATAATGACATACACTCGCGTTCGGCTAGCGTTTACTGCAGAACAATATGCCGAAGCTTTTAAAATTGAACTTCCTTTTAAAATGAGTAATTTTTCTTGAATAATTCAGATTTAATAACACGGGTTGGAAATAACAGATATTTTTATTTAAGGAAAGAAAAAGAAATTTTTGTGTAATTTTCGATACTATTTAATTTTTTGCTTTTTATCCTTTTTAAAATTTGTAATAATAAATTCTTTCTCAGGGTGTTACATTACAGTCTCAAGCTTTAAAACTGCCTTCTTGTTCCCTGATTACAATCCATTCATTCACAATACAGCTGATAAAACTTAGCAGAAATTGTGTTGGACATTAAGTGCACAGACCATCGTTAGTCTAATGGCAATTAAGATAATTCCAGTTTCAGAATAATTAGTCTTGCAGACTCCGTTAAACAACAGAGTAAGATAATAGAAAGGATAATTTCAATGATGAAATGTACGCACTTTCCTCAGACCTGTAGTATTTGCTTCAAATCTTTCCATTCTAAGCGTCAAAGACGCAGACTTTTATTAGGATATAAATATTAGCAGCTCATTTTGGAATTTGAAAAACATGATTTCTTTAATTTAAGATTTAAAATTGAATAAATTTAATTTAAGACTTCCCCTTGATTGAAGCACTTTATAACTTTACGTTCAATTCAAATGATAATCTAAAATGGGAATTTTCCAAAATTACTGGTCATCGTAACTTTAAGTAAAGTATAATTTATATAGTTAGAAAATGCTCTGTCAGAGTAATGTTATTTCATGATAGACTAACTAAATTATTTCTAAAATTATAATAACTGTAACTGTCGCAAATATGGAGGAATCACACAATCTGAGAATAACATTTCATCTGGAATAAGACGAGTCTTTTATATCAGCACTTTGTTTTACTGCATTTACACACAACATGGCAACTTTTACTTGCTCCTGCAGTTTCTTAAAGGGTGTTAGTAGATCATAGCTGACGGTTAGAAATTATATTACAATAAAAAACTCATTCTGCATATAGTGAATGAGAATACTGTTAACACGGTACGTTTTGGACACCACTGCAGAATCACATATCAGAGGAAAACTATTACGTCCATTAATAATTTTTACAACTGTAAGTGTATAGGGACCCCTTGAAATATTTATTATACAATGACTTATTTTATCCAATGGCGGGCACTTGCCTATTCGAAATTGGCCTCTCCTAAAGGCCAAAAGGTGGTGGCCATTTTATTGTGAAGGCGACTACGGGTTCCTACTATGAAGGGACGGACAGTTACAATCCTCGGGGTTTGATACCTCCTCTGGGATTGGTTTCTTTTGGTTTATTTAATTATGGCAAAATCCTCGAGGGATGTATGCCTGAGGAAGGGTTGCTTTCATGGAGGACCTTTTAAGGGAACTGGCTCGCATACATCTTACACATGGAGAAAACTACTAAAATGCCTATGCAGCCAGCCCGTTCACGGGATACGAACCTCGGATTGAACAACCAGTGTTTAGTGACCGCTCGGCCGCTTGTGGCCTTCTCCAGGACTCGAAACCGGCACATTTTGTACCGCAGTCGGATCCCTTAACACTAGAGGGTCTGGGTGGCTACGTAATGACAAAATTTTCTCGATTTTTGACAGAAATATAGATTGAAAAAACTTCAGTCCAAAAGTCCACAAAATATCATAAAATTGCTACACTTTTGTCCTCGAGGCGTACAGTAGAACAGGAACCTGAATAAAAATCATATGGCCTTTAATAAAAATCTGCGTATTTTGAATAACTTTCTATAAAGAAATTGAAATCGGATTAAAATTAAAAGGAAAAAAATTAATTCAGTTATTTAATTTTCGGTTCTTATTTTGGACGCTTTTTCAACTTTTAACTTAAAACAAAAATATCTAGTACTTAACACTATCCTAAATTCTTATTATTATTGATATTCTTGTCTTTTCTCTAACAGGAATTAATTGACTTTCTTTGATTAGGGCAAAGCCTTAAAGCTGAATGAATCTACCAGTGTTCAGTGATTTTAGTGCCAGCTCCTTATTTCGCGTTTCTCTAATAGAAAGCAAAATAAGAACCTCTCGTTCCTTCAAAATGTAATTGACTTACCAACGGTCTAAGTCGTTGAACACTGGTAGTTCGATCCGGGGCTTGAATCCCTGGGAACGTGCGGGCTGACGAGCGCTTTTGTGGTTTTCCCCATGTGTAACGTGTATCCCTTAGAAACAATTTTCTTAGAAAGTCCTCCACGAAGGTAACCCTCCCTTATGCAGATATCTCTTGTGTGCTTTGCCGTAATCAGATAAATTAAAACAAACAAAAAAGAGTAGTTAATCTTTTTAAATTCGATTTATCGCATTGCTCGAAAGGATGTTGCTACAAAATTTGCACAAATAAATAATCAAAAAATATTCTCAAGATTCTTCCTCTTCATTGTACATTTTAATTAATTCCTATTCTACAAATTATTTCTCAATGTAACCTGACAGTAAACAATTGTATAAGACCTTTGTGCATTGGTGGTAAAATGTCTATCTGCGTTAGCATTTTTACAGTTTTCCCATGCGTAACGTAAACATCAGTTAACTTTAAATTTCTTCAAAACGATTTAACTGTGAAAAATAGAATTCTAAAAACCATATCGATTTTTTCTTTATTCCACTCTTGATATTGCAAGAAATTTCAAAAGCTTTTGAGAAATGAAACGTTTTTTCCAGTAAATATCCTACAAAATTCGTAAAACTTATACTCAGTACTATTTCTTTCATTCTTTTTTCTACTGGATATCTTAAATCTGCTTTCGGCTACAAGCTGTTACTACAAATGAGTACTTACCTGTGTCTTTCTTGTATTTGCCTCAAGGCCTTTCACGAAAGTAAAAGTAAAATTACACTCACAAATGATCTTTCGCCCGAACACGAGGTCTTTCATTAGCAAAGCCTTACTCAGTGAAACCAGAGGCTTTTGTGCAATTTCAAACTTGCTCTTAAGGGTTGTTCTCCTTGGTGTTGACTAATGGGAATGTTGCCTAATTGACTCTGAAGCCTTGTGTTTCTCTCTGCTCTAAGGTGGGATCTTACTTTATCAGAACTTAGCATTCTGTGTGTATTCTTTGAGAACATAGTAAATTCTGTAAAGGGTTCTTATCCTTACGTTCTAAGTCCTGAACTGGAACAGGGAGCCGAAGGTACGCTATGTTCTGATGTAACTGCTGGGCTGGAGAATAACTGCACGTGAAGGGATTTGAAATCCTCTTTTATTAATTCACTATTAATAACAAACCTCCCAATTCGGGAGAGATACAGAACGTAACAGACCACACTTTGGTCAAACTTAACAATCAAATAAATTTAAATGAATTAAAATAGAACTTAAATTAAACGTTGCTTCGCAGAGCAATTCGCGGAAGTTGGCCTCTACCGAAAAGGGTGCGTAGCAAGGTATACTAAATACTACCGCACTTTAATTTATTTTACAAAGCAATCACGTAGTAAGCACTATGGCTTATAAATTTAAACTGCTAGCTGGTCAGGCGAACGTTGAGCAGCGTGACCGTGATCTGAGGCAAAGCTCTCACACCGAGAGGTTTTTACCTCTGGCTTAAATAGTGCTTGGCTGAACTTTAAAAATTAGCATAAGCTAAAAACGCGCGCTTCTTCTGACAGGAAGTTGAAGCAGAGAGGAGATAGAAAAGATTTAAATTAAAATAAACTTGGTTAGTTTAACTAAAACCTTACAACTTGCGAGTTTGCATTAAACAAAAGTTTTGCTGCATTTTTCTTTTCAATCAATATCCTAATTCAAATTATGATGAATGCTTCTTGTTTTTACTTCCTTGTACGAAGTAAAGGAAGTAATGTAAGCATGAAAATTTTCAGGTATCATATTTCAACGAAAATATCCATTTTGACCGCTATCGAATGCAATTTAACGATGTTTGTGCGCCACATTTGCGCGTACGGACAGAATGAAGGACACTTTTTCCCATAATAAATTATAAAAACTTTATTTAAATTGAATTCAGGATAGATTGTTTTGTGGCGTCTACGTGCGTACGTACACGTATGTACATATTTCGCATAACTCAAAAACGAGTAGCTTCAGAACTTTGGAATTTCGCATATATGACTGCGTTAGTATGTAATTGTGCACCTCCCTTTTTGGTTGCAATCGGCAGCAACAAAAGTATATACTGACACTATTACTCAGCTCCGTGACCTCATTGAGTTTTAATCTTATATTTTGGTAAATTGCGCCTTTTTTGCTTTTAAAATGATTGAATTATATTTTTCTTATCTTCCGGTTAACGGCCTTTAGTTAATCTTCATGCAATAGTTGTAGAATTATCAACAATTTAAAAACTGCTTAGCTGCGGCTAAGCCTAATTTTTGTTTACCGTAGCAGCCATATTTGTTTACATTTAAAACTTAGCAGACTAGTGAACTCAGTTTCTGCGAATTCTGTGTCTTTTTACAGAGTGGGAGCAAAATTAAACTTTTATTTTTTTTGCACCGAATAATCTGCCTTGTTGCCTGCTGGCCGAATTGCTTGTATTTGTGTCAGTTGTAAAAATTTTTTTTTCGATTGTTTTAACTCTATTTGGTGTTTTACTTTTTCTTTTCTATATCTTTCACATTTTAATGGAGGCATTTTGAGGTTTTATGTATTTTTGCCTTGACGCGAAGTGAGAACTAAGTTAATTGAATGAGAAACATATCCTTAATGAAATTCGAGGAAATATGTGTTTCGTATTAGCAGCAAATATTGTCGCCATTCTGTCTCGGACAGAGGAGAGTGTTTACAAATAGCTCATGCGCATTAAGTAAGTGGCGCAGAATCGTCTATGAAAAACTGTTCCTTTTTTTGTTTATTTTCTTTTATACATCGTTTCCGATTTATTATAGTATTTCAATTGAACATGTGGCAACGATTAGATCATTCTTCAGACGATATAATTTTTGCGCATTCTGAGTTATAAACGAATGAGATGTAACGGTGTTTATATATGGGACTGCTATAACATATAGCTGTGCATCTCTCTTTTTGGTTGCAATCGGCCGTGCCAAACATATATATACCGGGTGGCCATAATTAAACTGACACTGCTAACAGTGTTCTGTAGCGCGATCTATTTGCGAGAATGACGCCACATTTTGTAGGAAGATTAAACAAGACGGGGAACGAAGGATTCCGCGAAAAAACAAATTAGTTCCAAAAGTCGCCTCTAGGGGAATATTTGGCGCTGTGTAATAGAAAATAGATTGTTAACAAATGCAAATCAATACGGAAATTACCTTTTATTTTGCATTCAAATGAGGGTTAATGTGGCTGCCGTTGTTGTGGACCACATATTGTATTCTATGCACAGTATGTACAACAGCAGAAAGTAACATGTCTGCAGGAATCTCCCGTACAGTCCGTGATATGTTATCCTTCAACGTAGTCAGGTCCTGGACCACTCCTTGATAGACCTTGGACTTAAAGTAACCCCATAGCCAGAAGTCGCATGGGGGTAAGATCAGGCGACCGAGGTGGCCGTGCAGTTGGAAAGTAGTGGCTAATGACTCTTTCTGTTGTGAATTTCTGTCGTAGCATCAGTTGCACCCGTACAGCAACGTGTGGAGAGGCTCCATCTTGCATGAAAATCATTTCACCCAGGCATTGTCTTTGCTGAAGTGCCGGAATGACAAAGCTCGGTGTTTATGTAGATTTTACGCTTTTTTAAAAGTGTTGCCATATTGCACTTGAACTAAATCAGAAAATGTGCATAATAAAAGGTAATTTTATTCCGTATTAATTTGCATTTGTTAACACTCTATTTTCTATTACACAACGCCAAATATTCACCTATCGGTGACTTTTGGAACTAATTTGTTTTTTCGCGGAATCCTTCGTTTCCCGTCTTGTTTAATCTTCCTACAAAATGTGGCGTCATTCTCGCAAATAGATCGCGCTACAGAACACTGTGAGCACTGTCAGTTTAATTATGGCCACCCGGTATATATAAATATACATATACATCCACTCTGTTACCCGGCTTGGAGAGTTCATTTTTTTATTCTTATATATTGGTAAATTGTGCGTGTTTTGCTTTAAAAATGATGGAAACATGTTGGTATTATAATTCGGTTATGGTTTTTATGCCTTTAATTAATCCATAGGCAGTATTTTTAGAATTATCAACAATTTAAAAGTTGTTTAAGTGATACGAAGGCTAATTTAGCCCCCATTTGCTTACATTTGAAACTCTCACTAGAAAAGCGAGTAAGTCACTTTGAGCACCAACTTCAGTATGTATCTCACGAATTGAACCAAAAGTAAACTTTGAATTTCGTGCGCCAGAATACCTGTCTTCCTGCTCGCTGGATCAATGACTTGCTTTTGAGTAGAAACTCTAAATTTAATTCTAAAAAAAATTAAATGTTCTTAACTGTATTTGTTGTTTTAAGTTTTTCTGTATTTTACAATTTTTAATGAATGTGATTTGAATTTTTATGTATTTTTGTTTACCGCAAAGTGAGAACTGATTTAATTGAAGGCGAAATGTATCTCTAATGATATTCTAGGAAATTACTTTAAACGAAATGCAACAAAAAATATGTATAAGTTAATGGGCCGTATAAGGAAGTCATGTGGTGTCCAAATAAGATTCTTTCTATACGTTTTTGGAACTGTTACCCATGCGAGGGCTGCATTAAATAAAATTGATCTTATTTCAGTAAATATTGGGTTTTTTTAACTCTAAGGTTTAATTTTGATTTCCTGTCTAACAGCCTGTAAATTGATATGTAGGCTTTGCCTTCTGCAAGACGAATTTTTCCCCCTTTGTAAATTTTAGTTGGTTATCCAAGACAAACCAAATTGACCATTTGTTAATTTTGATACCCACAGGAAAGCTTTCTACTCTAGAGAAATTAGGTATTGATTTGAGCAGGAAGCACGAAAATTAGCTATGCTCTCGCTGGGATTCATAATTTGGATCTGCCGACTGACAGCACCTGTCGCTTTCAGGCGCAGTGGGCATCTTATATTGCACAATCTTGGGAACCATTATGTGTATGAATTATACTGTGTTGTAAAATTAAAGCGAATTCCTTTTTAACCATTTTAACTAATGGTTAAAATATTTACATTAAATTGTACTAATTAATAAGCAAATAAAGATGCAGCGTTGTAAGCTTTGTATCCTCAAATTTAAGAATATAAATTAGCAAGTTTCATACGTTACGTAAACTTTAAAGCTAAATGAATATAAGTCTTTATCTGCATTATGAGTTTTTAATTCAGTGATATATATATGTACATATATAGTTTTCAAATGATAAGTTTTAAGACTTATATTTTTTACCTTTTACTTTTCGATAAATAAGCAATAATAATTTTCATTAAAATGAGAATAAGGAAGCATTAAAATGCAATTTTTCACAAGAAACAGGCATTTGGTTATTTAAACATTATCTGGAGATAAATCTGACATCAATTGTAAATCATAAACATCAATATAAAAACATAGATTTGCTTCTTTGCTTTTCCACCTGCATCTTCCATATTTAACAATATGCTAAAGAAATAGGCGCATATTCTGTGTGATGAATGTACAAAAGTTTTTCTATAACGATTTTATACTTATCAGCATAGTAACTCTCGATGAAATGAAATAGGTACACTGCGCTGGGAAAAAAAGGGAACAGTTCTATACATCCCATTTTCTTGGGCTGGTTGACGAAATTCAACTCGTGTTTTTCAAGTCTCGAAAGCGAGACTTAGGATATGTATTAGATTTATATATAGTATTGTTTTAACATAGGTATTTTGAGACAAAATCGGATTTTTTGTGATAAAACATGCCGGATTTTTTCCCATATTTCGATTCTACGACTCAAATTAAGCCAAAGTGTCAGGTTTTGTAAAAAATTGCACGAAGTGTTTTTTAAATACTAGCTCTCAAAATTTTAGCTCCTCAATGTTAATTGGATTTGGTATATATTTATTAATCTCTCTTTTTTTATCAAACTTATTTGATTCTCCCTTTTACATTTCGAAATTTAGGTTCATTCCAAAGAAATTTCGCCCAATTTTTTACGATTTATATTTTAAATTTATGTTTTTAAATAATTTTTATAATTTGCTTGAAAAACTTATGTATTATATTCTATAAAAGTTTTACCAACTTCTTAGATATATTTCTATTCTTTTTTTAATGAACATTATTATTCCTAATTATATATTTATTAAAAAGTAAAAGTTAAAATTTTAAGTCTTAAAACTTATCATTTGAAAACTATATATGCACACATATATACCATTGATTTAAAAACTAATAATTCAGATAAAGTCTTATTTTCATTAAAGTTTTATATTCAAAATATCCGAAGATATGCGTGAATTTACATATTGGCTCGTTTCGAAATGAGATGAGAACTTTTTTTCCGATGTAGAACGATGAGACGTTTTTTCCGCTCATCCAGAATGTAAAAAGGGGGAGGAAAATAGGTTGCTATTTTTTGCTAAGAAATATTCTTGGCTCAGACTGAAGAAATGTGTCAAGATAAATTTTTGAATTTCTCCGTAAATTTCGAACCAAATTTTACAAAATTTAATATTTAAGTGTAATTTGAGTCGTAGAATCAAATATGGAAAAAATTGTATGTTATTTCAGAAAAAGTCCGATTTTGTTTCCAAATACCTATGCTGTATTTAAATTTAATATATATCCTAAGTTGCGCTTTTGAGACATGAAAAACTCAATTTGAACTCAATTTGCCCAATAGAACGGTAGATATAGAATTGCCCCATTGGTTTTGTACAGTGTACGTATCCTGTAAGATGAATATATGAATAATTTTCTCTCCAAATGGAGAGAATTCAGACCACTGAGCAAATTCTTCTTAAAATAATGATTTTGAAGATCCTGGTTTTCGTGTGGTACCGATGACATAATCATATATCATGCATGTCTTTTAGTTTGATGTTATTTCAATAGTGTATCTCAATTTATTCCACTTAAAGAAAGCAGTTACCATCTGACTCTACGTGAAATGCTGTAAAGATGCAATGTTACAAAATAAATGTCAGGTTAACAATGCATTTGATTTTTATTTAAAATTTAAATTCCATCACTGACTGACATTCCGAAAAGGCAAAGATATAGGCTCTTTGCATGATTGAAGAAAGTATAAGAATAGTCTCATTATTTAGGTGCTGACAAAATTCTAGAGGTTAAGAGTTATCAAGAAAGCACTGCCCCCCTTCAAAAAAAAAGTCTGAAAGCTTTCATATTTTATTACGCCTAAAGAGGCCTTTTCTTCATTTACATACACATACGCCTTTCGAAAGCCTTTGGGCTAACGTTCTTTTCGCAAAGAATACTTAAAAACAGCATATGTTCAAAATTTCCGATAAAGAGTCTCACACGCTAGAGATAAAAATATTTTAATCCCTACAGAGTGTTTGCTTTGGAATCGCTGAGTTTGTTAATCAAAAATTCGTTAAAGTTTAAAAATAGGAAAGAGGTAATAAAACAAATTTCAGATACAAGATTAGGGCTTCAAGCTGTTTTATTTGGGTGGAGGACTATGTTATTCAAAATTTGATGGCTCTAGGTTTCGTTGTGCTTTCACAGTGCAAGAAACATACATACATTCATGCATATTTCTCATTATTTAAATTCTTTAAATATAATACAGGGCGATAATATTTGGTGGTAACAATTTGAAAAGTGATTAAGACATTTAAAGCGATTTGACGTAAAATGCCGTTTGGAGACATATAGCCCCCACCCGAAACGGCATTTTACGTCACTTCTTAGAATTTAGTGTGAAAATTTGATATTAGTAACAACCTGAAATTTGACTAGCTTCTTTAGAAGGAATGAAAACTGAATCTTTACATAGTTTTTCTTTAACATTTTTCAATTTATTTGCTAAAGGAACATGTAAATAATAAATGCATATGAAGTTGAAATATATATATACACACAAATTAATAAGTTAATTAATGCATGTTTTTACAAATTTAACCACTGAGATATTAAATTACTTTTTGTGAGGTTAATCATAAAAATATTCTTTATGTTCCTAAACCAAAATACTAACAAAGGAACAAAAAAGAACTCAAGTCTATTTGCCCATTTTCTAGGTGTAACTAAATGATACTTACCTTCAAAGTTTTAAATTATACAACAATGAAATTATTATATCATTTGTCACAGATGAAGGGAAAAATGGTTTAAGATCTAATATGAGAGAGTATAAATTCGGTGCTTGTTAAAATGTTCACTTATTATAACGATAATGGATGAGTACAGTAACTACTGGATTCAAATAATTGAATTCATCTAGAGGATTAACTCAATCCATACAAATGATAAACCAACTAAAAACCTGCTATATCCGTTTAGCTTCGAATCTAGGTGAATGAGATTGTTATGTGTGTATTTTCGGGATTTTCGCTACGTGCAAAGGAAACAAGATGTTTTTTCATAAAAAGTACGTCACTAAGGCATATCGTACCTAAGGCCCAAAATTCTCGTGTGTTTGCCGTACAATTCAACAACATAAAAATAAATATTTCTAAATATTTTACTGCTCGTTGATTATCCTTTTGGTTTTTTGTAGTGTAGTATTTCTAATGTTTAATTTATTTATTGCTTCTAGAATGATAATTTTATGGTTTATTTTATGCTTAGTCTAATTTTTAGCCACGTGTCTTAAGTGCTTATTTGTTGCATAGAATTATGGATCTTTAAATTCTAAGTGGAACGGCTTTCAAACTGTAAAAATAGATAAAATAGAACTCGAAACATAAAAAAAAATTTCCTAAGGGGCCTTGGCAAGAGTTGATGTTTTCTTGCCAGTTTGGCGACATTCTGGAAGATTTTTGAAATTAGATTTTCATAGACATACAACCGATTCTTCGAGAAGTTTCCAGAGCTCATGATGCAAGGTATAAATATGGGTCGGACAGCTAGGGAATTTCGTTGAGATTCTGTTGCTAATTAACTGTGAGACTTGGATATGAGTTAGGATTACCATGAGAGTGATTTGAGGATTCTTTACGATTTATTTCTTGCGATAACGAAGAACTGCCAATATCCGCGCTCTCGTTGGGTAAATTGCTCATTTCTTTCTGCACATCTAAAGTCTTTATTTAAAGAAACATCAACGGTTCGATAGCTTGAAATAAGAGTATATTTAAAAGAAATTTGTTTATTAACTTATTATTAGCTCTAGGGGGGAACTAGTCTTGAAATTAAATTTTTGATAGTATCACTTTGCGCACCAAAACCTTAACAAATCCACTGGTGCAGCGTTAAAATCTGAATCCTTTCAAATTTTCTTCATTTTTATTTTACTATATTTTTAATATCATTTTTCATTACACTTTCTCCTTTTATGAGACATCTCAACATAGTAACAAGTTTGAGGTAAGTAACACATCGAATAATTATTATTGAAGATTTAATGACATTAACGTTCAGAAATTTGCAGTATCAGTTTCGAAGGTTTAAATATAAAATTTGAAGAAGGAGATTCTGTATTTAAAACCTCGAAATTTCTGCATTTAAAGCTTGAATTCTGTATTTAAAGCTGCAAATTTATGAATATTAAGCTGATTCTATTGCCTGAACATCTCTGATACTAGTAGCAAGTTTTAAAAAAACTGATTAATTTGTTAAACAATAACTAAATATATTAGTTTTATTTAAATAAAATACATTGTACTTGCCATAGGTACAGTTTAACTCAGGTATAGCTTAATTACTGAAATTTTCAATACCTATACCCGAGATGTCACAACTACTATTGCAAGATTAAGAACAGGGCACATGAAGGGCATGAAGATCCTACTTGATGGCCCCGGGCTATACACGGAGTATATGCCCGAACACACAACTGGATCCTGGACACCTTCCAGCCTATCCTGCCGTCGCAGGGGCCCCCTTCTAAATTGACGATGACGAGACCGGAGACATTCTTTTCACTTACAGAGTCGAGGACGCCGCCAGGGCAGTCCTTGATGACTTTGGCCCTATTTGACTTCCTATTCCTACTCCTTCCTACGTTCCTCCCTCTTTCTTTAGCACTTGCCCTGGACACGACAACAATAACAAAAACAAAATATATAGTTTTCAGAGAACAGCAACATACAACAATACAACAATATTTATATATTATTGTGGACTCGGCGTCTAGGGGATTTTATAGGCTGACGATTCATATCCAGGTAACTAAAGTAGTTTATTTAACTATTGGTGAAGGTACATTAGCGGCTATTTACATTGGTGACTATTTACAAATGAAGAAAAGAGTGATAATCAAGAAGATACATCTTTGTTGTCTAATCATTACGTCTTAGTCGAAAACACAACAGCTCGTCTCGTCTTTCATCAGCAATCTCTCTCGCGATACCGTTAGTCGAGTTGAGTTGTAGCCGTCCTCCTATTCACACTCGGGCATCCTGACGCGACAGGGCCTCCTGGCGATGATGGAGTTACAGCAAAATCTGAAATGAGTCATTAAAAAAAGAAAAAAAAATATTCCTTTGGATGCATCGTCTTGGAATGTCCTGAGGAAAAAAAAAAGAAACGTCATTTTCATTGAGTGTCAATGGATCATCTTGGAACGTCTTGAGGGGGGAAAAATGTTGTTTCTCCAGACCGTCTTAAATGCTCAAGCGTCTTTGGGAGCATATCTGGAACTTCTTGGCAGGGAAAAAAATTAACATCTTAATACATCTTGTACATATAAAAATTCTATGTGGAGAAAAAAAATCAACTATTAAAAAAAATAATGAACAAAAAAGAATGAAAGCTAGTAAATACTAAGTACAATGTCCAAAGAGTTCATTGTTGAAAAGGCCATGGTTTCATCAGATCAGCAGCTGTGGAAGTTTTATTAGGGTCTTCATGTATTCCAACTTTCTCTACCTCATAGCGGTCATCTGGCTTAACAGCTGTGACTTTGTAGGGTCCAAAAAATCGGGGACGAAGTTTGATTCCAGTTCCAAGTTGAGTGCGTTGAAGTGCGATTTGATCACCAACTTTGTATAAAGACGATTTTTTCCGGCGTTTGTTATACTGAAGTCTGTTTTCCCGCTTCTTTTTTCTTACCTTCTTTAGTTTCCGTTTGTTCCGTCTTTGTTTTCTGTATCAGCGTCTTTGTCATCAGGTTTTCTAGCTGACTTCTGCTTTTCATCCTTCTTCTGCTCCTCTCCTTCGTTGGTCTCTCTTCGTTCTCTTCTTCTCGTCCTTTCTTCGTTTTGCACGGTTTGTTTTGCTTGTCTGTTGCAAGGTATGCAGTTTTTCTTGTGGAATTAGCAGTTAATTCATCATAAACTGTGAGCTGAGACTCTTTGGGAAAATGCTTCTTTTCAGAATATCCTTCTGCGGTGGCGTTTTTCCTCGTTTGCTTCGAATCTACGTGTTTCTTTTCTTTGTCTAAGTTTCTTTTTTGCACTAATTCATCGTTGACAGCATCATTTTCATTTACAACAGAATCTGCATCACTCAGCACGTCGTCAGAATTCACAATAAGGGAATCATTGCCACTTGCTTTGATTGTAGGTGAAGTGTCCAGTTTGCTCACATTCTGTACTGTAACAGGAACTATACTAACAAGATCAATTTCTGGTTTTGGTACTGAAAAACAAGAATTCACAACTTTTCCGGATCCTTCTTCAGAACCACTTTCATTACAATGAGCACTTTTGAGCCCTTCAGAATCGCTTTCAGAGTTCTTGTTTTCTGCTTCTATTAGTTTAATACCATATTTTCCAATAGAAAATTCAGCTTGTTGGATACAATCACTTCCAATAATTGCGTCAACAGATAGTAAATTATCATCAATAACATGAATGTCAGTTTTAAAATTCGTATTTTGAATTTTGAAACAACCGGTGAAATATCCTTTTGGGTGTACAATGCGATCACCAAATCCTGATAATGTTACAGAAGATTTTTGAAGCACTGGAGGACCAATTTTTTTATGTGTTGATGTGTTAATTATAGTAGCTTGACTGCCAGTATCAATCAATGAGGGAATAACAACCTCAGAAATATTGATGTGAATCATCATAGAATGTAGGGGATGTGACTGTACGACAACTTGATTGAGAACTGTCTCTGATTTTTGTGAAGATGGAGGTGATGCACGACTTGGTTTCTGAGTACAAGTAGATGATTTATGCCCATATGAATTGCATGAAAAACATTTGGGTTGTTTATGAGAACAATTAGAACTTTTATGGCCCTTAGAACCACAATTGTAGCAAACTATAGGTTGGGTAGGCTTTTGAGAAATTTTGTTCTCCAAGTGATGAGAATTATTTTGTTTAAATTTCAGGTCACTAGAAAATTTAGTATGTTTGGAAGCAGACACAAGTTTTTCATAAATTTTTAACTTATCTTTGAATTCA
>KK121959.1:0-30942 GCA_000611955.2 Stegodyphus mimosarum
TCACGTCTCTTCCGTCAGCATGCAAATTGATGGTAAGGTGCATTTGTGCAGCATAACAGATCTTCAAAAGGTACCTCCCCTTTCGACTGCACGCAAATGATGGTAAGGTGCAATTGTGCAGCATATTATGTCGTCATATGAGGCTTACATCCCATTATAGGAGAGAGAGCAAAAAAAACGAAGGTGGCATTCCGGATAAGGGTCCCTGGACTTCAAATCTTTTAACCGTCGTTCAGGATATTCATGGCGGCTCTCCCCAAGGAAGGAAAGAAAAATTGCGAGTCCTCCTTACAGCTGCAAATCCGAGGCAAAAGGGCTGAGAATGGCCTTGCACACCGTTTTTAATCGTCCAGAATCCAGAATTTTCGAAAATCACCAAATTTGGTGAATTAGTATGCGAATCTCGCCAAACACAAAACAGTGCTGCGAAAACTTAGTTTTTCCTTCTACACACCAAAAAAATTCCACCCTCGCCACCCCCTTCGCCAACGGAAGAGGGGTGAGGGAAAGAATGTAACAACCCTACCTCCCGACCGGACGCTGTACACGACCTTGGACGAAAGTGCTCGAAAAACACCCTTTTAGCAGAATAAATTTTTAGACCCAAAATTCAACAATTTTAGCAATTAAATGGGCATAATTCTCCAACGGGGCGACGTACAGTCATGAAAGTAGATTCATAAGAAAGCTAAATTTTGTCTCTCTAAGAGGTATAAATTTCATCCATGTAAATAAAAAGGAAGTATTTTTAAATTTTAAATATTACGCAGAAAGCAACCGATTTCCCAAGCGTAGCGTAGAATGAGAACTCTGTTTAACTCGCATAAAAGTAATTGATTCAATAACGTAAGCGGCACAACTAGTGAAGAAAAATTTAGAATAAGCATAAATTAATGCATATAATTTTACTCACTCAATAATTAATTAACAAATAAACTGCAATTAACTACATATTAATCCACAATTCTAAACTAACTAAAATCGCTACATAACATCAGACATAAATATAATTTGAAATTGTATGAAAATTTGTGAAGTTTGAATAATCCATGATAATCTAATCTGCATTTTACGAGAAATTTCATTACTGCATTCTGTATCTGTTTAAGAACCGTCTTTCGAATCTAGAACATATTCATCTATTATTGTCAATTTTAGTTTTATTAAATTGTTTAAACAGTATTTTGAAAATGGATATTATAGAATAAATTAATATAAAGTAAGAGTAATATTTGCTTGTAAAAATATTTAGCAAATTACTTAGTATTTGCACTAGTAGTTGAACTCTTAAGATCTTATTCTATGTGTCGTCTATGTAATCCCGTATATAATATTCTTATTGTATGTATAGCCATAATCATTTTATGTCTTTAAACCTTCTTCAAAACAGACTAAATTTAAAATAACTGTGCTCTTTCTAGCACATATTATGCAAAGCTTAACAGTTATTTCAGTTAAATGAATTACATCCGTAAAATGTTTTGTCCACAATATCAATTGATGACAAAAAACTGCTGCTTTTATAATAGTTAAATTGTGAATTTAAATACTCGATTAAATATGCACATTATTTTTGGTATAGTATCAAGCCATTTTTACTTAATTATTTTACTAATTGAGTTTTAAAAATTGCAGTTTGAATTAAAGGAGAAATTAAAAGAGGAATGGAACTTAAAGGAGTATGGAAATTGAGAACTGGCATAATACACTCATGTCCTTAAATTAAGGATAATTCAGAATCACGCAGAAATCGAACTCTAAAGAAAATCTTCACCTGTAGAATAATTGCACACATCTTGAAGAATAATATGCAAATTACAGGAAGTCATCAGATGACGCCGACAATACATCACAATGACGAGAGTGTAAGAGAAATGCATGTAAGGAATGGTAGCAAAGAAGTACAATTGTTTGCAAGCATTCTATAATCCCCTCAATGCCATAACCGTATATTTATGATACAGAGGACGTATGCAGATGATTTTGCACGAGGTAGAATTATTCGCCAACTGGAATGTGGGCGTAATCATATCGAGGGGCTTAGAATAGCCGAAAGTGTCATCTCTAGGTTTTGGCAACGATTCGAAAGTGATGAAAGTGTGAGTGAATATTACAATACAGGTTCCCTCAAATTACAATGTCGAATGAAGTCCGGTATTTGGCAGTAACTGTCGACAAAAGCAGACGGAGCATAGCATCAGACCTGTCTTGTCAGCTATCTTCAGCCATGGGTACGACTCTTTAAAGGCAAATCGCGTATAGACGTTTGGGATAGATTAGCCTATATGTTTGCAGGCTTGTCAGATGTGTTCGCTCACGGGAACACACTGTCGCCAGCGGTTAGCCTGGAGTAGAAAACATGCAATGTGGACATCATCACAGTGGGCTTGTCTGGTGTTTTCCGACGAATTCAGATTTAGGTTGCTGTCTGATTCACGTCGGACGTTCATATAGATAACTCTAGGTACCCGCTACTAAAGACAACGTCACGGAACAACACCCTTACGGTGGTGCAGGATTGCTCGTTTGGAAAAATTTGTTGGGACCTCATTCTGGAATAACATTTGCCTTTGTTTAGGGGTGCCATGAGTGCAGATTTTCTGTTTTTGGATTATAACGTCCGTCCTCACAGTGCAAACATTGTAAAGCAAAATGGAATGACCAACATTCTCACCTGACTTGAATCTAATGGAGCATATGTGAGACAATTTTGGCCAACGAATTGCAGTCCGTCAAGGACCTCCTACCGAAATTTACCGAAAGGTACCGAAATTTCGAAGAGCATTGCTTGCTCATGGAATACTCTTTACCAAGATCAGCTCTATAAGTTGATACTCAGCGTGTCTAGGCATTGTACGGACTATATTGTATCATCTGGGAGACATGCAATGTATTAACCATCATACTAATTAAGTAATGTTACGTTTTTGTAAGGGAGATATTTTTGTAATTTCTGCCGGGAGTAAAAATCGTAGTTTTTGCGAATGGTATTATACATACACCATTGCACCATCTTTTTCGTTTCTTTATCTTTTGTTCAATAAATAAGTTTTATGATAAGTCACATTTGTTTTGTTTCTGAACCTTTATTTCCCGGGTTTAACATTATTCTTTGTTTATGGACATGAGTGTAAAATTATATTAAAGCAGGTATGCAATTAATGAAATAGATTACTTCTAATATGGGAAAGCAAAAATCTTGACATAGCTTTTATTGCTCATATAGTTCTACTATCATTAAAAGAGCAAAATATGTTTATCAATTTTCATTCATGAAGCTTTCCAAATTCGCGAACAGTTCTATCCAGTTAAAATAAAGTTGTTTTTTACTTGAACCAGTTTACACAAGCAAGATATTTTTGGATAAAATTCAGTTCTAAAATCATTTGATATTTGGCATTTACACAACTACAGTATTTTCAGAGTCTTCCCTGTTTCTTGCTGTCTTGCCCATCGCTTAACTTTCTAGTCTAAGACGAAAGGTTCATATATATTTTATGGTAAAAAAGCAAATAAAAGAAGATTTTAAATAAAAACTTCGGATTATATATACATGACATATATACATACTTTGGTATACACTCACGTTTGTGAAAATTGCAACACCATGAAGGACTTACGCGAGTGAGCTGAAATTTTCAGGAAATGCAAAGTAGCGCATGATATGCAAATGATTAGAATTGCAAATCCGTAGCGCATGCGTATGCTGAGCAGCGCCCTCTGAACGGCTGATGGATCCGAATAAATAGACGGCTGTAGCGAGGCGTGTATGGTTATCGGTGGTTATCTGCTAGTGGTAAACGTTAACTCAATCTGTACTTATGCCTCGTCGACGAAAGAGAGCGAGATTTGAACAACTTACAGAGTTTGAACGAGGGAGAATCATCGGCCTTCGTGAAGCTGGATTGTCGTATCGTGCAGTAGCCTCTCGTGTGCAGCGTAACAGCAGCACAGTGATGCGCGTTTGGAAGCAGTGGACGGACGAGTGTCGGACAACTCGGAAATCCGGGAGTGGACCCCGAAATGTGACGTCAGCTCGCGATGATAGACACCTGGTCCGCATGGCGCGGACGGACCGTACAGCTTCCTCTAGACAATTGGCAGCACTGTGGTCAATAGCTACAGGTGTTTCATTGTGTGCTTCATCAATTCGTAGACGTCTGCTGCAGTGTGGACTGCGCGCACGGACTCCTTTATACAGGATCCCCCTAACGCACGACCATCGCCGCCTGCGGCTACAATGGGCCAATCAGCATAGAGACTGGCGTGCTGATTGGCAGCATGTCGTGTTTTCTGACGAATCCCGCTTTAATTTGTGGTACCATGATGGCCGCATTCGTGTCAGACGCTATGCCGGTGAACGCCACCTTCCGGAGTGCATTATCGAACGCCACAGTGGACGAACACCCGGAGTTATGGTCTGGGGCGCCATAGCATATCATAGACGATCTCAATTGCTACGAATTGTGGGCAATCTGAACAGCAACCGGTATATCCGTGAAGTTCTACAGCCCGAAGCTGTTCCCTTCCTTCAAAGCTTGCCAGGCGCTGTATTTCAACAGGACAATGCCCGCCCTCATACTGCTCGGATTGTTAAATCCTTCTTTGCAGCGCAGCAGGTACAGCTTCTTCCTTGGCCTGCGTGTTCCCCGGATATGTCGCCAATTGAACATGTGTGGGATGTCATTGGTCGGCGTCTTGCTCGTGATCCTCGTCCTGTTGCGTCTGCAGACGAACTTTGGGTACGCGTACAAACGATATGGAATGCTCTTCCTCAGTCAGACATTCAAACTTTGTTTGACTCCATGCCACGTCGTGTAAGCAGCACTTTTGCGGCGCGTGGTGGCCACACAAAATACTGATTCTGATCTCTTGTTCTTGTTTGTTTGCTTTGAACATTTAATCATTTATTTGTACCACTACCACTCAACTGTGTATTAAATTGCATTCAATTATGACGATTCCTTCTTGGTGTTGCAATTTTCACAAACGTGAGTGTATTATTATTAATCTAAGAACATTTCTCGTAATCCAGTAATGTGTTCTTGCCAAAATATTATTATGGATAATACTTACATATCTTTATTTTGTGATATTTAGTTGTCCTTCGTATAACGTCTTAAGTTTAATGCAACTGCATGTACAGTAATTTTAATTTTAACATGAGAATCTGAAAGATATTTTACAATATTTCTGAATTTTGAGAATCTGGTAGATATTTTACAATATTTTTTAGAAAATGTCTTTGTTTACTCCACTGAAAAAAAGGCTTACTTGCTTAAAGCAGTTAAAACACTGGTTTCTATTAGGTCAATTACAGTACAGAATATAAAACAGAGGATATCTTTGCTATATTTACACGTTGGAAAGGCTTTTATCAATAGTGTCTATTCTTTTGCTAGTTACATTGCAATCACAAACTGTATATCCAGTTGCCAGCTTATAATAAATCGAATTTAAAAGCTTTGATCTCATGGTGCACAATTGAAAGAAAACTTTTTAGTACTTCCTTTTACGTCCGTAAACTTACAAAAGTTATAAAAGCTTCCTTCGCTTCATGAAAGAAAAACGTTTCTGTTAAACGTATTATTAAGAGAAAATGACATAAAGGTGAAGAAATAAGGTAAAGAAGCAATTATATCAATTTATAAAAGGAAAGCTTTTAGTTTTTGAGTGGAAGGACTCTGTAGAGTTTGGCCTGCTTTAGAAGCTCGAAGAACTTGCTCCAAATCCCAAACGGACGTAAAGTGAATGATCACTGCGTCTAAAATTAATAAAACTTCTTGGAGAGGTTTTAAATTAACCTTTCTTACTCAAGCACAATCTTTGATCAAATCATGTTTACTTTGCTATGATAAAAAAAATCTGATGTGTATACCACATGACTTGCTTGTACTGCTTATAAAATTATGCGCATTTATTGCTGCATGTCATTTTAACGTATTTCCCCGAATTTAGTTAGGTATCCATTTCTCATTCAATCAATTCTGTTCTCACTTCAAAGCAAGGGAACAATACATAGAATCTTAATACATCTTCGTTAAAAATTGTAAATAGAGAAAAACCTAAAACACCAAATAGAGGTAAAAGTGTAAAAACATTTATGTAATTAAAATTAGAGTTTAAACTAATTAAAATTAGGCAGAAAGACAGATTTTTCGGTGCACAGAATTTTAATAAATCGAAGCTTCAAATGTAAAAAAAAAAAAAAATGGCGGCTGTGTTAGGCTTAGTGGAACTTCAACAACTTTTAAATTGGTAATAATTCTACAACTATCGCATGCAGATTAACTAAAGGCATAAAACTCTTAACCGGAACATAAGAACAATATAACTGAATCATTTTAAAGCAAAAAAATACACAATTTACAGACATATAGGAATAAAAATCTTAGCTCACTGACCCGAGTAACAGAGTGAGCATATATATATATATATATATATTTTGGAGCGGCTGATTGCAACCGAAAAGGAAATTGCTTATTTATATGTAATGACAGTCCCATATACAAAATTGCAACGAACTGAGGCTACTCGTTTTTGAATTATGCGAAATACATACATACGTACGTACAGACATCACGAAAAAAATCTCTTCTGAACCGATTTTAAATCCATTTCACAATTCGTTCTGGAAAAAAAAAGAGCCCTTTAGTCTATCCGTATGTAAAGATGTAAGACAAAACATCTTTCAAATGGAATCGAGGGCGGTCAATATGAATGTTTTCGTTGAAATACGATACCCGAAATTTTTCGCAATTGCAGTACTTCCTTTACTTCAGAAAAGGAAGTAAAAAGACTTTGATTGTTTGTATTTGGTAAACGCAAAATAACTAAAAAGAAATTTTCGTAAAAGTTTGATTTTGCTTTGTTTATATGATTAGGACATAGCTTCGAGGGCTCTCTGCCCAAGGGGAGGAACGCCTTCGTGGAGGATTTTCTAAGGGAAACTGGCTCTTATACACGTTTCACACGGGGAAAGCCACGAAAACCACCCATGCAGCCAGGCCCTCCGCGGGATTCGAGGCACGGACCAAACTACCAGCGTTCAGCGACTTTACTTCTCGGCCACTAGCGAACCGAAGCTTTCGTAAAGCGAGAGTTTCTTCTATCAAGATGAAAAACATATGATGAATAAAACTGCCATTTCTCAATAATTGGAAATCATAAAATAACACATGGCTTAGAACACTCACCAACATTATTTAATGTTTTCTTCAGTAACATTAAGAACATAATTGAATGTATGTAATCCTGAGAAACAATACTTTTTTTTCATGCAGTTTGCTTAATAGTTTGCCCTATAAGTATTACAATGTATTTCTTTGATTTTATTGCATTATCTTTCAGCCTATTTAATAACGGAGCGAATAAAAATGGTGCAGGTAGAAATGTTTCAACATGAGACGTTAACAGTAATTTAATATCTTTACAAGCGTTCTGTAAACGTTTATGTATGTCGAAGAGAAACGAATTATTTTTCTGCTGCAATAGTTTCATGAATACTAAAATTCTTTGGCAGCTGCATACGAAAAATTTCTAAAATGATGTTGTTTCAGCTAACAATAATTGCTCAAATTTCATCAAATTCAGTAAAAATATCAATAGCGTTTCTCGTGAATTTCTATCTATGCTATCATTTATACCCATTTGGCCCACCACGAAAACATTTAATGCATTTTAGGGTAGTAATGGATTTATTCTAAAACATTATAAAGTTTATATTCACATTTCCATGGAAGATTTGTCATAGATGTTTACAATTACCCTGTCAATAAAATCATGTAAACAACAACGGAAATGAATAAATCATGATAAATTCGGTTTAAAAATTTATGCGGAAATTAGAGAGCTTGCTCCTTTGAAGAAACTGTTCTTTTTGTTATCTGTAATCAAATAACTAATTAAAATAATATTTGGAAGGAACTGTTTTTTTTGTTATCTGTAATCAGCTAACTAATTAATATAAGGTTGGGTTGTTTTTATCTATTTCAATTATTTGAAGATTATCTTAACAATTGTTTCTCATGAAGAAACAACATAGTATGAAATTCGGTGTTTTTATGAGAGTAATTATATTTGTGTTTTATAAAGTTTTAATACTGTCTGTGCATGCAGTTTAAATATTCATAAGTACGTTTCCTAATTTTTCAACTACCAGATATAATCTCCAGCATGGGAAAACATTCTTTTTATTAAAAGCTCAAGATTAAATCTCCATATCAAGCTTATTACTTTTTTATTTTTCTTAAGACATTTTAACTGAAATAATTAAAATTAAATCAATAAAAAAATGCGTCATAGACGATTTGATTTACAATTAAATTAGTGCATATTTTAAAGTGCATATTTTAAATGCGTCATAGATTTGATTTGCAATTAAATTAGTGCATATTTTAAATTACATCATAAATAATTCAATAGTTAAGTAATGAAATGAAAACACCAGAGTTTAAAAATTATTCGCTAAACATTTATTCTCTAACTTGAATAAATTATTATAAGTTTTGCGCATGGATGTATTATGAAAGTCAATTATTGCCGTATTATCCGAATATTAATTCTCATGAAAATTTAGTCAGCATATTTTGAAAAGTTCATTATTAATCTATGCCCAAAGGTAAAGAATATATCTTAAGTTTTCTGAATTTCGTTATAATGATTTACTGAGCCTTATGAAAAACGCTATAGATAACTGGAGCTCGAAAATTGTCAGAAAACAAGAAAAGAAATCCCTTTGGGTTGAATATAGTTAACTGGTTTACATTTATCTAGGCAAAAAATAAATGAAAAATAAACGCTCATGCAAAAATATGACATTTAAAAATATTTTATAAAAATATAATGCAATATTTTTTGTTGTCAGGATGACATGAACAAGGACTGCCTAATAAGAGAAAATAAATAGAAAAATTGCGTAATAAAAAGCGAATATAGAAAATAGATAGATAGATAGATAAGCGAAATAGTTAAAGTGAACTTTCTGTAGTTAATGATAAATTTATTCTATATTATTTTAATAAACCTCAGGACGGCATAAACATGTATTTCGAACACGAACTTTAAACTCGTTTCAGTTTGTGTTCCCTTAAACATATTCTCTAATTTATTTTAATTAACATACGCATAGTTCTGCAAATCGAATCATAGTTATCTATATAGATGATAATTAGACGTTTCCTTACTGTTACTTATAGTAAGAACTGTTTTTTGTCATGATATTTTAAATTAAATTTTTCTGTAGGATAATATGTTATATGAATTTTATGCAAAAATATCAATAATGTATTTTAAAACATTGCATCTATAAAACGCTTTCGTATTTTTAATCCAAAATATATCACAACGATGAATTAACTTTGAAATGTTTCCAAACTTTCAGGAATTTAATGAGAATCTGAAGTGACTGGCCGAAAGGAATTGCCTCGGCAAGAGAATTGCGCCATTTAATGAATGGCTAACGGGATAAATGCCAATAACTCTAGTTCAAAATTACGATTTTGGAGGATATTATTAAGGTTTGAGGAAAGCTTCCGAGTAATGCATATTTATGAAGTGCAGAAAGCTGGCAAGCACACAGAGAATGTAGCAGGAAATGTTACATTATGATCATCATTAAAGTGCCTACAGGGTTGGCGCTGAAACTGTGCTTTTTGGGTGAAGTCTGAAGACGTGTTTATCTCATGCGATATTATTTTATAAATAAATCAATAGCAGAATGTACCCACTGTGATTCCTGTTATACTTTATCTTGAAATATTATGTGGATATTTTTAACGTGATTTCAAGTGACTGATAGAAATAGATGTTTGTAAATGTTTATCAATCTATCCGAAAATTGGCAACAAATCATCACAACATCAAATGAAATCATCTCTACATAAAATCGAATTTATATATTTTTCTCTTTTTGGCTTTTCTGTCCACGACACTCCCTATTTGCTCTATTTGTATTCTAGCTTCGAGTGAATTCAAGCAAGTGTAAGCGTCTACGATCTAAAATACAAGTAGTTTGTTTTTATTTTAACATATTTTTGCGTTTTGTATTTTGCTGAAAGCAAATGAGTGTGCTATGAAAACTTTTACTCATTTTGCTTGAATCTGTAAAAATAATCACGAGAAGAGCTTTTGTTTAACTAATAAGATATACACTTCTTTAATAAATGAAATGAAAGAAGAAAAATGTGTGAAGGAAAAACAAACAGTTCATTACAGAGGGTTGAAACGCTATGATATTCTAAATACTACAGAAGGCAAACTTTTAGCACCACTATCTACAGAAAAGCAGAAATGCTGTATTATGTTACAATTGATGAAATCTCAACGTCATACACGACACTCATATCGCAGTTGGCCATGGTGGAAGAACACGTATGATTAAGGAACTGAATCGCAAGTATAAGAATGTAATAGTAGAATCCATCGTTAGGTATTTGAGACAGTTTTAATGGCCGGGCGCTGCATTTAATAGCCATTAGCCATTACAAGTGGCCGGAAGTGGTGGCTATTTCGTTATGAAAGCATGTAATAGGTGGCCACAGTTGCTTCCTATGACAGTTACAACCATGTCTTCTCCAGGATTAGAACCCAGGCCCATCACTACGGCAATTAGGGTCACTAACCACTATACCGGCTGGATGGCTCGTATTTCAGACAACATTAACTATGTCAGAAAAAAATCAAAAAAAAATGTGAAAAAGGGAATTATAATCAAACCTTCTGAGCATATCGAAATGAATTCTTCATATCAAGACTACCTAGTAGATATGCAGTCCAATTCCGAAGGTGATGCGAAATTCATTTTAGTGTATCAAGATCATCTTACAAAGTTATTCCTCCTACTCCAAAATTTACAGTAAAAGAGCTGTTGAAGAAGCATATAATCTTCTGGATATTTTCACAACTTTTAGAATTCCAAATATTCTACATTCTGATAATAGGAAGGAATTTTGCAACCAAATCAAAAGCAGTTAATGTGAAACATGGAGTAATATAAAAATTGTTCACAATAAACCGAGACACGGTCAATCGCAATTCAATTTAATACACAAAAGGCTCTATCGAGCGGGTGAAACAAGACGTTGAGAACATGTTGGGAATATATATTTTAATAAGTAAGACAGTAAAGTGGTACGAAAGTTTAAAATTTGTTCAATCAATGAAAAACAAGTTGTATCACGAGGGAATCAAATGTTCCCCTTATGAAAATATGTTTGTTTGTCCTATGAAACTGCGACTTACTAACTCAGTTTTGCTACGCAATTTGATTAGTAACATTGTAAGATTTTAATTTAAACTAACAAAGTTTTACGTTAATTTTTCTTTCCTGTGAACTCTTATTTCAACTTCCCGTTAGAATGAGCGCGCGTTTCAGCTTTATGCTAATTTGAAGTGGAGCCACGTTTCGTATTTAAAGGTTAGCAAGGAACTTCTCGGTGTGAGAGAGCTTTTCGTCTCAGATCGCTTCGGCTCTGTTCGGCGTTCGCCTGACTAGCTAGTATTTAAGTTCTAAGCCTCAGCGCTGTTATTCTAATACTTATTGAAGCAATCTAAGTGCGTTAGTATTAGTCAAATCTTGCAACGCACCATTGATAGTTTAGAATAGAGGCCAACCTCGCGTTTAAAGCTCTGAGAGCAACAACTACTTAATTTTCTACTCAACTTTATTTTAAATTATTTGATTGCTTAGTTTAGACCCAAGTGCGGTCATTATTTTCTGTTATCCCTTCCGAGTTAGGAAGTGGCTGTAAATAGTGGTTTAATAATTTTAAACCCCTCTTACGTGCAGTTATTCTACCACTGACAAGAACATAGCTGCATTCAGCTTCCTGTTCGAGATCAGGACTTTGAAACGGATACGGCAATGTTCGCCAAAAGCATGCACAGAACACTCAGTCCTGGTAACATGACCACTGAATAGGCCTTTGAAAAAAATTATAAACATTAATAGTGAATGCACGGTTAATAATTCGAGATTAGTGCCTTAATTAACACGGTTAATTAAGGCACTAATCTCGAATCAACAATTGATTTAGAATCGTAATAATAATAATACACGTAAAAAAGAATTACCTAACGATTGCAATAGATACTGAAGTTCAAATTGAGAGAAAAGGACCTCATATATGGTCTGACACGACGAGTGTGATTATCAGCAAAGTTCAAAATGTGAAAGTATTTCGAGAGACAGCTAACGAAGGACTTGAGAAGCAGGCAAAAAGATGAAGATTGTGTGTACTAAAAACTTCCAGAACGTATTCTCAAACAAACTGTTAAATTAAAAGTACCTTAATATTGATAGATTGAAAATGGATCTAAAATCAGTAACAGCCTTTATTACAGATATTAAAGATGATGAGTTTTATGTTCTTGGTACTAAGTATGGTAAACTAAAATCGTTCTATACATGAAACCAGTCTACATTTTGCAAAGAAAATTTTTTAAACATGGGAGAAGTTGGTACAGAGGAATTAAGTGCAAGTGAAATAGTAAAAAAAATTCTTAGTAAAAAAAGTAAAAAAGCTGTATTTTGCTGAAGGAAACTTTCATTGAAAACCCAGTTGATATTTTCCTGAATATCAGTATTTAATAAACAGATCTCTTCAACAGTATATCGTCAAAATAAATTAAGTGTCGTATATCTGAACTGCTATTTTTTACCAACGACGGGCTCTCAGCCGATTTCGGCTTGGCCATAACTAAAGCCAGACGTGGTGGTCACTTTCTTATAGTAGCACCTAATAGGTGGACCTCCTTTGCGTCCTATGAAGATTTGAAGAATGAACAATTAGAACTATGTCATGCATTCCAGAATCTGCAGCAAATACTGCAACAGAATAAAAGACGGACGCAACATTGTCTAGTTACCTCGCTGGATATACAAGGAGCCTTCGACTCACTATGTTGGAAGAATGCATTAGAAATTTTATTAAAGATAAACATTTCAGATAAAATTCTGAGGTTATTAAGAGATTACCTAAGTAACAGATCATTGCAGTACACCTCCAGCACTGGCATCTAAATGTACTATCACTAAAGAATGTCCACAAAGGTCTTGTTTAGGGTCCGTCTCTTGGAACCTAATCGCCAATGAAGCTCTTAAAATGTATGACAACGTCCCCTACACGCATGCTCAGGTCTATGCCGACGTTTTTTGTTAATCACGCAGTGAACAAGCTGCAAGGAAATAGAACAAAACTCAAGCAATTAAAATATCGATACAAAAATGCAAAGCATTTTCCACTCCAAAATCAGGAGCTTCGCTCAGAAATCCTAGACAACCAATAATACGGATATCTAATGAGAAAAATTTAAATGCAAAATGATATTCCTTATCAGGACGTCATAATAGATAACAGATTCTCCTGGCAACAACACATAAAATATATCCGAGACAAATTGATAATCCTATGCAACTATAAAAAATTTACGGCTGCTAGTTAGTGCGGGATATCACCAAAATTACAAAAACTATGGTACCATACAGCAACCGAAAATGGTCTACTACATGGCATTTCAGTTTGGCGCAAAAATTTCAGTAAGCATGCCCAAACTCAATTACTTTCTGTACTAAGACATTTTATCTTGGCAATAACAAAAACATATCGAACGGCTCCCACAAGCGCTTTAAATGCCATAGCAGTTATTCCACCGGCAACCATAACAATAAAACAAGAAGCAAGAAAGTAGCGCGACTACACCAAACCACCACATTCAATAATACCATATACCATCCAATAGATTGCGAAGAACATATGCACAATTATGTAAGCATAAAAGAAAGATAATAAGCACAATTTTGATCTACATCCAAACTATCTGTACACAGAAAACCAAATATTGAATTGTCCAATATACTATTTACCAATCCGAATTTGTACGGACGGATCAAAATCTGAAATGAGTGTCGAAAGTGTTATCTGTGCCTACAGAATTAATTTGCTCTTTAAAACATGGCAGGAAAAGCTTAACAGCACAGATTTAGTATTTAGTATGCCAAGCTGAACTGTTAGCCATCACAGAAACTGTGAAAAGTGCCAGGAAATAACAAGAAAAAAGGGTTATAATTTCCATGAGTGTCTCAAGCCTACAGGCAATAATCGGACTGAGGCTCGCCTCTATTAAGGGATATTCAACACTTACTATCTAACACTTACTTATCTTTGTAACACTAACTTATCTTTGTAACACTAACTTATCTTTGTAACACTAACTAAGTTATCTTTCTAACACTTACTATCTATTATTTCCCAGAGAATACCAAGCTTCACTGGACATGCGCCCATGTCGGCACAATTGGCAATGAAGCAGCCGACCAACTGGCAAGAGATAGTGCAAACGGAAAAATTGCTCCAGCTATCTCTTTGCCAATTTCACTATCACATCTTAAATCAAGACTAGAACGGGACCTTGTGTCCCTGTGTAAAACTAACTGGACACAAAAGGTAACAGGGTGGAGGACATTTAACTTCCTCCCGGTGCCCTCACTACAATTAATTAATCACTACAGGCAAAGCAATGACATATCTACTAACGGGGCCTGGCCCGTTTGCAGCCTCTTTCACTTCGGATTGCGCACATAGATTCATGCATATGATGCTCAACAGGTACCATCGATCACTACGTGTTCGAGTGCGAAATCATCAAAGACTTACATTTCAGACCATATATGGTTGAAAATACCAAAATATGGCTGAAACAACTCCAAAAGACTAAGCTACTACGACACAAACTTGAAATTCTCATAGTCTACCTGCCAATGAGCTGCGAAAATCTAAAAGCAATCTAGATTAAAAAAAGCTATCAGCATAGATCTAGTGCTGAGTGGTGATATAATGAACTTCATATTTTCTAGTCTAAACTTCAAGTATTCTGTACCAGTAACCGGTACAAAAGGCCAAGCAGATATATAATGGTGCTCTTTGTATAAGTGAACTGCACATGTTTTTCAATGAATACATAAATGTCTAGCTCTACACACTGATTTGCATTTCTCAGGGTCACCTTCAGTTATCAGGCAGACTGCATATAAGTGAATTGTAAACGAACCGTGAATAAGTAAATAACACATATGACTACTGTAGATGTAACAAGTAAATATTACACAGGAAATCTGCAATTATGTGAATAGCACATATGATGTACCCAGTTGATATTGTTTAGTATAAATGCTTCAAAATAACTTCTTATATCCAAGTTACCACTGAGGTCTCTGTAAAAGAGAAAAATAAGTATTTAAAGAGTAAACTTTCTTTGTAAACTCAGAATCACGGTGCATAAAACATTGCTGAATTTTAATATTCTATAGAGATTTTTGGCTAGGCCTAGCGATAATAGAATGCTCCACCCAATTGAGTACTCATGCTGATAGTCATATGACAGGCGATATAGCAACTCAATTGGAGGAAATTTAGTTCAAATTAGTTTATCGCAGTCGGCTCCCCTAACCACTATACATCTGGGCGCCTAAAGGAAAGCTTACTTTGTTAATATTTGCAAGGAGGTTACGTAGATCTGATTCATTTGTATAAAAACTATTGACCTTTTGCTATCTTTGGCCATCGAAATGCCTTAATTTTGATGTAAATCTAACAGTGACTTAGTGGATAAGACTCTGAACACATTTCCCCAAGACATAGAAAGTGAAACTAATTTGTTTCACGTTCTATGTCTTGATGAAAAGTTTGATTAACCCATCCTAAGGCGAATTTCGTCACTTGTTTGACATAACCTATTCTTCAACCAGCTATTTTGTTGTGCTTTCGAAATTCCTTTTTCAGGACACCTTTTCTAAAAAGAAAAATTTGAGTAATAAACTTTGTCAAGTGCTTTGCCTTGCTATGGTCGTAAGGTTATAGTGGGACACCAACTGTATAACATTTGATTTCTTCATGAAATATTTCTTCAGAATGCATTTTTTTTCTATTCCCAGAGGTGGACGGTTAATGCTTTTTTCATTATAGAGGAAAATTAATTTTGTGAAGAATATTAATAAGGATTGTGTTGATTGGTTAAATAATAGCCAAATGAAAGAATTATCAGTTAATATTAGGATACTGGAATCCAAGTATATGCCTACATATGAAAAGAAGTTTATGAACTAGTCTTTGAAATGGTGTATGATAAGCATTTCAGCTGTAAGAAAATACACATTCAGTGAGGGTCTTCAGTTTATTTTTCCTTTTATCTTCAGTTTGATGTCATCATATGAGAAGAATACCATGGCTACAAAGTGTGAAGTACTAGTTCCAACGAAAGTCAGTTCCTTAAACTCAAAAACAGTGCATAACGAAAGGTAAAATTTAATTTGTTACCTCATACTGCACGTATCCGTTCCTTCTGAACGTTGTTACAAATCTTTTTAGGTTTTTTTTTTCTTTAGATATTTTGCGATATAAGTTGTTGCTTTCTGTCTTGTTTCACAATCGACGACCTCAGTGCTTTAAAATATCTCTTCATTGTCCTAAATATCATCACATTTGATTCTTGTTTGGATTAGAAACAAAAGATAAATTTTCATATTTAATATATTATTTATAATTTCTCTCTACTTTATACAGTAGCATGCTACGTTTAATGAAATCTATATCCATATTCATTTTCACACTGTATAGTTTATACCGAACTGCCTATTGATCACAGAGGATAATTTTAAAGACCTCAGTCCATTGAAATATTTTTTTAAAATGATATTAAAGAACTTTAATTTTCGGAAATTATATTAGAAGTAATCCGGTTTCTAAACTGGAGTATGCAAACAGAATTTATACTCCTTTCCTCGAACACAGCTGTTATTATACTATTTACTAATAATAAAATATGTCAAAGAATGTTCTGTTAGAGATGTGAAAAAAATGGTACAAAACCTAAAACCTCAATATTTAAATTATATTAAAATTAATAATTGAAAAGGAAATTCCCCAGAAACAGTAAGACGTAAATAAAATACTAAAGTTATGAATGGCAGACTAGTATATATTAGTTCACTGTAAGAAAAAATAAATTTTAATAAATATTCAAAAATTTTAATCTTATTTTCATTTTTCTTTTATCTTATAATGTATTTCTCTGGCCTTCTTCACACGCCTTCGTGGTTTAGTGGTCAACATGCTCGGCGCGTGTTAGAGGTCCGTGGTCCACGAGAGCATTGCTCATTTTTTACAGCTCCTGCTTCGAAATAGGCTAATGTCTCTACAATTTATATACATAAAAAAGAATATTTGTTTGTTCGCGATACACTCAGTCACTACTATAGCTATCGTCACAAAACTTTCTATAATTCTTTTCTCGGTCCTTCGAAAGGTTGACGTCTACTTTTCCACCAAAAAATTCAGTATACATGTATTTTACGCCAATTTAACTAACTTCTGTTTAAAAACTCAGCGATCTGAAAGCTTTACATTGCCACTCTGCAGAAGCGTAAGATATGTATATATATATATATAATTTAATCAGAATACTCGGCGATATAAAAAAATTGTGTTGCCACTTGGGAAGACACAATTACATTAATTTGTCTCGGATTTAATAAAAAAAAACCTCGGCTATTTAAGAGAAATGTGTTGGAGTTTCTAAATTAAATATTTCAAAGTGTGTTTTCGTTAAGCAAAGCGTAAAATACAGGGTGTTTATAAAGTACCAGATCCATTTTGATGTTTAATAACTCATAAAATAATAAAGATGGATTAAAATTAATAACATAAATGGTTAGATAGACTCAAAAAGTTTCATGACCCTTGTCAATGAACTTTCACGTGAGCCCCCTTCGTCGCACGGAGAATATCAAGTCGATATTCAATTTCACGCCAGGTACCGGCAAGCATGTCAGCTCCACAGAGGCTATTGCGGTTGTAATTCTGGCTTTTAAGGCATCCATGTTCGACGCTCTCCTCCTGTAAACCTTGTCCTTTACAAATCCCCAAAGGAAAAGGTTCAGCGGCGTTATATCAGGTGATCTGGGTGGTGAAGGAACTGAACTTCCTCGCCCAATCCATCTTCCTGTAAAATGGTCATTCAAAGATCTACGAACGATGGTACCCCAATGAGGTGGTGCACCATCTTGTTGCAAAAAGACATGTGGCTAAAGCTCTTCTAGTTGTGGAAATACGAAGTTTTCCAATATGTCTAAGTATACGACTGATGAGACCGTCTTTTCTGTAAAAACGAAAGGCCCAATGACTCGGTCGTGCGTAAGTCCACACCGCACATTAACCTTTGGGGAATCCCTTTGTGCCTCATGGTATTCATGGGGATTTTCAGATCATAATTATAATTAATAATCAATTAATAAGCAGACAATATTTAGAAAAGTACAGATATTTAGACTGGAAAATTAAATTATCTGAAATTAACCACACGCGCAGACGATATTTGCAAAAGTAAAGATATTCAAACTTGAAAAGGAAAATATATACGTTTTTCCATCAATAAATGCCATAAGTTTGCTTATATCTTCATTATTTTATGAGTTATTAAACATTAAAATGGGTCCGGGACTTTATAAACACCCTGTATTTATTTTTTCACCCAATAACACGCACACATCAACATGCGAGTTTTCTTTACTTTTCTTTACTTTTGAAAGGGAATTTGTAATAGTCGTCACAAAGCGTTACTTTTGCTGTGAAATCAGTTGCTCGATTTGCATCTTAAGCACGATACCAGAGTGTTTAAGAGAGCGGAACAGACTGAGAGACACTGCGAAGAAACTGAGAGTTGCTGAGATAGCGAAGCAGACAATAATTAGAGAAGGATTACAGCGGTATCGTTCTCTTCGTTGTTAGATACATTATTCTCAATCTAACTTAACTGGCATTGGGTACTTCCGCTAGTATAGAGCTAAAAGCAATTACGTTCCTGTTGGTTACAAAGGAGATAGTGAAATGTGAAATGAAAGTTGACGTTTTTTATGCATTCGATATTAAACATTTTTAAAAATTTGTTTAAGAATATTTGATAGATTATGCTGATTCAGAGTTTTCATAAATAAACATATTTCATATAATGATATTTATTGAAGCATTTATTTTTAGAAAAGTATAATGAAGACTTATTCTTAGTAGCCCAAAGGAGCGTTAGCTCAGAAGTGTTATTAATTTCGTTTTGGCATTTTGAGTTGATTCACTTTTTGCTTTGACTCACTTTTCAAACTGCTGCCATCAAATATTACAGCCCTGTATTATATTTAAAGAAATTAAATAATGAAGAATCTGCATAAATGTATTTATGTTTCTCGTATTGTGAGAAAACAACGGTATCTAGAGCCGACAAATTTCAAATAACATAATCCTCTTCCGAATATGGGCATCTGGAAGCCCAAATTTGGAATTTGGAAATAGTTTTATTATCGATTTCATATTTTGTAGCACATAACGAATTTTTGATTAAGAAATTCAAAGATTGCAAAGCGAGCAATGGCAACACTGTACGGAACAAATAAACATTTTTATCAGCAGCGCGCGAGACTGTGTATCGGAAATTCTAAAGATGTGCTCATTTTAAAATTATTTTGAGATATTTCTGTTGGATTGAATTTTGCAGTTTAAGTGAGAAGAACATGATGTTTAATAAATAAAGGTAACACAGAAAACTTTAAAAAAATTTCTTGTGTAAAAGCTGAAGGCTTTCAGATTTTTTTATTTTACTTTATCTAGTTTCACCAATTTAATTTATTATAATAATTAGGGATATTTCAAAACCATCTCATTTGAGATTAGATATGTAATACTTAACGACAATAGTTCGGTCTATGACCCCTTGCGAGGTTTGGATGCATTTTGCTTCGCTTCATCTTGCGTAAGATAACTGCAGAACGGTGCTACTTACATCAAGATAGAAAGATCATTCGTGGGGATCATTCGTGGGGATGGATGGAATGCAACAAGATAACGTATGAATTATTTACTAAAAGATCCTACCTGAAGAATAAATCCCAGAGGAAATGAGGCAGAGCAAACAGAGGAAGAATATAATTCGAGTAGCGTAAAGCGCTTAAATCTTAGTGAAACTGAAACAAAGGATGTGTGTGAAACTCGCAAAGAAGCAACCCTGTAGAAACCACAGGGTGTAGGTTGAACATGCAAGTCAACTAAACGCTGTATTTGTAAGGCTATCTATTTTAAATGTTTTAAAAACTCAAAACAGCAGTCATCAGTTTTTGATGCCAGATTAAAATGTAAAACATCGTCAGAAGGACATCAAATGACACCACTGCTCTTTTCAATTGCAAAAAGAGGTTATCAGCTTGCAGCAGGTACTTATAGAGACTAAATCTACGATGGGCGAATTCGTCACAACGATAGCTTAAAAGGATGCTAAAAATCTATATCTTGTCAGGTTCTAATATATTCGCTATAATTGACGCGTTTTTCTGGAGTTGACGAAATTCGTATCAGGTGATAACCAGATAACAAGATATGTCAGTTGTTCAACAGTGAGTCAAGCTTACTTCTGTGATACTCCTTGCGCTCTTTAGAGGAACGAAAAGTCATAATTATGCTTTTCCTGGAAGACAGGAAAACCGAAAAAAGGGAAGGATTTGCTAGTGACATTTAACTCCTAGTTATTATGAGTGCGTTAATTAAAATCACAGAAAGTGAATAATGATACATATTCATCATGAAGGACATGCCATTCACAAATCTGTCGAAAAGTCCCTCAGTAATTATGTTGCATTTAAGCCAATTCCAGGCCAAGGAGAAATACTGTGTCCAAAGTTGTTTTCCTTGATCTTTTGACAATTAACAAGCTACAAGATAAATAAATCTGGTATTACTATCAAAGATTTAAGGGATATGGGAGCCAAACACCAGAAAGAAATTTTCAGATAGCAAGTAGACGAATTCAAAAAATCAATAATAATTCTTAAATGACTTTCTTTTAAAAATTTGAAGAAACAAGAAGTTCAACTACCGGTAAGTTCCACAGCATTACTGCGTCATCTGTCAGTCCCAAAATAAGAGACACTGAGCTTCTACAACAAATAAAGTTTAAAAAAGTGCCTAGTGTTAACATATGTCCTTCTATTAAAAATAAGCTCCGCCTTCCTTTTTTCTTTGTTTCAGTTCTTCCAGCTTTTGCGTTTCAAATAGATTCTTCTTCTTCCTTTTGGTGACAAATGTCTTCCGTGGAAATTTCCATTTTCAAATAAACCAAATCAAACCAATCATCCTTTTGATTTTCTCATATTATACAATGTTTCTTTTATCATAGATTTTCCTATTTTGAAAATATCTCGCATATGAGTATTTTGGGTACTTTTCTTTAAATGTTGTCAACATCTGTAACTTTGCACTTAATTTGATTGTCTTTCCCCTTCTTGATGCAGAACAAATTTATGAAACAAATCTTTTACTTCTTGTATTTCGATAGGGCTTATGCTCATTATAATACTTTGTGATTGGGTCTTTATCTCTTTCAGAGTTTGAAAATATAATCACAGCAGCAATAGTTGCATTACGTATTGGGTTAACAAGAAAGTCATTTCGGTTTGCACAAATAGATAGCTTTATATTCGTTTTGCCATTCTTCTGCTAATCTTACATTTTTCTTCTTTTGAGATTTGACAACTGACACTTTTAAGTTGCAATAGAAACAAACTCCGTATAGTTTTGTTGAAGTTGCAGCGGAAATACATCCCGTGAATTTGTGTTTACAGCTGTTGGGTTACAATCAGTTTTAACACGGGGGTTAAAAAATAAACATTTTCGAAATATTTTACTTTTTATTTTCATAAAGGCAAGAAAGTGGCTGAAACTCACAAAAAGCGATATGTGAAGTTTAGGGTGTCTAATACTCAACAAAATGCATGTATCAGAAATGGTTTAAAATTTTCATTCTAGAAATTGTGCACTTTAAGATGAATGGCGTTCTGGTCAACATTTCGAATTTGATGACGAAAGCCATAATTAAAACGAATCGACAATGACTGTGCGAAAGATTGAAAAAAGGTCAAATGTATCACACCCAACAATTGAAAATCATGTAAGATGTCTTGATATTTTAGTGCTACATGAATTGAAAAAAATTCACTTAACACAGTCAATATTTGCGACACGCCTTTCAAACCTAGTGCGGTCGACCCTTTTTGAATCGAACTATCAGTAGGGGCGAAACTTGAGTCGTCTACAATAATATACATTGTAAAAGATCATGGATCAAGAATGATGAATCAGCACAAAACATATCGAAAAATAAACTTCGTAAAGAAAAGACCATACTGTCACCTTTTGAGGGATTACAAAGTTGCTGTGTATTTTGAGCTCCTTTCAAGCAACCAAATGATCATCCTAGATATTTAATGCCAACAACTTATGAAACTGCAGGGAGCAATCAAAGAGGAAAAGCCAGAATTGGCAAATAGCAAAGAAATTGTGCTCCATCACTACAATGCGACGTCTCACACATCTTTAGCAATGCGTTAGAAATTACTGGAGCTTGGTTGAGAAATGATGTCTCATCCTCCATACAGCCCTGAGTTTGCAATACCGTATTTTCATTTACTTTGAAGTTTAAAAAATTTCTAAAATGGTAAAAATTTTTCTAATAACGATGACCTCAAATCGCATTTGCTTGAGCTTTTTTTTTCTTACAAAGACCAGAATTTCTATGAGCGTGGAATCGTGAAGTCATCAGGAAGATGTCAAATGTCAAAAGGTCGTCGAACAGAATAGAAAACTGACTGATTAAAGTACATTTCTTGTACAGAAGCAAGATTGCGTTTTACACGTTAATAACCAAAATTGCTTTCTTGCCAGTCCGATGCAATTTATTTTGGTATTTTCATAACACCCATCAGCTTATTTGATAATTTAATTACGTGCAATAAAATTGCGAGACTGTATAGTGTTCCCTTTTCGCGTGCTCTTGAGTTGGGAATGTTCAGCATGTACAGTAGTTACTGTAAAATGCCTGGCTTGGAATCCTAGTAACGGCACAGTTAATTTTCATGTGTCATGCTCTGTAAAGCCTAATGGTCTCTGTACCACTAATAATGTGTCATTGCCCGATATAAAAAATCGCAGTAATTCATGAAATTCTTATAAAGAAAAGATACGTTTGTGGCTCAGACTTAAATATTTATACACTTGAGCCACTAAACGAAATAATAACATATTTTAAAGTCTAAACGCGGCTGCAGTTTTACAACTGAAACGAAAATAATTTCATATTATTAAACTAATTATTTTCAAAATCCTTAGAGCAAACAAATGAAAATATTTCCACTGCCCGACAAATAAATTTTTTTAACTTAGCTTAAAATAAAACCAAATTTCATTTAATATTTCTGTGTATTTTATTATTCTCATTTATTTAATATATACTTTTTCTCAAACATCTTCGTAAAATTGTAATGAAATTTTGAAATATTTAAAAATTAGATAATGATAATTAGTTGGAAGTTTAGGATCGCAAAATTTTACATTTCCTGTCTAGAATTATCGCAGTGTGAAATGGTTACACAAAGCTGAATAACTATACAAAATATAAAAATTATTTTATAATTTTTAACTTTTTGATCAAACCAGTAGTGAGATTTTTGTTAAAATAAAAATTGCATATCTGAATTGCGTAAACATATAGCATGAAACTGTTAAAGAAATATTTTAGATTCCTTATTAACGCATTAATGTGTGAAATCGTTCATATCATCTGAAATTGCTGGGATCATTAAATTATAATCTGAAGCAAAGAGTACACCATTAAAATAATTTGATTACTATTTGTAGTCTAGTAACAGTGCCAATTTGCACCCACTTGTGTAATTAACTACGCTTTGAGAGTAGAAGAAAGAGAGCAATTAGATCCATTGGCGAGCACTGGATGAACCATGGATGTATCATAATGATCAAAGATGTTGAAAACTTTGACAGTTCCCGGCGAGAATGTTGTTCGAGGAAGACCCTTAGGGAGGTGGATATCTCCCCGCATCGCTTGCAACCCGAATCGCTTTGATCCTGCCGACACCCCAACCGATACAAAAGGCGAGATATAGAGTGCGGGAGGTGGGAAGAGACCAGAGATTTGCTTTTGAGCATGCGCAGGGAAGGGGGCGCGCCGGGCAGAATCCCTCCAGCGCGTGCCAGTGAGCGCGTGCGGGTTGTCTGACCAACATGGCTACTTTGCAGAATGGGGTGGCGGAACACAAACACCCGGCGAGTTGCAGCCCCAACTGCGGTCCGGCAAAAGAGCAGGACGCAATAAAGCTATTTATTGGCCAAATTCCACGCAATCTTGACGAAAAGGATCTAAGACCTTTGTTCGAACAGTTCGGCAGAATCTACGAGCTGACGGTCTTGAAGGACAAGTACACGGGCATGCATAAAGGTAAGAAATTCCACTGTGTTGCGTAATCCTCATCCGTCCTCGTGCTCTCCATTCGAATGAACGCGGGTATGTTCCGCAAGTCATGCGTGCTGTTGCAGCACATTCCTCAATATTGCACTTTAACATGCGTCGCGCTCGGTGAGATCCCGTTCAGAATTTGACAAGTGTTCTTTTACAAACATTTATATCTTATACACATTAGAGTTTCGTGTATATTTATAACCTACCCTAGATCATGATGTAGCTGTTGTCAATGAAAATAACATTACATTTTTTCATTCTCTAGACTTTACAAAATGTTAAATTGTAAGTTTGATTACTTTGAGATATTGAAGTTTATTTACAAATTATTACAAAATTTGCGAAACACACTTTTGTTTTCAAGAGTTAATGAGTTTCATGTCAGCTGCGCAGTTGTATGAAACACGTACAAATAAAATCACAGTAGAAATCCCTTTTTGATTTGCGTGTTATTCTCAGGATGCAATTTCTTATAAAATAGATTTTTTAAAAGCATGTAATATCTGTGAGTATTTGAAAGTGTACTATAAATCTCTGATGATGCAAAATCAGATTATTGTATTGTCAATTTATAGTATTCAAAGGCTTTTAGAATTCATGAGCTGCTATTACACTGAAAATTTCAGTTGACCCTACAATAACTGTATTAATTTCAAGTAAATCATATAATAATAGAAGTCGTTTCAATTAACATCAAATGCAGAGTAAACTTAAAGGTATTGCACAATTTAATGGTTTTTAAATATAGTATTCTAGTATGACTCAATTCGCCTTTTTAAGAACTGGTTGGTTGTCCATAAGTAATTTATACAGGAAATTGGTAATAACTTGACTTGAGTGACGCAACTCCCAATTTAAACTTTTTATATAATGTAAAATAATTTCTTTCATTTATAAAACGAATTTGCTATAGCTTAAAAATCCCGATATTAGTAATTTAAATTATATAATGTTAAGTATTAAAGTTACAATATGACTGTACATTTTATTGCGTCATATGAATTGACACAGATAGTGTGCGTAATTTATATAGCTTCTCATTCTTTAGTCCGATGTATAAGCAACAAGAAATTAAATTAATTAACGATTCAAATATGAATTAAAGATATAAAATGGGTAAGATTTTATTGCTATTATATAAGTTTTTGGCATCAAGTGAATGTCTGACATGCATAAGTATTTTTGCACAATATATATAACACTCTGTCTTTTAGAAAAATATAAAAGCGTCTCAGTTCTAAATTAAAAAACTATTTAAACTAGAAACAGTATGTAACTTTGCTCAAAAGATTTAAATAGAATTGTTGTAAAATTTTTTTTCAACAAATTTAGAAATCACCAGGTAAAATTGTTTTACTAGCTATCTTAAAATGTATTATTTATTTCCGAAACGCTTTTAAACTTCGCAGTCAAAGGTTCCTTTCAAAAACGTTAGAAATGCTTGCAATTATGAAATCTAAAAATTTGCCTCAAGATATTTTTCATAAATTAATACATTGTTAAAACGAGTTATAAATCTTCTTCTAGTAACATCTCTCACAGTAAGTGAGAAATTCCGTTCTTATGTATCAGTATACTTTTAACTTTATTCACGAATTGGTTATTGTAATTTTTCGTATTGAGTTAATCATTAGCAAATTCTGAATTCGCTCATTTAGAAAGAGAACTTTGTGTTTAAGCACGTCTAAAAGTCCCAGCGAAAAACGTTTTTCTGACAAATATTCAGACAGCCAAATTTAAACATTGTAAAATTTATTTAACATTACTTTTATTTTAATTATGACGACATATGTTATCATGTGCTAAAGCTGTATCTGTAAACAGTCAAATACTTATCTGCTTTTTGAAAAAGTAATGCAGTTAGAGTTCTTTCAATGTTTTATTTGTAAAAGCTTTCGGTATATGACGTTTTCTAAAGGAAAGGAAATTATTAAACTTTTCTATTATATACATACATGGGTTTTAAAACGCCTTCCAAATAAATTAAGCTTCATGCTTATTTTTACTAACAAGAAACATTTGACATTATTGACATTCTCCAAATTTAAAATAGTATCAATTCTAATTCGCTTATATTTCTGAATTGATCTTTAATAGCAGTTGTCTAATATGTGATAAGATTGCAAACATGTATACATAATATAAATTTAATTCAGCAAAATCAGCTGTCTTTATAAAAATCACTTTCTTTGGTTTATTGCAAACTTCGTGTGACAATATTTGCATTTAAAATCAGTTTGCAAACTTATGATATACTTACTCAATATACGTAACTTACTTAAGAATCATTACAATGATATCTTGCTTAAGTTCTACCTTACATTAACTGTATATAAATATGAATGTTGAAGGTAACAGGTGTACCTCTTATTCATTTAACTTCAAAGTATGTAGTATATAATTCTAACTTATTCTGTTCTAAACACAAACTAACGTATTTTGCGAAACGTTTTGTTTAAATTTAAACGCTGATGTTTAAATTATTTGAGTATTTTGTTGTGATTTCAAAAATCAAAGAAGTCTCTAACTGCTTTCTAATAATAAATAGTTCGTTGTTCCTTATAAATGTTACTTATCTCTGGAGATTGAACTAATGTTAAAAAGCAAAACATATGATAAATAGTAGTCCTTTCCCATTTATAGTGTTGCAATGTTTTATTGCGTTTAGATTACGTGTTCTTGTCGGATGTTAAAGATTTAAAGGCGTTATAAGAAGAACAATTATGAATGGAAATATCAGCTTCTGTTTACAAACATTTTAAAAAGATATGATCATGTCGATTACAATTATAAGAATAACTATTTGTCAACACTAATGGATCAAGTTAATCCTGGAAGGGATATATAAGAGGCAGCAATATTATGTTAATGTCAGGATTTATGGCTTATCTTTCCTTTATTTCTCTTTTACAGTCGCGAAGTAGTAATACAATATTTTAACAGTTATCTTACTCCTATGTGAATATTATTTCCTGATAGTGATAGGTTAAATTATTTTTTCTTCATTCTCAGAGGAAATGCGAAACATAAGGAAAAATATGAAAGATTGCTTGTTAGTTTCTCTTAAAGTGCTTGCTTTTTCCCAGTATTACTTTCGCACATACTTATCTTAGACTCTTTTTTCCGGCACTTTAAAATTTACAAATCCTTAAAGACAGATTTATATAGCTTTCACAGATTTATATAGCTTATTTTCACATTTCTTTATAGAGATTCATTATTAAACATTGATTTTTATTTTGACATGTTTGCTGCCTTCAGTTTTAGTGAAGTTCACGTTGGTTTTCAATGTCGTTAACATTGTCTACAAAATATAGAAAAAGGGACATTCATGTGAATAATATGTAACATATACCAGTGATTACGTAACACTGTTAGAAAACTTATCTTCTTTTAACATTATCTTTCACAGTTACAAGAAGACAGTAAATTTGATATATTATCATACTGTCATTCATTACAGTCTCTGTGTCAATTTACATTTCAAAATTTGCATACCAAAAAACAGTATTATAAAATTATATAAATTTCATAAATTTCTCTCGGTGAGTTATTAAATCAGGTATATATTTGAAAAAAGAGGGACACACAAAGTCTACCATAACAAAATGTTTGGCATATCATTTTACTACTAGAGCTTGCAAGCACTGAAAAAATTATTAATATGAAATTTGTACTATCGCATAGAAATATAATACATGTACTATTATAAATAAGAATATGTTCGTTATTTTGTTAATATCTCCTAACTACATTTAGAACATTAATGTTGTTCAAATTGGAATTTTGAATTATAAATTGTTCCATTTTATTAATTACTTACAGTTTTTGTATATTAAGTAGTAGCAAAATGAATATTTTCAAAGTATTATTAAGAAAAACTTTTCAAAATATTATAAAAAAATGTTAAACTTTGTATAAATGACAAATTTTTAAATTCAAATTTTATTATTAAAAGAAAGTTTGAAGAATTTATTCCTTGATGTAATTATTTTTTAACTTCATCAATTACTTTTTCTTTCACAATTTAAATAACTTAAATCGATTTTTATGAATAAGAATATTAAACAGGAATTTCGCCGGCCACTCTTCTGAATGCTAATTGTGATTTCGAAACGATTTAATAATAAGGCAAACAGTGCAAAGGTATTCATCGAGCTTAAGATCTAAAAGACAAGAAAGTTCCACTGTTTAATTTAAAAAAGAGGTTTTTTCAAGATTAAATAATCAATTTTTAAATATATTTTTGTCCAGAGGTTTCAGACTAGCGGCCTACGGGCTGCATGAAGACTGCGAAGCAATATTATGCCGCCCACGAGTACATTTTAGTTATCTTATAACCAATATTTATATATTCAGTTATCTTATAGCCAACGTATTTTTATTTTGTAACCAGTTATTTTAAATTAAGTTATTTTCGTATAAAGCCTCTTTCATTTCCCTGCCAGAATGTAGATTTCCACTGTCCACGATATTCAAATTAGGTAGAATGAAGGAAGTATTTGAAGGAAGGGAGTGAGGGAAGTATTACATGAGGAAAAACACGAAATCGCTCATGCATCCCTCCCGTTTGCTTGGAATCGAAACTACCAGCGTTCAGCGGTTTTACTGGCCTTTTTTTGTATTAAGAATAAACACTTCTTTTGGGAGCACCTTTAAAATGGAAGATTTTTAAGAAATGTATCCGTTTGACGAATGAGCCTCTACAATACATGATGAAAATAATTTCTAGTAACTTTTCTCCAGCGAAAGGACATTTCACAAATTCTGTATTTATATAAAACGTTTATTTATGTGAAACGTTTACATGCAAATATATGTATTTTAATTTATGCGACAAAAGTAATTTGAAAATTTAAAAATTCAGACTAGATTGCCATTATTTATTCTTAAGTTTTTCCCCCATTTGAAAAGTTTTCTAAGCTATATAAAAAAACTTAAGCTATATAAAAAAACTTAAGTTATATAAAAAACTTACAATATATTGTGGAGCTGTTATTTTATAATTATTGTAAGAGAAAGTCTGTGAACAGAATAAAAACTTAATTCGAGCTGGATAGCAAGTTAATCCTACACCTGTAAAGTCCGTTTCTTCTTCTCAAACCTCTTGCTGCAAAAAAAAAAAAAAAAAAAAAAAAAAAAAAATGATGTATAGGTAATCTTTTTATAACGCTGCGATACTGTAGTGGTTATACTGGATTTTCTGTTTAACATTTTCCCAGTAAACATCAGAAAATTCCAAGTGGAGCATGAGATTGTAGTGTTATGTAATGATGCTTCCTGCAATGAGAAAAATTAAGAATGAGAGTTACCTAACCTCTTCTTGGCGTTTCATGCAAATTTTTTATCACTAAAATAAATTCCAAAAATGTATTTCAAATTCGCTAAAAATTATACAAGATGTCCCTAGAACTTCAAAAATAGCCATACAATGAATTCAGTGCGTTAAAGTGCTTTAAAACTTGAATATTTGATTGCATATTTTCACTGTAAATCACTTAGGTTTTACGGAATATCGTGCAAATTCTCAACTGAATAGTGTTGATTGTATTATTACCTTTGCTGAATTTTTTTGACTCATCTAAACGTCGATCTTTACTCAGCAGCTTCGCGATATTTTTGGAGCTTCTAATGATTGAATCTTTCTTTTCCTTGCACTGATCGTAGTTCAGTTTTTGTTTAAAAGTCATTGCTTAGGAAGGAAAACATTCTTCTGTGAAAATGAAAGCTTATAGTTGCCACTGGTTTACAAGAATAAGCTTAAATTGTACTATTTTATTCTAAATTCCATTTACAAATTAAAATTCTTGCAAACTGTGTTTCAAGTAAATATGGCGAACCTATAATAAAGTATAAAGCAGATATAAAATTAAGTTTAGTGGAATTCAGAATAGGCAGAATACACATAAAAAATTAAGTGATTTATTCTTATAAAGTAAAATTGTGAAACAGTTCAGAATTCATTTATTAGAAAAATATAGGATTAGATGAAGAATGACAATGAAAACAGCTCTCCATAAAGATTAAAAATAACTGTATGGTATTCTATTGAGCAGCTTTCTGTCTTAAACACATTAAAATTATCCAGTTTCTCAACTTTAATTATTGACTCTTTTAAAATTTTATGTTATTACATTTCACATGTTTAAATTACACTTTGTTATTCCTAAAGTAATAATATCATATATTACGCCACATTCGTAGTCTCAAGTTATGTATAATCAACTTCGCCAGATATATAAGCAAATTTTTAAGGTAACATAAGACACAATAACACGTGTTTTTTGGCTTGAAACGAAATTTTAATCTCTTTCATTCATGGCTTAAAACGAATATATAATAAATATATTTTTGATCTTACAATCGCTTTCGTCTTTAGTGTTATGTTTCCCGAGCGAAATAAATTACTTTATAAAACTCTATTTCAATTCCTAAATTCGTGACTTAAAAACCATAAATTTAGTTATTTAAAAATATATGCTTTTAATAATTATTTTCTCAACAAATATTGTATCGAGATTGCAGTTAAGGGAGGAGTATGTTTGGAGATCATGATATAGCTCTCGATGCTACTGAACTTTAGAATTAGCAATAATG
>KK121959.1:39294-101723 GCA_000611955.2 Stegodyphus mimosarum
TATATATAATGAATCTATGATTACTTTTGTTCTTTACCTTCTTGTCTGTAGTTCTCTTCTCTTCAAACTGTGAGTTTGAGATTGTATAAACTTCTGTTTTTAACCAAACTAACAAAATACAGAATGTAATTTTAAATATTGTTCAGTAATTCCTATTAGACATATCGGCTTTATGGAATTGCAGCAAAGCCTCAAGGGCTATCTGCTGGGATGCCTTTGTGAAGATCTTTCTAAGGGAAACTGGCTCGTATACATGTTACACATGGGGAAAACCACGAAAACGCCCATGTAGCCAGCGTGTTCGTGGGACTCGAACATGGGATCGAACTACGATCAACGATTTTACCTGTCGGCCGCTTGTGGGCTATTAGCATATGAAAGCCTTACTGTTTGCACTTTTTATCTCAAATGTAGTCAGTGGTTATTGTAAGCTTTCTGCCAAGTTTTAATCAGGATTATGATAAGATATCTAAGATTGGCACTCTTAATATATTGCATCTGCAGGCTCCCGCGTACCATATGTATAATACTTACTCAACGAAAAATTATGTTCTTGTTTACTGCTTTTAAATCATGCAAAAGAGATTTAGTGTATAAGCCTTTTTCTTTGATTTACGAAAAATGAAATGTACGCAAATTTTGCTTTGCCTATAAAGTAACATTTATAAAATAATTAAAAACCTCAAAAATCGTTGACCCTAACTCAAAGTACTGCAGCTATTTTTGTAGAAGTTATTTATTTAGTTAATTTCATATGACTTTCAAATTACTTTAATATTTTTAAATAATTAATTAAATGAATGAATATGATAGGTAATCAATAATTCTTTCTTTTGAAAGTTTTGAACTAAACATTTATAATTTGATTTAACTGAATCTCATTAACACGAAGCGTTTTCCATCACATCGAGCTTAAAATCCTATCCATAGTAATTATTATGCTGAAGGAGTTAATGGTTAAAAACGCTTTATTCCTTGACGAATATATGCACAGATATTTTCGAAAAAGTATGTACCGTGCTTTTGGGAAGTAAGAAGAGTTTAAATTATACATTAATACAATGCTTATAAAAATTAAACTGAAATATAATTTCACGTTGTTTAAGAAGGTAATGGATAATTTACGCAAAATAATAATTAATCTGAGGTCCAACTGAAAATTTCTTTCCAGAAAAGAAATCTTGTATGTAATTATAGAGTATCGAAAAGATAATCTACAAAACTCTATTTATTTTGAATTCTATTAAGTAAGGTATTTAAAGAAATGGATGTTTTTCTCATAGATTGTATAAATAAGAATAACGATGTTTTTGAGTGACATCATTCTGTAAGGATATACACAGTCTAGTCACATTAATGTGACCATCTGTTAAAAGCCAGAATAACCACCTTTCGCAGAGCGGACTGCTGCGAGACGTGCAGGAAGAGAGTCACATAGGTCCCTGAAGGTGTTCTCTGGGATGTTGAGCCATGCCGACTCTAATGCCGTGGCCAGCTGCGCTAGATTACGCGGTTGAGGATCCATGCCGCGAACAACTCAATCGAGATGGTCCCACAGATGCTCGATTGGGTTTAAGTCAGGTGAGTTTGCTGGCCAGGGGAGGACGGTAAACTCATCCTGGTGCTCTTCGAACCACGCACGTACACTGGCAGCTGTATGGCACCTCGCATTGTCCTGCTGGAAGATGCCATCATCCTGAGGAAAAACAATGCGCATGTAGGGGTGAACATGGTCCGCAAGGACAGATGCGTACTTGTATTGATCCATTGTGCCTTCCACAATGATCAGTGAACCTAGAGAATGCCAGGAAAACATTCCCCAGACCATAATGCTCCCGCCTCCAGCTTGGACCGTTCCGGCAATGGTTGCAGGGTGGTTCCTTTCAGAGGTTTCACGCCTTATACGCCAACGTCCATCTGTCCGATGGAGCATAAAACGCGATTCATCCGAAAACGCAACCTGTCGCCACTCAGTGGACGTCCAGCTGCTGTACTGGCGTGCAAATTCTAGCCTTCGCCGTCGATGAACAGCAGTCAGCATAGGTGCACGAACCAGGCGTCTGCTTCGGAGGCCCAGACGCAGCAATGTTCGCTGAATAGTACTTTGGGAGACACTTTTGGTAGCCCCTTGGTTCATTTTGGTGGTCAGTTGCTCAACGGTAGCCCGTCTATCTGCCCGAACGCATCTCCGCAACCGTCGTTCGCCTCTGTCATCTATGGCCCGTGGTGCACCACATTTGCCACGTCGCTGATTTTGGACAGTCCCATTTTGCCATGCACGGTACACTTTTACCACGGCGGCACGCGAACAGTTCACAAACTCAGCCGTTTCGGAAATGCTTCCACCCTTGGCCCGAAAGCCAATGATCATGCCCTTTTGGAAGTCGGATAAATCGCTTCGTTTCTGCATTACGCCAACGATTGAAATGTTTTCCGAAGCCCTCACACACCCTTTATATACGCTCAACTGCACTGTGCTGCCACCTGCCTTCTGTGATTGGTTATTTAACTCTGACATGGAAAGTACGTGGTGGTCACATTAATGTGACTGGACTGTGTAATAAAGTACTCTTTTTACACAAAATAATTATAAAACTGATTTAAAATGCATTCTGAATATATTGTTTCGTAGCGTCTGTGCGTACGTACGTAGGTATATATGCATGTATCTTGCTTAACTCGAAAACGAATAGCCAAACTTTGCAATTTTGTACTTTGGCGGTAACATGTAGATATGCACCTGGCATTTTGGTTGCAATCTGCCGCACGAAAAGTATATAAATATATGTATATATACATATATATATCCACTCTGTTACTCGGCTCAGTGAGCTCAGTTTCTCTATTCTTATAAATTTGTAAATTGTGCATTTTGTTGATTTAAAAATGATTGAATTATGTTGTTCTTGTTTTTTGGATAAGATTGTTATGCTCTTAGTTAACCTATATGCAATAATTGTGGAATTGTTAACAATTTAAAAGTTTTTCAAGTGTGGCTAAGCCTAATTTTTGGTTATGATAGCGGCCACATTTGTCTATATGTGAAGCTTAGGAGAACAGTGGATTTGTTGCCAACATAGACAAAGGTAGCTTCGCAACAACAAAGTAAAGTTTTCTTTTATTATTGCGAATTAAATTACGCTTGATTCAATCTGGAATTATTATTTAAGTTATTAGCTGGGTTTTGAGTACAAATTGTAAATTTAATTGTAAAAATTGCTTTTTAATTGTTTTAACTGCACTTGGAGTTTTATATTTTTCTATATCTTTCAATTTTTAATGAAAATATTTTGAATTTTTATGCATTTTTGCCTTACCGAGATATGAGAACTGAGTTAATTAGTGACGCATGCGCATTCGGTAAGCGGCGCTCAATCGTCTGTGAAAAACTGTTTCTCTTTTATTTGTTTTGAATTCTTTTATACATCGTTTAGATTTATTATAGTATTTGAAGAGAACTTGTGGGAATTCTTTAGGTGCTATAATTTTTACTCACTGTAAGTTATAAAATGAATGAGATGTAACGCTGTTAAGTGAAACTAGCGCCGAAATGTGGCTATGGTAAATAAATATAGTTAACTTAAAATAGTGCATTTATTCTTTTGTGGTTTATGCGCTATCAACGAAATAGAATTAATTAAAAATTCGTTAACTGTTTAATTCAATATGTTTAAATGAAATGCAAGAGTATTGCATATAATTTAACATTCCGTATAAGGAAGTCATGTGGTGTATACATCAGGTTTTTTTTCTTCTTTGAAAATACTCAGCTAACTGTGCATCTTCCTAACGTGGTTAAGATATAATAAAACTAACTAAAGGAACACAATAAAACTTAAACATAACAGGTTTTTTTATTTTTTAAAAACTTGCAAACAGGGTTTTTCTAATCAGCTGCAGTTTCGCCGTTCAGATTATTGATAATTCTGATATTTTGGGTTTAAATAATTTATAACTTCTCAGATAAGAAAAATATAAATTTGATGTTTAAGGAAAAATTTTCAATTCGTTTTATGTAAGTACCATCCACTCTCCTCAAATTTACAAATATTATAGTTTTATTCTAAGCACAAAGAGAAGAAGTAGTTATTTCAAATCTTCTGTAATCCTAGTTAAACTTCGGCTTGATAATAACCGTGTTGGAGGGAGTGATGTATTAGGCACGAAGAAGAATGAATTAAGCGATATTATGTTTCTACAATACAAATTTCGGAATTCAAATTATCAAAGATTTTAATTTATTCAGCGGTTTAAGTTGCGTTAACTTTCTGCTTATGTTGCTATTCATATAAATATTACGTTTACTACGGTTTGAAGCTTAAAACATCAACTATTCCCACACCTGGATTCGCATCACTTATCTTCTAATGCTATCTGAAATTGCATACCACAACAGTAGGCACTGAAGAAGATACAATAATTCTTTATAAAACGAAATCCTGCAAAATTGTAAACAGAATGCTATATCGTAATCAAATAGAGATTTGCCTTTAATATAAGTAATGCAAGAGAGAGTGTCTCAAAATGTATTTTCTCCCTCCTTTTCACATACCTTCCTGCTGTAACTTTAGCACACTTGGCGCGTATTCCAGAGGTCCAAGTTCGAGTCCTGGCAATAGCATTACATATTATTCATCCCTTCCGCTTAAAAAAGAAAACCTACTCTAGAGTTTCTATTTCTACGCACAGGATTCTGTTGATTATTTCAAAGATTTTTTAATTTGCCATAGCTAAATTAAAGTATGATTTTTCTTTTCGCGAAATGTAACTTCCTTTAAATATTTCATTCTTATCTCGTTTAAAGAGACGCTTATTAAATTCTTAACGGTCAAAATTATTTTTGAAATATAGTTTACGTTTCTGAATGCAAAAATAAAATTTGTTTTTGTAAGAGTTGTTTTGTGATCATTCGGATTCAGTGACATTTTAATTATGGTGCATTTGTTAATGAAGCAGAATTTCTTACACGAATAATCAAATAATAATTTGTGTAAACAAAGGTAATAGTTCTCATCCAAACAAATGGTAGAATTTTCGAATCACAGGCATAAAATAAAATTTATGTTATTTTTTTAGTGCAGATCTATTCTTCATCACCCATTATACGAAAGTAAATAGCATGCTAACATTTTCTGAATTTAAATCTTCTTCTGAAGGAATGTATCATTATTACGAATCACCTTATATTTCTAAAGTCATACTGAACGTTTGCTAAGATTCAATTATTTTAATTGTCTGCTGTAAATATTTAACGGAAAGCTTATGTAGGAAGTTAGCTTAGACGCTTCAAAGAAGATATATTGTTTTCATTGTACACAGAAAATTCCATCTCGCAAACCATGGCCAGAAACGGATGAATGAGAAGTACGAAAAGAATCTAAAAACATCTTTTATCAAATGTTTTTAATGTGAAAAAACATAACGCTTTTAATTAATCTCTCCGCGCGTCTGTTCATGTACTCGGAATAGTTGTCATTCCAGAAAATATTTGTTATTTAATGTATCGCTTAAATTCATCTGTTACTATTTAACAAACCAAGCGATTTAAATGCAATTCTTAATTATTCAGCATTTATTTCATACTTTTTCATATAAATGGATATATATTAAAATGCATTTTATTTGTATTATATATATACTCTGTAATAATTTTATGACCATTTCAGGTTTATTCTTCATAATACCATATATTCCCATATAATTGGTCAGAATAATTTTTTATTTGTTGGCGTTTTACATTCGTTTCTAATATTATTTCAATTTTTAAAGGCAAACTTGTTTTGGAGATAGTAGACAAAATAATTCAAAGTCTCCAAATCGCATTTCTCTTATTTTGAAAAAAAAAATACATCACACACCGATAAAAGCAAAAATATAAGCTTACTTGTTTATTGCAAAGGTTGTACAATATAGTATGGTTCTGGGTTGAAAATAATAAATTAATTTCTCGCATTACTAATTACAGAGGAGGCGATCTATCAAGGAAGAACACGTGCTACAAACGATGCAGTGACTAGAAAAGAAAATTTTTAACTTAAAGGAAAAAGGAAAAAAAGAATCAAGTTATTTAAATATGATAACAAGAATTTTTAAGTATAAATCTAAAATAAGCGAACACAAATGAGTATCATTTTATAGCTAAAAAAGAGGTTGTTAAGGAGTTAAATCAAAATGTTCTAATATGAAAAGCGAAATTAAAGTGTGTTCTGATTTTCAAAACAATAAACTGAAAGTTACCGTGTGCGCTTTGAATAATTTTAGAAGATTATAAGAACTGTAATAGTGAGCTAAATGTACTGTTAATTTACGTGTAATTTTCACTTAACACAATGCTAATTATATAAAAGTGAAAAATGTCAGATTTTCTTATAAGATTTGATTTAACTTTCGCTGAGAGTAACATAAGTAAGATGTTCCCAGGGAGAACTTTTAGAGAAGCAATTAATTTAAGAAAAAATTATCATTATAAGGAAGATATTATCTTTGTGTTACTTTGTGTTTGTACATACAGTACCAAACTCCTGATTACAGATAGTAACGATTCCTAACAAACAACATTAATAACTTTCTAAAGCGGTATACCGTAAAATAAGTGACATTATAATAAGAATTTTAAAACTTTAATTTTTCTTTTTTAAGTTCTTATCAGTTCTATTAATATGCCCATAATATTTTTATTTCCATTGCTCTGCGTTTTAGAATGCACCATGCATTGGAATTTTTGAACTGAGAAATTTTTATTGCTTTTGAGTATAAAATTACGAAATGATTTCAGCTTGAAATCACGCCGGTATTTTCCAGTCTAAAATTAGTACATATTTATTCATTTTTGTAGTTCAATGATTCTACATCTAATACATGATGCTTCCATGGTACCCGGCATTACCGATAATCTGCCTGTCATTTATGCCTATCGATGCCGAATATAGAGATTCTTAATCATTAATCGTGGCAAGTTAGCTTTCTTTGTCCAGCCAACCGTGTTGATCTTAAAGTTCGGCATTTAATTTTCACCCACATATATGCATGTATATGAGATAATTACTGAACATATTTTACTACACAATGTTTAATCTAAGGCAGAACTTTAATTGATAAGTTTATATTACAAAACAAAATCTTAGATTTCAAATAATGTTTAAAAATATCTTTTAGTATTAAATTCAACAATCAAAGTTTGTTCCAAATTTTAACCTACTTTAAAAAACGAATATCCACTCTCCTAGCGAAGCAATGGATGCTTATTTCGAAACATTTTCATAAATTACTAACATTTCTAGGCATTTCTAAAATAAAACACTGAACTGTTTGAAATATTTTGAAAGTATTTCATTTCATCGTATACAAATACTTGCCTTTGCATTACATTCTTCTTGGATTAATCAAAGAATGTGGCATGCATCACTGTGCGTTACCCTTTAGAGCAATAAATATCGACCACTGATGAGATAATGGATAGTTTAATATGTCATAGGTTATCAAACTTGAGCTTTTATGACACAATAATTTCAAGAAAGTTAGAGGCTGTAGGATGAAAATGGATAGACCGATAGAAGAGGAAAGATAGTCTGATTATCTTTTCGTGTTTCTGTCAGGTTCATTTCTGACTGAAGCAAAATTTATAATAGAAGAGCAGATATTTCAATCAAGTAGCTAGCTTTTCGCCGTCATTCATTGTTCTAGACTCATGTTGGGACTTTTTGCTATATATATATATATATAAAGTTATTATATTATATAACTATAATAACTTCAAACTCTTTTTCTCTCTCTTTGTATATATACATAGTTTGAAGCAATATTGAATTTTTGCTCCAAAAGTAAAATAATTATTTCATTTATAGGAAAAGAGTACGTACCTATTTTTACATATGTAATATATTTATTAATATATCATTTAGATGTCTGAAAAACTAGGGATGCGTTATTTGAGTGTAACAGAGCACCCTTGCTCTTAGACACATACTGGAGATGACATTCTCTAGTACGTGTCTAAGATGACTGCTCTCAGACACATTCTGGAGGATTTTCTGAGGGAAATTGGATGTTAATAACGTAAACACACTTTCAGTTAGTTACCGATACAGCGTCTGGATTCTAGTCGGAAACAAAGTAGTTGTATTCAATGGTACTAATTATTCAATGACTGGTGAGGCCTTGCCTGACAGGAATATTAGCTTATTTTAAAATGCATAATTTTTTTCTATAATTTAATTTTTTGTCTTTGATTAACATAGTTACCATACTTTTCTTTAACGTTTCATTTAATTTTTAAATTGTCCTTTCAAGTTTAACATGTACAGGGGTACGTAACTGTTATTTGAGATACTTCGAGATTTTCAAAGAAATGAAAGTAATTGCAGGTTCTGTGCGCTGATGGAAATTTCTATGAATCTTTTTGTCTGTTAGTGTTGTAAGGAGTTTCCCCATTATTGCATATTTCTGCATTTTTTATTGATGAATTTAATGTTTATCCAATAGTGTATCACAGTTCTTTCGAACAGTGATTCAGATTAAGTTTTACCAGTTGCAAAAGTCTGCTGCTATATTTTAATTCATTTACTACGTTCCAACAAAGCGAAACAAATGAATGAAAATTAAAGCATATTAACCAGTGGCAACTGAAATTTAAAGGTGCATTTACTCAATACTAATTACAACAAATCTTTTAAACTGTAATTTAATTTTGTGTAGTTTAACATTAAAGGTATTTGCATTCGAATGATGATAGTATGTCTCTCTATACAGGTCTTCCTTTCTGTCGTTAAACCTCCATGAGGCATAGAAAGTTAGAATTATCAGAAAAAAGTACAAAATGGGAACGCTATTTCGAAATTGTACTCAAGAAAACATCTGTTATTCATAGCGTTTGTACGAATTAAACATTTTTTGGCCAAGATCTTGGCCGCTTAGGAACAACAACACAGTAAAACCTATAAGCTTGGTAAAACATTTAGAGGTTTATAAATCCGAAGAATGTTTGAAATTCACAGACGACATCTGAAAAGGGTCTGGCGTAATTATAATGGGAATTTATCTTGAAGCAGTTTCTTCTGCATGTTGCCATTAATTGAAGGAAAACTCTTAATATTATTCTATTTACCCGTGAATATGATTCGGACAGATTTTCATAATTTTTTTTTATTTTATTTATTTATGTTTTTAATATTACTTTCATTTTTTGGTCATACTGATGTACTCATAAATTTCGAAATCTCATTAAATTTTACAGCATATACTGCACTGTTACATACGTGGAATCAAAAGAGGAATTCTGCTAAAATCATTATCCGAAAAAAAAAACTTTCTTGATTACTAACGAAACGTACTGGCTTAAACTCAGAGAAAAAAATTTAACAATAACTGTTTCTGTTCATAGTGGTACGAAAAAAAAAGACTTCTTAGAAATCCCCTGCTATGGTGGGTGTTATGGACGTAATACGTCGCCACAGATTTCCCATGTTGCCTAGCTTTCTGCCGTTGCTTCGGTGGAAGCAACAACAATAAGGAACACTACTAGCAAAACGAATTTTAGCAATAGGGATTGTAACTGTTGGAGTTCCGATGGGGGAAGGAATAGAGAAATAGTGGAGTTAGAAGTTCCTTCTAGAAGAGAGGGGGGGACTAAAAATCAATATCGTTCGATACGTCGTCATAGCTTGTTCACGTCAGAGGTCATCTCTATACCCTCGACGTTCAATCCCACAGTCTTCCCTACCCCCTATTCTATTTAATTCTCCTTCCCTATAGTACCCTAGTCCCTAGGGTTGCTGCCAGAGCTCCACGAGAATCTTCTTTCACTCTCTTGCGAGTTTCTTTTATCGTTTCTATGTAAGGGGGCTCCTTTCCCCCTTTTCCCCTTAGTTATTTCTCGTTTACTCCTTTGATTTTTTTTTCCTTCGGAAGGATAAATACGGTAGTCATGAGCTGGACGTGCTTTAACTACAATGAACGAAAACACGTAACGACTTCCACTGAAGCTCATGAAAATAACTCAGACTGTTAACTGGTTTATATTTGGGTTTTTAGTTTTTTATTCTTGTAATATGCTGATAGTTGTAGTTCGCATAAGTGAAGATGCTCCCAGCGCGCAAATGTTACGCTAATGGAGAAAATATTTGGTAACAGTAGCCTGTTTTTCTTTTTTTTATTTTTGAGAACCAAGTCCTTGAATTTAAAAGTAAATTCATGTTTATAGAGAGCAGTTCAACTGTTAGAAACAGGCAATATCTTCAGTTTAAAAATGCAGCTATGTTGGCTAACAGAAACAAAATATGAAATTAAAAACAATCGGTATATTGTAATTTTCTGAAAAAAAAATAAAAAAAGTTTTGATTAAAGCTGAAATATTAAATTAACGCAATTAATATGAAGTTGTATAAAGAGGATGAAGCATGTGAGCGTATTTTAATAATTATTAATAATAAGTAATATTTCTCTAGAACACAGCAAGAATTTTAATTTCTCTAAACTTTGAGTTCTATGTTTCTAGGATATACTATAATCCCTATCCACGTCTAAAAGAATTCGATCTCCAGTCTACATTAAGTAGTCCGAATAATTTGTGTGCTTTCTATTAAAGAACATTTTAGAATTTTAAGTAATTATATTAAATTGATTTACAAATGTAAACAAAATACCTATCATAAGGAATCATTAACATTTTATTGAAAATTTCATTGCCTATCATCTCTTAAACTGCGAAAAGTTCATAAAGGTGGCTTACGTAAGGTAATTACATAATTTATGCAATATTATATTAGATCTTCCATGATAATTGACACATTCTTATCAAATTTTGCGAAATTGACCTGTAATGAAAGTTTACGCATTGCAAATATAACTGAAAATTCATTTCACGTAACTGTTCTTAAAATAATTTTTATAATATAGAAAATAAAAACCATTTTAATATTTAATACCTTGATTATTATCCCTTGATGATTATTTAATCCCTTGATTATCTATTGTCAAAATCTCAGCTACTTTCAAATCCACTCTCATATTTCCATTAGAGACTAAACGGAATGAGAAGAAAGTTCGAATTAATACGTAAATGAGGTTGTTATGAGCAGCCTTAGAAATACTGCATTGGACAAAGAAGAAATTCTTTGCCCAATGCACGTTTTTAAGGATGAAATGAAGCACGTTTTTAAGAATGAAACGTCTGTTAATTGTAGCTTAAGGATAATATCTTCCTTATAATGATAATTTGATAAAGCCAAGAAAGTGAATGCATTTGTAAATATTAGTAATGCCATAATAAGTTTTATAGATTGCTATTGTCGTGTTTCAAATAGCTAAAAATGGAAACGTAAAATAACGCTAAAAATATTGATAATTGAAATTCATTTTAATTGCTAATATGTAAATCTCAAATTCAAACTTTTATCCTTAATAATAAATATTTTCTCAAAGTTTGAAACTGATACTTGAGAGTGATTTTTTTATCACCTTGTATTATTTGGCAAAATCACGGAATAACTTGATTGGACTTATAAACTACGGAATACCATATCGAAAATGATATTAATTTCTTTGTGCTTGTAAAGACAGTCTTATACATCCAAAGAAGTAATAAGCTTTCCATATATTTATGCTATTTAAGCTATCACTTTCGTGCCTAGAAAAGAATTAAAATTCTTGAACTTCCTGTAATAAAAAATGTGTCAGATTTTCATATCGACACTATATTATGTAGAAAAAGGAATAATCCTAAATCTTTTCTTTTCTTTTTCATTACAAATACATTCTGGCATTTCACCATTTTTAGGTTGTGATAAATTAATATCAACATAAGATGCGATAAATTAATGTTATATAAAATATATTGATTAAAATTGTAATCAGCTGAAGACCAAACATAAAGCAGGGAGTAACTCGATCTTTTATCAATTTTGAAGGACGCATAAAGCACTTAAATTAAGGGCAGTTTAAACCTGAAATTTTCTTTAACTTATTTACATTTCTTCAGTTTATTAATAAAGAAAGAAATATAATGATTAATTTTAATTGTTTCTCTGTTTCAGGGCATGCTTTCCCTTAAAACATAATAAAATTTTTTTAAAACTTTATTTTAAACATAGAAGAAAAAAATCTTTCATTTAAACTTGAAAGAAAATAAATTTTAATTTAAACTCGAAAGGAAATAAATTTTAATTTAAACTCGAAAGAAAATAAAAAATTTGCTTAAAAAATATTGGTTAAATAAAAACACAACATAATGAAGATTTTCACTATATATAATTTTTATAAAAATATGTAATAAATGCATTTCATGAAAATAATTAATAAATTACTAAATATTGTTTTCATAAAAGCGTATATTTTGAGCTTTATTGCCATATTTATTAACATAATTAATTCTTCCTACATGTGAGTTTATGTTCGTAAACACATATAGTACTGCCATTCTTAAATTTAAGAATGAAATATGATAAAGCACCTGTCATTATACTTAAAAGATATGATCATTGCGCTCAGAAAGTGTTCCAAAAATCTTATTTTCATAATTCAATAGTTTATTTGCAAGCTGTTGCTTTTTAAATACCTATCTTACTGTTTCTTGGAACGTTTTGAAGAATATGATGATATGCTTACCATCATTCTTAGGTTCGAAGATATACTGTTCTTCGTTATAAATATTTCAATAAATGGAGTGGATCGAAGATGTTTCTCTAATTTTCCATGCCTCTGCAAACTGCATCCAAAGCTTTATCTTTACGTGTTTGATAATCTAAAATATTTCCATTACCAACAGTTTCAGTGTTTCAAAGGCTGGCATTTTATGGAATAATAAAAGTATTCTAAGAAGAACATAGAGAATCCTACAATGTAATGATGAAGAAGGAAATAAAGTATAACATATAATCGAAGGTAAATAAAGGTTTATTGCTGTTAATAAATCGAATTCGTAGCAGTATTCTGAAAAGAATACGAAAAAAAAATCATATTCTGATATTGATGGAGAGGGAAAGGAAATCTAACATACAGTGACTCATAAATAAATAAAGTATTGCGGTTTATAAATCAAAATTGATTGAAATAAAAATGCCAAAATTAAATTATAATTTTTTAAATAATTTTTATTACCAATTTTTGTTTTCTGTTAATGGTTCTGTAAACGATGGCTGCATCTTAAAATTGATGAAATACAGTACGTTGATAAAAAACATAATTATTTTAGACAAAAATTATAATAAACTAGAGAACACTGTAAATTGCGGAGAGCCACATGTTTTACAGAAATGATATTATGCACAGGAACCTATTTGCACCGCCCAACCAGGATAGTGGTTAGCGCCGCTGACTGCCGTACAGATAGGTTCAGGTTCTAGTCCCGAAAAAGCACGGATCTTTGTAAATGTATAGAGTATGTGCGGCATGGAGGCGCTCAAAATATACGGCGAGCAGAAAGTCCTCTCGATAATTTGCTGGTAGAGGAAGAGGGGAGGGGGATCCTCGAGCCATTTCCCCCGGGGATGCTTCTCATCAAAAATTGGGACAGAACTGAGCAAGGTCGTACTGTCACCTGTACGGTGCTTATGGCTCTCGCCGACGGTATGCGCAGTCTTAAATTCCTTGAGAAGATGAATTTCGTGGGCTTGTTCTGATGTTATCGTCAGACAAGTGAGGTAATTCACAACAATAGAACCTATGCATGAAGGCAATTTTGATACGTCGAATAAAAATGAGTACAGGTAGTAAAGAAACGTACTCCCGCAAATAGTAAGAAAGAAATACTACTCGAATAATCTATAAAGTTACACATAGAAAGACATCGAAGAGCATAAAAAAGACTGATATACAATTTCTTATGAGAGTACAACGTTGTTGTAGAACGATTTCTGATATCGGATTAAAATCGAATATTATCTGGAATAAAAGGCGTAACAGAAACCAGTGATAATTTACTCATCATAATTTTAGTCTGCGAAAAAATTAAGTCACAATATAATGCGATATAATAGCCTACATTTGGGTAACTTGAAAAATATCTCTGTCGACGATAACTAAAAAGCAATCCAAGGTCAAAAGTCCACGAACCAAGATTCTTCCTCCCACAAAATATAGAAGTGATGTGGCAGACAAAACATTACTTTGGCTGTCATTTAAATGAAATGAGTTTAAAAGTTTAATTTTAAATAACATACGTAACGTTCATATTGGGATTTTAATAATGTTCCTGGTGTTCGTAATGGCATTCCGCAACGTATGTTTTCAGTACTTGCTGCATTTTATGCTTTCTGTTACGTTAGTTGCATTTTATTTACAAAGTACTTTAAACCAAACATATACGAAATATTTTTGTTATAAATTAAACGTATATGTTTAGTTTTTCCTGTACTACCTTAATTTCCGTTTGGCAATGCTCCTAAGGTCGAAAGCCACCCTACCGGAAGAGTTGTTCTACCTTAACATTGTATTTTTTTATGTTGTTGTTGAGGATTTACTTCTAGTATAAGTGACATATCTTTTGTTTCCGACTTAAATTGTGATCTAGGCCCTACACCATAAAGAGAAAGCATTGTAAGTACCAATTGTCAATAATTAAGAGAAATTAATGGAGACAAAATGTTATGAGGTGATAAATCAAACAATAATAAACAAAAAAAATAAAATTTCTTTTGCAATAACCCAATAGAAAACAAAGCGTGTTCATAGTTTATCTTAAGAAAACTCACATGCAACTAAGGAAACATGCAAATAATTTCTTAGAAGAGGTTTGTTAAAAGGATACAATTAAATTCATGAAAGTTAAAAAAAGAACGAACAAACAACTGAGAAAGTTAATCCTTTGTATTTTAATTTAAAACATATATAATAAATACTAAAAAAGATATTCTAATTCAAAGTATTACAAATTTTCGTAGATATAAATCTATGGTCTATCATAAAATATATCCTTAGCTTGCCAAGTAAAGTATATATATTTTTTATTCTCCAGAAATATATAGTTAGATGTGCTATCCATGACACTCAGTATTTAGGAAGTTATTTAACATTGGTTAGCCAGATGCAAAGAAAAGTAGCCAATGTGAAACTAATATATTTCTTCCCCGAATAATATTTTAACAGACAGTTTAATTACTTTACTTCCAAGATATGTATATTGTAACAATTGAAGGTGAAACGTATAGAACGTACCAAACAATGTGATAGCTTGTCCAAACTTTAACTTATTATCTTTTATTTTTCTGAAAGCACTTTCTTTTTAAAAGGAAGTCGACGTCTGTCGTCATTACCCGTTCCGACGTGAGTGGTCTTCACACAAATCAGCCTCGTTAATTTATTGTTATTCTGTACAGTCACGTTCAGCTACCGTTCAGAAGGTAAGGGAGGGAAGAGAATCCTAAATGAAGCCACTTACTGATCTTCTTTCTGAGTTAGTAGTTTCCCATCGACTGACACGTTCTGCTTAGCACGTTCGAAAGCACGGAGAGAGTTTCACTGTTGCTAGTACAGATAAATACTAGTCGTTAAGTTCTTTTACAATCTAAAATTATCCGTCTAAATGTAAATAATTTATGCTGCAGTTTATGACAGTAAAGGACTTAAGTAGATATACGAGATGGAAGGTCTTCAACGTAGAAGTTTAATAGGCAAAGAATAAAATTTTCTTCGCAAGAAAGACTTTTTTTTTTCTTTCTTTGTTAAACCTCAGCACGGCAGACAGTTTCCGTGATAAATTCCTTGGTTCTGTAAGCTGCAATTATGAGTTTTAATGTTACAAGCTTCAAGTTCTTGAATTCTTGTTCTGAAAACTTCGAAATTTATTAGCACCATTTAATCGTACTTAGAGACGAAGCATTTTTTATTATAGTTTTCTGCAAAAATTCATGATAATATTTGAATTTGTTTAACATTTTGATACTTATAAACAATATATATCAATAAATTATTTGGATTAACTGCAATTGTATTTAATAAACCACAGATTGTAGGTCTCAGCTGTAGCCAAGTCCTTAACGCTTATAGTTTGACTCCATTTCGAATTTCAGCAAGCGAGGTAAATGTATAAGTAAAGTTTTAATTTATTTCCCTTTACCTAACATTAGCACTAGTTGGGTATTATCAGAAAAATCTCCTTTGAAGGCATTCCTATCTTACAAGGAAATAAACCTTGTGTGTTTTTCCGTATTGGACTAGACAAACAATCACTATTTTGCGTTTATTTCGAAATCTGTCAAGAGAGAAATGTTATCACGTATAAGATAGCTCTCTACTGGGTAATTAAACAGAGATGCTTAAGCTTCAGTTGCCTACATGTAACAACACAGGAAAATTATATGGCACTACCACTTTAATAAGTCTTAATTGGCCTCAGCGTGTAGAGACATTACGTATTTTGGAAGCAGGGTTATTGAAAAATGAGCAACGCGTTCGCCAGGAATCGAACCACTGACCTCTCGACTACGCGTCTAGCATGCTGACCACTACACCACGAAGGCATGCAAAGAAGGCGAGAGACATACCTTATAAATGTACGGTTACATTTGAGCATGGAAGTTGAGGAGAATTTCGAGGGGATTCCGATTCATTGCGATATGATTTTCGAATTCGGAAATAATTAATTAATGAGCTACACTCAGTTTATTTTTCAGATTCTTTATTTTATTGTTACAATGACTTTTAAAATTAAAATCGCTAAATTCGAATAATGTCTTTTAACTCACTCAAAACTAATGTAACTAACATCACTCCCTCATTATTAAGCTATCTATCATTAAAATATTTTATGTTATGCCTTACATATTTTCAAAGGTTTATCCTATAACAATAAGCCATATAAAATATTCTAACTCCTCTTCCAAGATGTTTAAATCTCGAAAATTTAACTTTCAACAATCAAATGCTATATCTCAGAAGGATTGATTATTTTGATCCCTAATAAAGCATGTATTCACACTAATTTTGTTTAACTTTTAAATTTTCTCTGTTTATCATGTTCGCTACGCTGATGATGGGATTCATTCTGAATGCATATATAAGCAAAGTATAGAATTACTCCTTATCGCTGCTTTCATCGGGACTATATAATTATTTAAATAAAATTCATCTGTAAGTAGCATATGAGCTTTAACGAGTTATAACATCTATAAGTAGCATATGAATTAATGTATGTTTATTTTCATATTAACCTGGATAGACATATGTTATAAACGGGAGCTAGAGCTGAAAATAGAAAAGAGATAAACAACTAGGATAAAATAACAGATGCGAAATGAACGAATGAGCGATAATATTACACGACATACTCTCTTGTCCTCTACCTCCATTATTTTTATCAAAAAGGCTTTTAATAAGTGTGTCCCAGCCAAAGATTAACTAGGTGTTTTAGTACTTTTGACATTCTACGTAAATATAGTTCGACCGTCTCAAACTCATCCCTGGCTGGCATTCTGCCAAAACACATAGACTCGTCCAAAAGGGGTGTTATTACTTGCTAATACGTGAAAGGTCACGTGAAAGTCTTCTCTTCTCCGGAAGCAGATATGCTGGAAGGAAAGAAAGTCCCATCCTTCCACTCTGTTTTTAGAATATTTCGGTTCGAATGGCGCATGCGTGTTTGCGCTCATGGTCGCGGATAAGGCGGTCGAACTATGATTGCTATTTCGAATTACTAAGAGTTTTCCTAAATTTATATATATATATTTGAATTAAAAAGCGCTTTCCTCCATGGAGAGCACAGAAGCTGCCATTTTGAAACACCAATTTTGTTTTAAATAGATAATAATGAAAAGCAGCTGTTTTTGTTTTCATAATATTTTGTAGCTTAACAAATAATTGAAGTAGATTGGGGAAAATATTTCCATTAAAGAATATCGTGACGGTAAAATGTTCTTAAATATAAGAGATATGTATTTTATATACGCCATGCAAAGATATCGATATACAAAGACTTAAAATAAAATAATGCATTTGGAATATTTTTACTGATAGCGGCTGTTGATGAATTTAATTTGTCCCATAAACATAGCATCAAAAGAAAACAAATATTCAATGGAACATTATAAAAAATACTAGATTGAATTGCAAAATAAATTAAAATGCTATTTCTAATTTTAAAAACTTGAATGCACAGATTGTGCACAGAGGATTGTGGCTAAATTTTTCAATTTTTCCTTCACAATCATTGCATTTACATCCAAATTTTTGTTTTTTTAAAAAATCAGCAGCAACATAAGATTAACCTTGACAACTATTTTCTTAAGTATGTTTCCATATCGTTAATATGATAATTCTGTTACACTTCAAATTGTTTTTCATCTAATATAATTGTACTTTTCTGCAGCTATGCAATTTCCTTTTAATGCATCAAGAAAACAATCGCAACCCTGTTATTGCTTAAAAACTCTCTTTTCTTCTCTTACTTTTGTAATGAGTTGATATTTAACTGAAATAAAACAATTGATTTAGATAAGCAGATGCAGTTGGAAAAATAGTCATGATTCGCAGTAGTAAAATTAAAATAAACATTTAAAGTTACGTCAAAACAAATGACAGATATCTTTAAACCAGATTTTGATTGCAGGCTTCGCAATTTTGTGCTACAACGTAACTTACAGCAGCATTCGCTAATAATCCTGCTTAAACATTCACTTGCTACTATTATTATAGGATAAAGTAGTTTGCAAATAGCATACTTTTGAAAGAGATTATAAAACAAATGCAATTTAAATGTTTCCAATTGGCAATAATATCAGCTGTAACTCAATAAGTACAATTTCGTTTCTTTACTCTAGCATCTTTATAAGATGCCACAAAGAATTCAGCGATTAATATCAACGAGTACTTTATTCCAATCTGTCACATATATCTGTTTTATAAGAAATTGTTTCATGCCTATTATTCTATAATGCAAAAGATTGATTTTATGTTACACATTAACACATGTTTATTTTTAAACCACCATCAGCATTTTAAGGCTTGTGTTACAGCACTCCCTAAATAGTTATACTACAAAAGCTGTTCACGAAGGATCAGTAGAGCCTTTAAGATTACTCGATTTTTGTACTCAGTTTAAAAGATTATGATATAGGTGATATTTTCTAGGCCATACCCAAACTCCATTTTAAAAGTTTTGCAAATAATATGGCAAACTGTAATATATAAGCAAAAGCCTAGAAAATCAATCGCCACTACTAACTAAGTCTTGTTAACCAATGCATCGGGAGGAAAAAAAGTACTAAATTTGAGAATTTTTGAGTCTTTAGTTTTTATGATTATGTTATTTTGAACGTTTTACAATAATAGATAAAACGTTTTATACAGTTTAATTTGAATATGTCGTCTCAAATCACGTTAAAAATATCATATTAAATATAATACTGTAACTGAACAGGAAACGTAAAATTTCGGAAAATAACCAACTTTTTTGCATCAAAACTGTAAATAAAACTGGAAATACGATCAAGGCTTTCAGATATATGAATATAACACTCTAAGTAGCAACATAAGATAAAATATGATTTTTAAACCACAAATGTGCACAGAGGTTTCCATTTAATATCTGAACATATTAGAAGGAAAACTTCGGAAGAAAAAAAGTCAGCGCATGAAATTACGTTAGTTTGGGGTAAAAGACTGGTAGAACAGGTGCAAGTAGAAGTTAGCCCAGCAGCTCTGCTGTTTTGTAGGTGATTGAAGTGGTAAAGACATTAGGATTTTTTTTTAAGCAGGAGTCATGAAAAATATGCAATGCCCTCGTCTGGACTCGAACCTTGGACCTCTCGAATACGCGCCGAGTGTGCAGCCATTACACCACGGAGGCATTCTAAGAAGGCTGGAGAAAACCTTATAAGGCATTACTGAACCCAGGGATTTCCGAAGAAGAAAAAAACCCCAGTGGGGGGCTCTGTCGGTCTTCCATCTCTCTTCCCCTACCATCAGTCTCTAGATTGGATTTCGATTCGCCATGCATTTTGATTGCTCCCTTGCTGCATAGATACTATGCGCTTAGTAGTGTCCATGTCTTCTCTAGGATTCCAACCTTGGCCCTTCGGAACGGCAATCAGTGACACTAACCACTATAATGTCTGAGTGGCAGATTAGTAAAACCTTTGCGTAGAAGTAAAAATGTAGCGGTTTTCAAAATTCTATAGGTACAAAACCTTTCGAAACTATCATAGGCTGGTATTATAAGTATATTTGGCTCATGTGTGGAGTAAAATTTTCCTTGATTCTTCAACAGCAATTTCTATATCATTTGCATAGAGCTGGACGTGAAGAGAACATCAAGCATTCTAACATGTTATAAGAATATTTATGCTATTTTTTATCGTTTTAAGAAAAGAGAAATAATAAAAAATAGCTATTGGATACGTCCACATCATCAAAATAACATAGAAACTTAAATGCAATTTTGAATGAGATTATTTATGACATAAAACCGATGTTTTTAGGATTACTGGGGAGCAGTTTGTTTAAGATATAGTTTTCAGAACCTCTTGCAATCGATATATGTTTAACAATGGCGTATGTTATGCAAGGTTATATTATCAATGGAAGGACTTTCTTAAATGCAAGTTTTGAACGTTCTCTTATGTAATATGTTCCCTTAGCTATAGAAATATTTTCCCTCTTCTCTCTGCTTATTGGTGATATATGTTATAATCAACGAAAAACATACCTTAGGTTTCACAAATAAGCAAATTTTTTATAATATTTTATTTTGTTTAAAAATATTTTTGAAATTACGAAGACTTATGTATGAGTATTATGACTGATACAGCATCGATTTTAAAAATGAGAGATTAGAATGCTATTAAAAAGAAAGAATTTTTTGCTTATACAGATAATTGTTTGTACATAATTTAGACTTACAAAATAAATTATATTCATGATACAAGATTTTCTAATTTCCTTCACATTTGGCATTTGAAATTGATTTTTTTAACAAAATTAGGAATCATTATTGTCTAGCAGAAGTCTTTATAATATCAAGCTTTCTGATAAAGTGTACATCACACGTCTTAACCATTATGAATGACAAGCAAACGAAATGGGAACCGCAAATATCTGCTCATTTGTACGTCGGGACACGATTATCTTAGTGCGTGCTGAAGCAGTTAGAAAATTCTTTGAAGTATCTGCGAAATAAGATGAGTTAGTTTCTTTACGAGCTAAAATCCTCATTCTAAATATCAATTATTCATTGTAATGTTTAAGACAGGGGAACTGGAAATAATTTTCTCATTTTAGTGAAAAAGCTGTTGAGACGGAATGTGAATTACCAAAAATAATTATCAAAAGAAAGCAATATCCCTTTTTGTAGATACTTATTATGCTATCTTCATCATTTAGATATCCATTTATATATTTTATGCTCCATTCCGTATATTCTATGAAATATATGACCTAACGGGTAGACATAATGGAAATATTTTGGATAGAATATATTTTTTATTTAAATAAGTGAAACTCATTTAAGAAACTGAATCGGGAAAAGGTTTCGCTTTCTGGAACTGTGATGTTCTTTAACAATTTACAACAGAAATAACTTTAAATTAGTTTACTGGGGAATAGGTAATTGGAGATATGGAAGACAAATTGTTTTCCAAATGAGTTTTGGTGACTTCACATGTTGGTTGCATGGGTTGTCACAATTTTCTTCATACTTAATATAAATACAAGCCAATTTACTCCTAACGAATTCTCTCACTAAAACCTTCACAAAGCGTTCTCTGGACAGTATCTCTTAAGCTTGGCATTTATATTATCTACAGAAGACTATTATTATTATTATTATTATTATTATTATTAATATTTTACTAACAACAAACTATACAAGTTATCTTTAGCCAATATGATATAACAAGTATTGCAGCAATAATGTATGAATAATAACCGCATTCCTCCGTGCGTGACCTCGTGATGAAAATGGCTAGAAATTTCAGCTTGTAATTGGAAGATTTGTGATTAAAATACTAAAGTTAAAATACACCGTTGATTTCTTCCGTTTTCTGACCCAAAAGGTGAAACATTTTTTCTGCACATTTACATTTTAATGTCCTTTAATACTACAGCAAGCACTAGAATGTTTTAAGTTAAAAGATGATAAGCTACATGGCATTCAAAGTCAGCAACGTACTCGTATATTGCATGATATTTATGTCACTTAATATATATTTAATGCCAGTAACTTTTAAATAATTCATTTAATGCCAGAAACATTTATATTCATTTCAAAGTTCCAGAAGTCGCAGATCGTCAATAATTAAAGTGATTCTGTCTATTTTTATCCTTTGTTATAATTTTTCTAGTTAAAACTCTTCGAAAAATGATTATTTGTACTGCTTCAGGTCCACGAGGGTCAAAAGTCTGAAATCAAAAAACATTTATACTTCCGATGCAATGTAGTATCAGTTAGCTTTAGTAAATGTTTAAGTGCCTTCCCTACATAACTAGCATTTTTAGTGTTTTCATCAGGTATTTAATTAACAGGGCATATCTATCAAAGTTGAATTGGAAATGGGAGTTTCGTATTCGATATAGCTTGATATAGCTTGGTTAGCTCAAGTCCAGCAATATTAGGTCATGAATATCCCCGAACGACAAATGTTAGAGTAAAAACAGAAATCGTCCCCTAAAAAAACCACTTGCACATAATGAAAGTATGTCTCACACTCAGGCCTGCTCATTCCGCATACATCTTGCAGTGGTATTAAAATAAGTACAAAGTAAAATAAAGAAATAATTATTTCACTAGTACTTCTAAACAGGATATGGCATTTCAAAATTTTCGGGTTTATCCAAAAAAGATTAAAATGTGCTTACGTTTTCTCTAAATACTGTGCTCGGGGATATTTTTATTCCCATTAATCAAATCTTTTCTGAAATAAATAATGACAGATTTTTCATCAAATGGGGTCTTGCTCCAACATGTGCTGCTCAAGAATTTATCAGCAGTAACAGAATTAATCTGTCATTTAACCGTCTCATCTTCAAAACCCTTGCTAAAAGTGCATTATAAGGCGGGGTAGACCGATATTATATCCAAGAGAAAAAGTAAACTATATCTCAAGTTTGATGGAGAACATCCTGCTCGATAGATTAGATGATTTCTTATTCTTCTTCTTTACCACAAACCTGTAAAGAAGACTTTCGGCTGGACAGAATTTTAAGTGCCCCATGTTTAGTGACACATTATTTACAGACATCCATTATCTTCTTTATATTTGAACCTGAGCTCAAGGTTAGGGTTCTGGCTTCCTTTAGCACAATGTCAAAGGGAAGACAATTGATAATTTATGATTACGCATATTAATACTAGCATTATCATTCATAATTCTGGAGTTTCTCAGATGATATTTCTCAGATAATATTCTGAAGGGCCGGCTGTACCATTTTTTCAGATAAATTTTATAAGTTATTTGAACAAAGGGAAATACGTGAGTCTCTTTGCACCGGATCGCTGGAAGAAGTGCAAAATAACTCTAGGTTATTCTCTTAATTTCCCAGAGAAGTCCCAGAACTGTGGTTCCTTATTATTAATGTTTCTAAGCATTCTTCGAAACTACCTTTTTAGCGACTAGCACCGTCTGTAATATAAGAAATATAGTAGCCAATATTTGCAAAGGTATATTTATTAGTTATAATGCTTGCGATGTGAAATTGATTACCTCATTGATGGGTCGTTAACATACATAATATGCTCGAAAATTCCTAATTAAATCTCCTTTTGTTCTCTGAAATGGTGTATAATTAAGTTTATATAAAAGCATATAGCGACTGTGCTAAACCGTCAATAGACGAATACAGGTCTCCTTCATTTTGCTTTATTAAAGTGCAAATTTCAAGGATGATGGTACAATTTTGAATTTCGCAATAGTTCATTCGTAAGGCGTTTACACTGATTTGGCTTCTTAAATATATCTTTCCTCTTTAGGATCCATGCTTTTGGTATATATCTCTACATCCTTCTCTTTTCTCAGGTAGTTTTCTTCATTCTGTACATTCCTCTTGTTTGGTCATGTACCTAAGCTCAGATAAATTCTGACAATATATCATATAATCATTGTTTTTGATAAACATAAACTAGCAGACAAATCGAAAAAGCATATTTAAATTGGATGTGAATGAATTTTTCAATAAAAAAATCGTGAATTGCTTAAAATTTCTTTTGACTTTTATTCCAATTAATAGCAATTTACTCTTAATTTTTGTTAACAAGTTAGCTTTGAATTGTAAAATTAATTTTTGGTGTTGAAATATTCTACTTTTTGTATTCAGTCCCGCTTATGTTTGTAATTATTTCAAGATACTGAGAAAACATTCTCCGCAGCTAATATTTTATGCCATAAGACAGGTTCTTAAGCAAAACACAATACATAGTTTCAGAAGTTCAGCAAAAAAAGATGTAAAGTTTGAAGTATAATGCTTCGCTTGTTGTAAATGTGAAATATAGAAGGTGTTTACATCTGCTAAAGAATTGTTGTCGTTTAGAAATACTTTCAGAGGGCCGAATTCTTTGAATGACAGAATTAATAATTTGCTTTCAATTGTTAGCAGCAAAAAATATTCATAATATATATTCATATGATAATTTTATTTTAAAATTAGTGAAAGAAAATATTTTAGAGAAAATTCTATGATTTAAAAAATGAAGAATTTGAATAGCAAGTATGACTATATACTTAATGAAGTGAAATAAATGACTTGCATATAATGTTTAGAAAGTGTAAAATAAATTTGATTCCATAAATGTATTTTTAAATACGTATTTAGTTTTCTTGTACAAAAAATAGAACTTTGTTAATACCAGTCACCTAAAACATTTCCAGTCGGTAAAGAGATAATATGAAAGCTTTCATTCGGCATATTATTCTCTCATTTAATAATCAACATCTGAAAAGAAAATAATTCTCTGTAGAATAAAACAGATGTTTATAAATATTTTAATGATATACGAGTTACAACGTACACGTATTTCATTTTCCTATCAAGTATTCTTATAAGATGTTGCGTAAATTTTGATAACTTTTTCATACAATATTTTCTATTTTGTTCAAAGCAATTGCCACGGTTTCTCATAAAAGGAAGAAAGCAATATTATTAATTTTATCTTTGCTTCGAATTATTGCTTTAAAATTGAAGGATTTTTCTGCAAAAAAATGTGCGCACCCATCGAGCACTTCACCATCTCAGAATCAGAGACTCAGAATCAAAACGCACCGACAGATATATATTACGTTGCAAAAGAGAGAAATATGGCATACAAGCACACAAGTCTCTACCCAGGGCTCACAGTTGAGCACATCATTGTGCAAGCAGTACTTTGGAATCGGTTCCATTCTTAGGATGCATATTTAGATTATTCTAAAACCAAATTGTTAAAACAAAAGTCCTTGCTAATTTGAATTCATTATCATGGTGATGTTTTGATGGGATGAAAGAATCATCCAAAACGCGTTATCTGTTGAACGCGTAATCTGATTTTTCAATTGTTATGCTGTTGAAACTAAGCTTCTCGGTTGTCCACATTTTGATGTTTGAACAGCACTTAATACTCTTGGCTTTCTTTTTATCTTATTCATCACTCCAGAAGCTTGCACTCTGCTAAGCAAAAATTTTACTGTCAAACTCTTATCAACTATCAACTATAGCTCACTGTTGATAAATTACAGTTACTATGTATTTCAGTTCTAAAATTTATTAATTTTTAATTAAAAGAACTTTGGAACTTATTAATTAATTTATATTAAATTCCTAACCCTTAACGAAGTCACTAACCTTCAGGCATCTAATCTTACGTTCTTCTAGTGACTTCCTTTTACAAACGGCGGCGTACCGAGCGATTTCCAGTGAGCTGTTCTCTTAAATGTTTATTTCTGTCATACCTACATGGTTTACCGTAATCGATTAAGCAGCAGCTTTGCTATTTTTTGTTTGTCAGAAATTCAATCACTTAAAACATTTTACTACTAACAAATTCGTCTCAATTAGAGCATACAACTCATAAACTCATAAAGCATTTTGATAACTATCTTCATATAATTATAAACAATATTTTTTCCTTTAAAGTGATTAGAACAATCTTATAATCCGATTTCATTTTCTGTTCATTTATTCAGAAATCGCTTGATTAATCGTGAAAGAGAAACGTTTAGCTTCTTGGCCTCTCGTTATAAAAGCTGTGATATTAAGGATTTAAGTTTTACTAATAGTTAGGTTTATGTAAATTGCTTTTTCAATATATTTTCGTTCGTTACGTTACTCGCTCAGCATAGAGGGCCATGCAAATTATATTACTAATGCTACAGGTTATAACTTATGCCGCTTGCAATATGAGCGGCATAGAATGTAATTTTAACGGACAGCTCAGTTGAAATCGCTCGGTGTATCGCCGTTTGCTGAAGGGAAGTCACTGGAAAAGCATAAGATTAGATGCCTGAAGGTTAGACGCTACGGTAAAAGTTAGAAAGTTAAATTCTCTACTTCCCATCCAAATGAAGTTGTAAGATTTAATAGATTTTAGAATTGAAATGCATAGTAACTGTAGTTTAGCAGCAAGGCTCTATAATTGATAGTCGGAAAGAATTCGCAACATTTATTTTGTTATTACATTTAATTGTATTAACACAAATAATGACTTGAATTAGGTTTTTATTTTGAGTATTTAGTTGTGACTCATAATTAATCAAAGGCGATAACATCGCCAATTATCAGAGAAAAAAATTTAAGGTTAGCTCTTAGTTTTGACAAAAAAGAAACTTTTTTATTGAGTTGAACAACTGTAGAGATTGCAATTAATTAGTCACTTATAACAAATAGTAAGCAATTTGTCTATGAAAATACAGGTACACTGCAAAGAAATGGGACATTTCTATATCTCCCGTTCTACTGGGCCGATTGACAAAATCCAAATTGCGTTTTCCTTGTCTCGAAAGCGCGACTTAGGATATATATTAGATTTATATGTAGCGTTGTTTTAATATAGGTATTTTGACACAAAATCGGACGTTTTCTGAAATGACATGCCAATTGTTTTCCATATTTCGATTCTACGACTCAAATTATACCAAACTGCGACGTTTAGTAAGAATCACACGAGTAGTTTTTAAAAAATTAGCTCTCAAAATTTTAGCTCCTCAATGTTAATTCAATTTGGTATGTATTTATTAATATCTATTTTCTATTACCCTTACTTGATTCCTTCTTTCAAAGTTCGAAATTTAGGTTCACTCCAAATAAACTTCACTCATGTTTTATGATTTATGTTTAAAATTTGTATTTTTAAATAATTTTTATAATTTTTTTTCAAAAAACATTTTGAAGTATAACCTAGAGAATTTTTAAAATCGTCTTAAAGTAGATGTATTTATTTCTAAGCACAACTGCAAAACGTTACAGCTTTTTATTTAAAATTTCCGAAGATATTCGTGAATTTATATATTGGCGCATCTTGAAATTTGGCATATTTGTTGAAAGCGATAATAATAAAAATGTGGTTTACTTACTTCGCTAAAATTATTTGAAAGAAGAAACGATGTGACTTTTTTTCCGTTCATGCACAATGTAAAAAGGTAGGAACGATGTGACTCTTTTTCCTCTTTCCTCTCCTGCACAATGGAAGGTACAGAAAAATAGATTGCCATGTGTTAAGAAGTTTGCTAAGTGAATTATTCTTGGCGCAAACTGAAAAAAATTCGCCAAGTTAAATGTTTGATTTGCTCCGTTACATTTCGCCCCAAATTTTACAAAATTTAATATTTAGACATATTTTGAGTCGTAGAATCGAAATATGAAAAACAAAATGGTATTTTGTGTCAAAATTCCTATGTTAGAACAATGATATATATACATCAAATACGCATCCTAAGGTGTGCTTTCGAGGCATGGAAAACGCAATTTAAATTTCGTCAATCGGCCCAGTAGAACGGGGAGATATAGAATTGTATTTTTTTGTGTGTGTGTACAGTGTACACGATTTGTATCAGTGAGGCGTATAATGATCATCAATGTACAGGTTACATATAACATACTTCTTTGAGGTTAACTTTCTTCCTTTCTCATGATATTCAATTTGCTGTTTTCCTGAATTCTGTCAAACATATAACTTAGATTACCTTATTTACTTTCAGTAACTGCCGTAAAACGACAAGTTGAAAATTCGAATTGTGGAAAGAAATGGAAGAAGGATTTGTAAATTTCATTCAGATTCACAATTGTATGAATCTTTTGCAAACCTTAAGCGAAGAAATTATGGAAAAGTATTTTTTAATATTAATAAGCAGATCACTTATTTCGCATTATATACGAAATATATTCGAAATGCTGCTTAAAGCTGCGATACTGCATTTTACGCAGATGGTTATGGAAAGCTTGAAACATAAATAATGAAAATCTTTTTCAGATTAAGGCTGCTTGAAATACATTATTCTCTTTATTTTAGATTCAAATTTATGATGCAGTTCCTTCAAATCTGTTATTCGTTTTCCGTTTCTATGTCATACAGAGAAAAACGAACAATAATTTAAGCTACAAAATTGTCTTTTAAATACCCACTTTTCGTTTTTAATGGCGCTCGCTAAATGGAATTAAATTTCGTGTAAAAGCTTTCATAATGAAGTTTACTTTGGTTTATGATTGTAGAAAATATGAAAAAAATAAATAAAATGTGTAATTACACATGAAACGCTTACGTTTAAGAAATGCATTAATGGATTTATGAAATAAGTGCACAAATATTCCGTGCATATATATTTTCTCTTCAAATAAAGTGAAGGTTTTCCTTAGATTTTGAAACTGTTCTAGACAATATTTATGCAGAATTATTACATTCAAACGTTTAATTGTGCGTACGATTAAAAGATCAGCTTGGAAGTCTGCATCGTACTTTCATTGTAGGTACAAAATTGTTTTCCAAAAAACTAACTGTAAAGATTTATACAAAATTTAAAATTATAGCATACTTATGTAGCTTAAAATATTAAACTAATTAAAAATTTATTTATGTAATCATTAAATTAAAATTCCTTTTGTTCTATAAATTTGTATATTGATATTTAGATTTTATATTCGATAAGATTTTACAGGTACATAATGAAGTAAGCTTTTTTTAAACATCTGAAATAAGATAATTATATATTAAATGTAAAACCAAACTATTATTTTCAGTACAGGATTAAAATCAGGGTATACAGAAACTCTTGTCAGCTAGCATTCTGATATTTTTAAATCCGCTTTGCGTGATCTATTACCAACTCATATTTAATACTACATACGATATTACAGCTCATTTTTATTTTTAAATTTAAAATTACATGTACAGATAAATATTTCTTACTGTTAAAAAATAAAGAATTAAATTTCTTGTTAAAACCTTTCACATTGCAAAAGTTTATATTGGTGCGTGCCTATGGGTTTGTAATAGATTGAATGTCCACAGTACCGTGATAGGCTGATAAAATTTATTTATCAAAAGAAACAATTCAGAGTTTTGGAACATTCCACAGAAATACTCGTACAGGTGTTCGTATTATAAAAGAGTGCAATTTATTGTTACACTTCAAACTACTATGAACGCCAAACAAAACGCAAGCAAAACGCATTTAAAAGGCGAAGATAACTAGGAGGTATCTCAACACTCCGATTCACGCTGAACTACCAACCCAGAGCAACAGTTGAGGGCAGATGCTCTCTCCGGCCTTATATAGCTTTCACCCTGCCGCCGAGAAATTTCTGGTACTATCTGCTTTTCGAAATTAATGGATGGCAGGACGGTTACTGTTACAGAGCATCTAAAGTCAGCTACAGTTATTTAAATACAATACCTATTATGGTAATATAGAGACCGGGCACAAATATTTCCAAGTTTGTGGCAATTTATCACTAAATGTGGTAACAAAAACCAAAATCGTTGCCAGCTTGGCGATATCTCACCAATTTAGTGAAATAGCCATTTAATCAATGAAAAATAGACTGTCTTAATTATCTAACAGAGGATCCTCCCTTTTGATTTTCGTGTTACACGATAAAGAAGAAATATAATTTCACGTATAATTTTATTACCTATGCACACAATTCTTAACAATTCGCACTCATACATGCTGAATATGCATCTAAAAATTTTTGTCTTACCAGTATAGGTGTATTTAATCACATGGGTCAAATTTTACTCTTTAAATAATTTTTAAATAAAGGGAATTAAATTCAAAACAACTTAAGTATTTTATATTTTCATAATATTTCACAATGGAAATAGCTAACACATTTTAACACATTTACTTTATTATCATTGCATATTTCTTTACTTCTGTGTATGACCTGATATTTAACTTCATGTTAGATAATTTTTGATATTTCTAATCTAATAATAGTTCTTTTTTTCGAGATTTAAAGAATAATTTTAAGCTGCGTAGAATAATTCTTCGTGGAGTTGATTTGTAATAATTTAACAAATTATTGAAACGTCTTTGTATTACAATGGCAACTATCATGTAGGGTGGTGAGTGAGAGATGCAATTAGTTTCTAGGCTCAGAATGAAGCGTATGACTGCATTATCGGAAAGACTGCTTGAAAGTTCCATGGCTTTGAACATGTGTAACATATATAAAAACCTGTTTCCCTCATGGATAGATGCATTGTTCCCGTAGACAGATATTCTGGTCTTCAGAAATTAACAAGTAGGGTAAGAAACGAGTGCTTATAACATGGAGGTATGGATGATAACTATGATTTCATCTTGGAGGAAGAATTCTTGAAATGAATCTTTACGAAATTCTTCTAGAAAAATGTATAGCAGATGGATAGAATCATCAAATTATGGTAGACATTCCATTTTTATCTTTTAGAGTGTTCTCGCTGAATCCTTGCAATCTCTTGAAGGTCTAAACCTGAGCTGTTTAAAAGTCAATAATCTGACTCAGACTCGGTAACAAATGCCAGATTCATATGCTGATCCCTCATGTAATTATTCAGAGTTGTTTGAAAATATATTTAGGTTAATCAAAGCAAATTACGAAAATTGCGAGAAAAGATGTGGTGCATAAAACTGAGTAGTACTTTGTAGAAACAGTAAAATTTGTCGGAAAACAAACCACGAAAGATGAAACAAAAGCTGTACCCTCAGCAATGAGTTTCCCACTATTCGTTGAATGTGTTAATCTCTTATATCATGAGAGCGAGCGCGGGGAAACTGATAATTCTTTATAAACTCAACTCCGAATTCCTTTGCTAATTAAGGCATAAGTATGCAAAGGGTATTAGAAACCAAATATAACTCTGAAAAAGAATGATTCTGAGTTGAGTTCTAAAAAATTAAGCTGTCGAAGTTTTTAAATAATTTTTGTATGCTATTTAAAAGAGAATTTAGATAAAATAACATAATTTACGCATAGTTTTCTACTTTAATTTTTATGTTGTTTTATTCCTATTTCACTCCTTATTTTTAAGGACATTCTGTCGTATAATGCGGTAGCTATGATCTTGGTGTGGCATTTCATCTTAACTCAGATTATTCACTATTGTAATCTAACATCATATTTATTACACTTCATTGGGTTCCTCCTTGATATTTTACAAATTTCTATACCCGTATAGAAAATGCTTCTAAAACGTTATGTTTTTTTTCTTTTTAGTCCAAAGGGCTTTTGCCCAGAAGGGCTATTAATTGTGTTTTGGCATTTTGCGTTGAAAACTTTAAATGCTCTTTTCACTTTTCAAATTGTTATCACCAAATATTATCCCTCTGTGTTATATTTAAAGAAATTAAATAATGAAGAATCGGCATAAATGTATATATGTTTCTCGCATTGTGATAAAACAATGGCTTCTAAAGCCATCAAAATTTGACTAACGTAATCTTTCATAGACTATGAGCATGTGGTAGCCCTAATTTGGAATTTGGTATTAGTTTTATTATGATTTTCATATTTTGTAACACTTTAAAGAATATTTGATTAACAATCTCAACGATTTCAAAGCGAGCAATGGTAACACTGTACAAAAAAACATTCTTATCTCCAGCGCGCGGGACTGTGTATCAGAAATTCTAAAGATATGCTCAATTTAAAATTATTACGCAAGTTGACGTTGAACTGAATTTTATGGTTTAAGTGCGGAGGACATGATATTTAATAAATAAAGGTAAGACACAAAACGTTAAAAACTCTGCCCTTTGGTCGTAATATAAAATCTGAAAGCTTTCACATTTTTTTTTCTTTTTTAAACATTTGCGCTTCTGTGACTTCTTCACCTGTCCAAACCCTTGAAATATCCGAAATAAATTTAACGGACGTTAGACCATAAGCGTAATTTTATTTACCATCAATGTATAAATTTTGTTTCAGCTTATGAATTCATATTTAGCTTTTAATTTTATACCAGACCTTAGGTATGTGCTTCAAAATTTAAAAGCAATGAGTTGCTTCTACAACTACGTTTTTATTTTCTTTAAGTGCCCTATAACCTTTTGCTTTCGGATGGAGGGCATTGCATGTATAATTTACAACACAGATTATTCGTAGATGGATAACTGGGAATTCAGTGTCTGGAAAATTTATAGATAAATTGCAGAATTTTAAACTTTTATGTAACTTTTCCATTCCAATGCACATTTTAAAAACATAAAACTCTATTTCTTAAATACAGAGCACTTGCAAAATTTTAGGAAAGCGAAGTTGCAACCGCAGTTCTGACTTAAACCCTTCATCTTACGTCCTTAAAATATCATCGGCTTATGGGAAGAAATTTGAATGAGGTTCAAAGCTGGATTTTGTGCATACGGATGTGTGTGTTGCATCAGATAATTTATAAGTGGCGCAGTGAAATGGCAAATGGTTTCAATGGATGACACACTTATGCTGTTAAAAGAAGTATATCATATGAAATATTAGTTGCTGTTTGCTTTAGAAATTGCGCTTTTAAAGAATGATGGAGAAAAGGTTTCTCCAAATAGAACAGAATTTTTATAACTGAGCATTACTTTGCAGTACGTAAATTTGATTTTGATGACATCTTTCTCATACTCTTTATTGGTGACTTCAATAATTTATTCCTAATATTATTCAATTTGTCTGAATTCAGAGGACACAGTCCATATTCATTAAATGACCATTTTCTCTAAATGGTTAAGTACTTACTTAACTAGTAAATATAGCTCCGAATGGCAAAAGGAAACTATTGGAAGTTATATACATCAACTATATACTATGCCCCTGGAATGTATTAGAGATTTTTGTGTTATTAGTACTATTATTATTAATTTCCTCGAAATGAAACATTCGTGACCAAAAATAAATTCCTTGCAGCTAAATTTGATATTAAGTGAAATATGGTTTTTTTTGCAGCGAAACATCTGCGAGAATTACATCAAAATCTTTCAATTGTTCTGCTCTTACTTACTTTACCTGAAGTAACTTTTTATCCAACATTGGTTCAGATGAGTTTCCTTTTCTTTATTACCAATTTATTTAAACCTATGTTCTACCTGAAAATCTAATTCTGTTCCGTATGTTACCTGGAATTCTGCTATTAAAAGAAAAAAAGGATGTTTCTGGCATTTTCTATCTTTTAGTTACTTATTACTTTTTTATCTTTTCCTTGTCATGATTGACGTTTCAATCTCTCCGAGTACGTTTTTGGATTATTATTTTGTTTATTTGTAAGTTTCGGGGAGTTCTCTTTTATTTTGAGTTATGTTTTGTCTTTTAAGGTTTTCTTTAGGAGATTTATTTTGTTTTAAGACTCTTCACTCGTACGAAAGACTTAGTGGGCATTACCGAGATCAATTTGTTCTTTATAACAGAATTCTTTCGTTATTTACAGCTAAACTTTAACGCATTATTCTAAAGTTTTAAAGAATTCGAAGATAAAAGTGACTGTTTTATTCATACAGGACATGTTTCCAGGAAAGAAAGTTTAGACATACTTCCAAGTAAAGGAAAATATATTTTCAGAAGTTTTTCTTTTGCTAAATACCTTATTTGAATTGCAAATATTGCGGATGTTTTTATGAAAACTCAAGCGATAAAAATGCATAATTGTTCTTTATTAACGTCTGAAAATTGGGAAAAGAAAACTCTCAACAATAGTCCTTAAAAAGTGCCTGCATTATAAGCTTCTTTTTTTCACGAAATCTATGCAACGAAAAAAGCACCCCAGATTTTATTGTACGTCCTAAATGACAGGCGGAAGATAAGGGGAATTTCATCTTTATTTAAATTCGGAAAATGCTGTACTTAATATGACTTAAGATAAGGAATGGAATTTTGTCCACAAAGTATGAAGTTGTAGCCAAATGCCTAGTGATCATTTAATTTCATCAACACTAAATCTGCTGACCAAAATCCTGCAATAAATATGATGCCTTCAGAATCAGTTCAAAATATAAGATCAATGAAATATTTACAGGCGAGAAGGCACAAATAACAGTTGTTCTCCATAATCAAATTGGGGAAAAGTTGGAATTTAGGTTTTTAACATAATTAATTCTTTACTTAAAGAATAGCTGATTCTCGAATTTTGAGGTTTCTGAATTAAATAAATTAAATTCATACATTATTCTTGCTTACCTGGAAAATAACGATTTTCAGAATCGGGAAGTTCTGTTCTTAAAAAAAAACTAAAAATGAGTTGCAGCTTCTTGATATGAAAGTCTTATTATAAAAATTTATTCATAATATACAGAAGTAAATAAGTGACTCGAAAATAAAACGTTGAACTACGATAAGTAAATGCAATGTTTTAGATGTGATGCTTTATAACAATGCTTTCTAAAATCAATTAAATTAATTTGGATTTGGCAAATCATTTATGATCTGTAAGTTTGAAGGAAGAACCTGTAAAACTTTGTTTTTATATTCACGTTAATACGAAGAAAAGTATAAGACCATGAAGAAATGTATATTCCTAGGCCGTCGGGAAATGCTATTGCCTTATATTCTTGGTCATTTTGGTTATGCGAAATGCATTTAACTTCAATGCTGCTATTTATCTCAAAACTTCATCAGTTCGCCTCATCGGCACTTAAGATCTTGACATTTTGCTAAGTAAAATTCAGCTTTTTACAGGGTGAATATGAAAAAGTGGGCAAAACTTTACGGGCGACTGAACGCAGCTATACAAGCAATATTCGTCATAGGAAAGTTGGGCGGAACGGCAACAGCGAGCCGTTTGGTGGCATTGAAAATGGTATAAAAAGAGTCGGTCCTCGAATCCATTTCCATTTGCTTTTTCTACTGCGAATTGCCGAGAGAATGGCTTATTTATAATATTTACAAAATGGTGGATATGCACTTCGTGTGCGGTGAGGCAGACGGGAATGCTAGCGAGGCATAGAGACTTACTTTACCGGGACTTTATCGATGAGACGCACTCCAGATCAGATAACATTCGAGCACTTGTATCCTCTATGACCATTTGGTTGGTCCATGCCTCCTGTGACATCGTATGGACAGCGAAAAGTATCATACTTTCCTATGAGAGCTACTGCGTCAGATTCCATTCCCCTTCAGGTCGAGAATGTGGTTTCATCACGATGGTGCGCCTACATTCTTCACTTTGGATGTGCGGGACACTTTAGATGCAAAGTTCAAAGGGAGATGGATAGGCCGAGGTGGTCCCATAGCTTGTCCACAATCATCAGCGGATCTCTCATTTTTGAACTTTTTCATGTGGGGCCATATGAAAGGTCAATACCCATCTAGTCATCAGGATCGCTGTTGTTGCCAGCGATACTTGGGAAATGCCTCGGGTCTTCGCAAATATGCTTTAGTCTCTATCTCGTGGTCTGAAGCCGCAGGTTACAGCTGGCGGAAGGTCTTTTGAGCAATTTCTTTGATTATGTACATCAATTACATTTCTGCTTAAATAAAATGTTTTCTGAAGTATCCCCCGGTTTCTTTCTTTTGGAAAACTAGCTTTCAACTTCTCACCTTTTGCTTTATGAACATACATTCTATGACTAATATTGCTCGTTTAGCTGCATTCTATCACCCCGTAAAGCTTTGCTCATTTTTTAAGATTCACCCTTTATTATTTAGTTTTCCGTGCAGTCACATGTATTTCTACATGTCAGCTTTTGATCAGATGCTCAAATATTTAAGAGCAATTTAACTGATAGAGGTTTCTATGCTCATAATAATGATTAAGCGGTTAATTGTTTTTTCTCTCAACACTCACACACAAGCATATACACATAAAAAGAGTTTTTCATTTTGAGTAAAATTATAAAATTAATCAGTTGTTAAATTCCTTCTATTCATTTGTAAGCAAGCTGCACGTATTTTACATGAATTTCACCATTATGATTTTTCCTTTGCAGCTCGATGCTTAAAGATACCTTTCAAAATAAGAATTCCTGATACACCTGTATTTCTTGTCTTTGTGATTTTATATACGTAGTTGAATTAAAGTAAATCTTGAAATTCGGCACTAAAAATCATATTTATTCAGGAAAAATGAACTCTTAAACCCCCGATGAGTATTAATGCAGGTATTCTCTTCTTCTGAAATCGAAACTGTATAAAACATTATGTAATGGAGAATTAGATTTTCTGGATGCGTTCCACATTCATAAAAGTATTTAGGTTCTGGTAAATAATCCCATATCTAATTTCTTTTTAACTCTTTCAAAACTTTGCTTCGTAGTTGATTTGCTTTCATATTTCGATTAACAGATGGTGTCACGGATTTCGTCTTCAGTCATCAGCTAGAATAATCCTAAATTTCTCTATGTTATTTTCGCTCAGGCATATGTTTATTTTGCGTCATTTTTATTCCTGTAGCTGAAGAAGGAAGTTCTAATGAACCTTCGAAGCTATAACCCTGAAAAATTACTCATATTATGCTGATTTATTTCGCTTATTATTATTTCCTTTAAAGTGCATTTATACTCAGTTTAAAGTAATACGAGAATATACTGCATTGGAATAAGAGAAATAAGTATATATAAAACAAATATATATATATATTAATTAATAGGAAGTCATTCGTTAATTATTTATTTGTAAACTTAAACTAATTATTTGTTATAATTTCAGCTGCTTTCGTTTTATGATCACAGTTATAATATTCTCAATTCTTGATTTATACTTTTATGACTGTGCTTGAAATTCAGTTGTGTGTAGCACATCATTTGACATTTAAAAATGCTTCATACTGATAAAATTATCACTAAAATTGCAGCAATATTTATTCTCTGAAAATAATAAAGATTTCGAATTAGTTCCTTCGTCGAATTCTCTAACCAATAAACTGAAGAAGATCTGTTTACTTCCAATTATATAATAAGTTAAAGACAGTTATTATAGACTATTGGTTGAAACTGCCAATACTACAAATTAATCATTTTCAGATTCTTAAGAATGCTAGGCAATTATGAGGACGATTTGAAACGCGCAGTGCCATTTCCTAGGAAAATCAATTGCAACTAAAATTGCTATTTGCTCATTTTTAAAGCTAAAATGAAAAATAATTAAATGTTGCGAACAAAAATGAATAATTCTTCATTTAGGGAGCGTGGTTTTAATTTAAGTCGTCAAAATTATTTGAAATTAAAGAAATTCTATCCTTCATTTCTTTCATCTTTTAAATCAACTTATTTTAATCCCGGAAAATTAACCTTCGAATTCATTGTCTAGAAAATTACTGAACAAAAATGAACAAAATTCAAGTTTAATAATTTAAAGAAACTTAACGACTTTTAAAAGATTTTTCGAAATGCAAAAATGAATATTTTGTATAATACGCTGCAGGAAATTATTTTCGATCTATTTAAAGAACCGAAAACCCAGAAAAAGAAAATCAGTATCCAATTTAAATTACTCCGTTTGTATTTGGTTCTGATGGAAAGCGGTTTTTAATTATTTTTCTTCTCTTTCTAATTCGCTAAAACTATGGTAACCCAAGTGCAATCAAAAATCGTATAAGTGGTTTTTTAGGAGATTAAAAGGACATTTCAAAAGTATTTCATTTTCAACATGAATTATTTTAATGATAAATGATTATGGCGGAAAATATTAAATTTAAGCCAAATACGTAGATCACTCTGAATTCTTTTAGGTGCAGCTAAATGGTAAATGTTAAACTTATCAACCGTTGGTGTTGTTGATACGTTAAACTTATCAACCCTTGGTGAAGATGTTTTTTCCACAATCTGTGCACATTTGTAGGTGAGATTTCCCAACGATTAAAATCTCTAAACTATTCATTTTTTTGGAATCGACTAAAGATAACCTTTAATAGTTTCAATGTTCTCATCTTCGGAATGAAAAAGACGACCACATGAATTTTGTTTTACATTACAAAGCAGTTAAAACCTGGTCACATAACAAGATCAGGAGAATAGGGTGAACGCCTTTCCCTCTGATGTACTTTCGTTCAAGAAACTCCATTATCACTTTTGCTGAATGAGAAGATGTGTCCTTAATATTCACTTCTTGATGAATTTCGAGAAGGCACTTAGTGGTGTAACACTTAGTTATAACTGTCTTCTGCCCTTTTAATCTGCCTTGTACTTCTGAAGAAAAAAGGATTAGAATGCATGCTTCATTGCTTGTTGTCTTTTCATTATTGTTTGTTAGCCTTTATCTTCAAAGACCCACACATTCTCTCTCGTTGAAAGACGATATGTACCGTTCATCATTTAGAAAAAATGCAGTGTCTACAAACATTACGTTATTTTAAAGTTTCTTTCTGATTCTGCCCTTCTCCGTTTTTCAGAGTTCTGTTAATTTGCGGGGGATCCAAAGCTAAAATAGTTTTTTCATATGCAATTCTTCGTGAATAACTTTATGTATAGCTGCGGGTCCAGTATTAAATTCCTTTCCCTTGCTGCACAGTTACTATACGATTAAAAACAAACCTGCATTCTCTGGAATTCAAACCTGATGAACTCTTGTTCAAATTCCGGAGAGGTCATGTATAGCATAAACGAATAGTGCCTGTGCGGCAAATGAACACGCAAAATACACAGCCAGTAGAAAATCTTCTTGAACGACTGAGTAAGGGAAGAGATGTGGGAGACCCTTGGACCCTCTCATAGTTATTTTCTCACAAAATCGGAGTGAAAGTGCATAGTTAATGCGGCGTTACTATACCTGTACAACCAATCGTGAAATTCTGGTATCGGTAAATGGGCACCTAAAATACACAGCCAGCAGAAAATCTTCTAGAAAGACTGAGTAAGGGAAGAGAGCTGGAAGAGCCTTGAAGCGTCTCATAGTTATTTTCTCTCAAAATTGGCATGGAACTGCATAATTAATGCGATGGTACTATACCTGTGCAACCAATCCTGAAATTTTAATATCCTCTCCATTTCTACCTGTACCTGTACCTTCATCGTTCGAGGAGGTATATCGGTTATCATTGATTAACATTCTTCGTATGGCCGATTCATTTTTTGGGATAGTAGCTCATAAAAGACTTTTTATACGTGTTTCATCAAGGAAACAATTTCGAGCTTTAAGAAATTCTGTAAACTATCTGAAAACAGTAGAACGAAATGGAACTTCAACCTACCGAAGTAATAAGAGTACACTTAATGTGCAAAAGTGAAGAGCTTTTAGACTCATTAAAATGTCAATAAAATAGCACAGAAATAAATATTCATACGTTATGTAAATAAATAAGCTTTCAGATTATGAAATGCCTAGTTACGTGACATCATTTAATAGAAAAATTACCGGAACTACTTAGAACTAGAATATCCTACAAAAAAAGTTTTATTTAGTAAATCGGTACTAAGAAATTCTAGTTCGGTCCTAAAAACGTTTCAGTTCCACTACTTAGAACTGGAACTAGAAATTCCTTTAAAGAAAATTTTATTTAGTAAATACATCCTTTCCTTACGAAAATCTTCTAAGGCAGAAGTAATGCTACTATACGCAAATTTATACGATTTAAACAATTACATATCTTAACATACTTTTATCCAAGTGAAACAACTGACAAAACAAAGTTAATGGATTATAATAATTTTGCTTTTGTGTAACGTCACTGACTCCTAGTCAGAAACAAATATTAAGTTGGTCCGTAAACTCTAGTATTCCTTAAGTTCAGGTTTCCATTAAAACAAACAGGAAATAAGCAACAAATCAATCAATAAGGTGTTCTCCGTTGGTCTTAACAATTTCTTCCCAGCGTTCAAGAAGCGGTAGAGTGCCTCGACGGTAGAAATGACTGTCCTTGAATAGCTTTCTTTGAATAGCTTAAATCAGTTTTTAACCTCCCTAAGTGGCAAATCGTTTTTGCCATACACTTCAAAAATCTCTCAAGTAGTTTCGGTGTATTTCGCATCTCGATTAAACTCAAAAACACAGGTGTCGAAAATGCTCTTTCTTGGCTACTTGACACTCCATTTTAATGACTTTAAAAGAATAAAAAGTGTATCTGCTTAAAGAAAAAAAACTAAACATACAGTTTTATAGAGCACATAATTCTCTATCTAATGACGTAAAAGGCAATGCCAATACAGTTATTTTTCACGTGAAATCTTCACCTAAAAACGTTCCAGTTTAAGTGCCAACCCAGTGTTCCATACTCCCTTTGTGCCTTCACTTGTCCCACTTCTGTAAGTAAGTGACGTCCGCGTTGGGCCCTAACATTGTTTGTCTACTGACCTTGAGAAAAAATATCGATTTTAAGAACCATAAATTAATTTTCAATAAATAAAAACTCCGTATTTTTGTACTTATACAAACAGAAATTTACAACCCATTCCTTTATCTTAATGCTTTTGACGTCAAGGCGTTATTTTCAGATTTGTATTAGAAAGCCTGACACGTAACAGGCTTTCGAATATTTGGATATGGTCCTCAAATTTTTAACTGAAGCTCTTAAGATATTAACATATTTCTGTTAACTTTGATGAAAATATAACCGACACTTTTACGTACTCATATAACGACCTTGGCACAATTTGAAGGTTTTTTTACGGATGAAAAGTAACAATGGCAAGTAAAAGGTAAAAGTTATTTATCAGATGGAAGTTGGGGGTTTTCGCAAGTTTTTTAAAAAAGATTACCAAACGTGTCTATATTTATTGTAAATAAGCAATCATTATCAATATATGAAACGTCAATATACTTTAGCAATTAAAAATAAAGAAATTGTATTGTTAAATAAGGGTTATGTGATACATTAAAGAATAAAACACTACAGTATTCCTCTCCCGGAGTACATAGCCATTTGTGTTCACTCTAAAAGGCATTAGAGAGCTGAAAAGATTCGACATCACACAAAATTCAGTAACACCAGTTTCCTAACAAATTCATCTCCTCGTTGTTCCCTGTAGAGCCTTTGCAGCAAAATTCTGTACTCCTGCAAAAATCTTATTAAAGTTTCTTTCCATTGCAAGTAAATTCCCCAAGCACATATTTTAAAATTAAGGCAAGAAATCTAAGATTTGTTTTTAAGAACAGATGGAATTTGGAATACAATAACAGAAACTAAAACAAACAAAAAAACATACGGAAATGTAGACCCTTCTCGACTAAAGGGCTGCTTGAAAAATTGTTATACGCATGGTTACCATGCATGTTATGTGCATGATTTTGACACATTATAAAAATGGGGAACTCTCTACTAAGGTGGTTGTGATAACATATAAATGCCGCATAATGTTTTAGAGATAGTATATTGCTGCTTTGTAACAACACTTTTATATTTTTGCTTGAAGTGAATATGATCTTGAACAAGTTAAGTTAGAGGGAAGAAGGGCTGAATGCTGTACCACATTACAGTATGAGTATTTTTTCAAGTGTAAACCATCATAAAGATGAAAGCATCCTATTTTTGAGATGTTCAGGATAGTGGGAATTTCGCTTTCAAAACAGAACTTGTATAAGTTTGAGATTTCTGAGTGAAATTCTAAGTGCAGTATCAATTTTCGTATTGTTGTCATTATGGATGTCTTATGGATGTTGTCATTATAGATGTCTTAAGATGATATACTTTCATTGCCATAGATGAGATTTCTTTTCAAATTTTTTTCCTTAAAGTATCAATTTTAAAATTTTTATTATTGTGTATGACGAAATTAAATATCTACGACGAATGACGAATAAAAAAATCTACTAAATAATACTTGTTTAGTAATCCTTACTCATTGTAATATATTTCAGGGCACAGATGAAGTTAAAATGAATGTAAGTGATTGGAAAATAATTCGACTTTTTTTAATCTGTAGAAAAAAAATCAAGAAGATAAAAGGTGAAAATATCTGAACTTTGTGTAAGAAATATGTATGCTTTAGCAAAAATAGAAAAGCAAATGATTTAGCAGAACGATTCAGTAAATAATTACGCTAACTTTTTCGGTTGGGCTTATAGGACCCTAAGGAATAGAACACTCTTGAGTAAATGAAAGCTATTTTTGGCATGTAACCGCACAATTACTTGTATTATTTCGCAAAGACTCGCGCTACTTCTAGCTAGGCCAAGACGCGCGCAGGGGTACGTAGGACCGAAGTTTATTTCTTAACAAAACAAAAAGAAAACTGCTGATATGATTGAATAAAATATTTATGGAATAGAAACATCGTGTATAAAACTTAGAAAAGTATATTTTTAAGTTAAATAACCCTAACAAAATTACATTTTAGAACAATGTTTATTTATCTTTTACAGCGAAAAGACAAATTGAATTTGTTTGGACCCATATGAAATTTAGTACTAATTTATGCAATATTAAATTGTTCAGAAATAATTTCGAAGTAAAACTCACATTTCACACCTTTTGCCTGTGTTCACGGCAATCATTTTTCTTGCATCTAGCGCAGTAAATTTGTGATTTTTGGTTCCTTTCACTGAGACATATAAGGCACCTTCTTTACAGTCTTTCCTAGCCTGTAGTTTAATTTTTCACTCAGTTCGCGCGGAAGCTTTTGCTGCAAATTTCGTTCTTCAATGTGATCTTTAGAAATTTCTGCTGCCAGTTGTTTGCTCAATAAACTTCGTTTCCTATATTGCATTGTTGGTGTTTTTGCAGATAACAATAATATTCTTGCATTTACTGCTGCCATGCTCAACCTACTGAAGATGTCATATTGTCATTAGCCATTTGTTGCTAATTCCAGCAGTAGTATAAGTGGGCCCATATAATCCACTACATCTACAGCACCCTAAGTTATTAAATATTTATTATATCTGAGGTTTTCGTTTCTCCAGTCGAAAAATACGTAACCCTCCCATTATGCATGGTGGACAGCATATCAGTGCGGTTATTTTTCTTTAGCGTGTAGAAAAGTAATGTCATACTATTTTGTAATTCAAGTAATGATGAATATACTTCTTTTTTTCTGCCACAAGTAAATTCTATTGGCCGTTCTTTTCCGTTTTTTTTTTCTAAAATTTTCTACAAGCGTAAATTTCTCTTCAGGGATATCCTTGGTATAGTGAAAATTCTACCTTGAGGAGGAAAGGTTTAAATACCAAGTTCTAGAAGGGAAAGCTAGAGGGTGTGGGCGAACCGAATGCTTTTGCAGAGTAAGCTTCTGCTTAGCATTTATTCCTGGTTATTTGCGTAACAGCTATTACTTTGCTGCCACTAGATTTCCAAAGCTCCTTAAAGAAACAGGATATTCTGAGCCCTGTAGCGAAATTCCACTACTTGTTAATATCTTCAAAATTTTATTTTAGTTCTTGTTATTTGAGTTACTGCCCGAGTGCGGAGTTTGTTAGCGTCAGGGCGGCGCATTGTAAATTTTAAAAAAGTTAATAAGGGGTTCTTTTCACCTTTCTCCTATGTGGTCTCTACACGCATCTCAACTGTTAAACTACAAGATACGCCAGTGGGTCCTACAAGGTTACGAATTTTTATGATATCTTTAGATTGAACATCTCTCTCTTTTCAAATCTGGCGGCAATGAATTCGATATAAAAGTTACAATTCGAAATAAATGCTACAATCTACAAGTTACAATTCGAAATAAATGCTACAATCTACAAGTTACAATTCGATATAAATGCTACAATCTACAAGTTACAATTCGATATAAATGTTACCATTTTCGATGCAATCTATAAGCATTTTTGCTAATACTTCTTCCGTAAGTGCCAAGAATTCATAGCCAACTGCCAAGGATTCATAGCCAACTGCCAAGAATTCGTAGGCAAGAATACGAGTTTAGATTCACCAACATTTCCAGGCACTTTTTTCACAATATTGTGAGGAAGAGTTCTAACAATAAGACTTAGTTATTTTTTATTCCATTTTATAACTTTAATTTCGTCAAGGTAGCGATTTGTAGACTCAAATGTACTAAATTCATCGCTTGAGTTTAATTCCTGTTCAGAATCCTAAACTGCTCTTCATCGACTTGTAGAGTCACTAGGTTATTTGGAAGCAAGATATAGGAAAAATGAGAATGCCATCGCCGAGACTTGAATCACTGGCCTCTCGAATACCCGTCGAGCGTGCTGACCCCTACAATACGAATGCATGCGAAGAATGCAGGAGAAATACCTTATATACTCCTCTTTTAAAGAGAGCTGGGATTAGAGGACCCAATCGCAAAATCCTGGTTAGGAGGATCATCATCCACCACCTTTTTTAGTTCGGACGCCACTGTCGAGGAATTCTGCAGCAGGAAAGTGTGGAAATGAGCAATGCCCTGCCCGAAACTCGAACTTCGTACTTCTCAAATATTCGCCGAGCGTGCTGACCACTACACCACGAAAGCATGCGAAGAAAGCAGAAGAAATACCTTATAAACAATTCCTACGTCTTCTTCATTAACTGAATCTTTATTAGTTGAAAGTTCAGCTAATAGTTTCTGTAATCTTTTCATTTCGTCGCCATAGCTCAAATAGAGAAACATTTTTGCAACTGCCTGATCTCTTGTTTCTAAACGAAAATGTGAGATCGCGCCTTGGGCGTGGGAAACCCGACTACCAGTTTCTGAGAAAAGAAGGAGCTCTGTGTTTAGCTCTATGTTGAGCATATTTTTTGCCCGCATTGATCTAAAAATTACTTAAGCATATAACTGGAGCGTACAACAGATTTGGAGATTTTTCTAATTAATTCTTTGTTATACATAGTTAAAATAGTTTGTAACTTATCGCTATTGCAATGATTTGTTCCTTATATTTTGCGGAAAAAAAGAACGATTATTTGATGAGAAATATGAACGTGTAACAGAAAGATAAACAAATTTCTTACATTTAATTAATTATTTTAAGAAATAGGTAAGTACAATTCTGCTCTAAAAATGAGCAATAAAGACAAAAAACGAAATGGGATCAAAACTATTTAATGGATATGCGTGAAATTGATCCAAGAGGATATGCGTGTGGTATTACTAGACGACATACCAAACAATGACACATAGCAAAAGAATTGCAATTACGATGCACATTCAGTTCACTTGCAACAGCTCATTTTCTTGTACCAACTTGTAACAACACGACCCCCTGCAATGCATTTCATCGTGAAAATGGTGTCTTCAGCTCATGCTTTCCGTTTTGGCTATCCGTAATACAAGCGTTTCTGTAAAACAAAGACATACACATGTATTACTACTATCGCATCGCGAAAGACCAAATAGGTTGAAGAATGTGCAACGGAAACATCACGCTAATAACGGGTACAATACAATCTAGTTGAAATGCTTGACACCTGTCAGACAAACTGGCAATGATGTCGTTGATCGAATGTTGTGATAGTATTGCACATTCCTAAAGTAATGTATGTTAAAACTTATGAAAGGTGTCCAGTGGTACACTGCGACCTGTTATCCGTCGTCTCAACATGTCTCACACATGCTCTACGGAATTTAGATCCAGTGATCTAGCAGGCCACGGTATATATGTGGAATGGTGTTACTCTTCAGATAATGCCGTATCACTCGAGCTCTATGCGGGTGGTAAATATCATCCATAAATATACCCAGTTTCTATCCATTACAGCGTTAAAGACGCTCATGACAGTGTAGAATTTCGTCGTTATATGGGACGACTGTGACTTAACCACTAGAAATCACGCAGAGGTCTGCGCAGCAATTCGTTGCTATCCCAGCCCGTATAAGTAAACCTCCTCCTCTGTTAGGGTGACTTTCGACGATGTTTAGCGCTCATAGCGTATCTCTGGTTCTAGTTTTGTCATTGCGCTTCATGAATCGTTCTGTATATTAAATCGAAACACCTCCGTAAAGAATACGTGGCCCCCACTGCTCTGGTTTATAAGGTATTTTCTACCTCTTTTGTGCATGCCTTCGTGGTGTAACAGTAGCGCATTCAAGAGGTACAGGTTCGAGTTTCGGCTAGGACATTGAACATGTTTCACATCTCCTGCTTAAAATAACTTAATATCTCTACAGTGGAACCCGAACTAAAGGTGATGAATAATAATTCGCCAGCATCAGGATTTGGCAATTGTTGTTGTATTATTGTTATATTATCACCTATGTTAATCACCAGGCGCCCTTTCAAAAAGGGAGTGTATAAAGAATTTCCTTCCTTCTTTCTGCATGCCTTCATGGGGTAAGGATAGCACCCTCGACGCGTATTCGCAAGGTCCAGGTTCGAGTCCGGGAGAGGGCATTTCACACTTCTCACAGTTCCTGCTTAAAACAACCATATGTCTCTACATAATGTTCAACTGCGATGTTCACGGACGCAGTCCAACCAGGGGGCAAAGGAACACAAATTGCAGTTCATCAGGTGCACAGTACATCTTCATGCAGTCGATGTGACACAATTTGATGGCATATGGGCCGTCATGCAGTAGCAGAAAGATGCGACGCCAGCTGTCTTACAGTTACTGATCTACGGCATCTTGCATACAGCAAGAGGAAGCGATTGTCTGCGGCTGTGGTAATCCTTCGGCGTCCAGACCCATGTCTTCTACAGGGTTTTTGAGCCATTTGGTAATGATTCCACACCCTCTTGATAGCACTACGATGCATAATCAGGTCTCTCGCAGTTTATTTTCTTGTACCAGCGTGCGACATCTCAATCGCCTTTGCAATGTATTTCACCGTGCAAATGGTGTCTTCGGCTCAGGCTTTCCGCTTTGCTTATCTCGGATTGGACGAACCTATCGCTGTTTGCGAAGTGACGCATATGTTCGGCATACCCCTTTTCCTGACGTTAAGGTGTGATTGCGCGATTGCGTTTTATGCTAATTTTGATTGCCTATTTGCATTTGGCGACATAACCCGTACTTCAGATGTAAATTGTTTTAATTCTCCTTTTTATATACATACCTTTCCTTTTAGCGTTTGTTGTTTATTTTTTAAGCACGAAAGCATTGTTTTTCTAGTTAATAAATTTTCTTCAACTTACATTCTCATTTCAAATTTAGCAGATTTCTTCAGATTCACAAAATTTTAGCGATATACTCCAATATTCAAATAATACATTTAATAAATTTTTTAATTTCAAATGTAAAGAAGATGAATATTAATGAATTATTTATAATACACTAAGAAATATTTCTTAGTGTATTATTTCTTAAAATTTACTTTCAGATAGAATAATATGCTTGTGAAACTAGATATGAACCAAATAACCTACACGTTTTTAAGCACTTTTTAAAGTGTAAAACCCTCAAGTGGGTATCAAATCTCAGACACGCCGTTTTTTGGAGATTTATTTTCTTGCTAAGCTATCGGAAACAGCCAAATATATATATTTACTATTATCGCTATTACTTCTAGTATCACTATTTCAGTCCTATCTAATCTAGATTTTTCAGACTTAGGGTAAGCTTACCATTTTTTGTTTAGATATTTCTTTGGCCATTTTATAAAATTTTGAATTAATTTTTATTATATGTTTTAGTATCTCGACAGTTGTCTGCATATTATTTCGTCCTTCATTAAGCATCTAGAAGGAAAGCGTGTCGAGATTCTGTTGCTTACAATTCATTAACTTCGTGACTGTGGAAAAATTTAAATTTCTGCCATTTATGAAATTATGGCGATCTGGGGTTGAAAAACTGTAACATTTATATATTACATATATGCAAAGCTTTAAATGGTAAGATTTTATGTTCTTTTGTTTAATTTCTGTGGGAACTAGCAAAACTAAATTTTATGAAATATTAATGGTAACCCTTCAAGTCTTCACTTCTTTCTTTTATTCTCATAAATTAATTTTTATTCTCAAAATAACTCATATAATATTATATTTTACTGAATGGTAATAATTGCCGAATAACTGTAATAATTTACTGAATTCAGGGAAGAAAAATAATTTAGAGTTTATTCCTACAATATCTTTCAAAAATTATTCAGAAATTTAAAAGAGAATTCTGTTCATCATTTAATATGTTCCTTCTTGCATACAAATAAGTCATTTGAATTGTTATTGGTATTGATTTGTATTTTGAAGAACTTCGCTATATTTTTATTTGCTTATATCTGTGTTTCGTTCAAAAACAAAATAAGTACAAAGCCCCCTAAGTAAAAAATAACTCTTTAAGAATGAAAAAATATTATGGTAAATTTTAAACCAATTTACCAGTTACTGTCAAAATAGTTTGAAAATGACATCCCTTGCTTGTAGTTTAGACATAAGAGGAAAGCTCTCTTAATTTACGCTTTTTTCCCCCTAAACAATGATTCTAAACACACATTTATAAATTAAAACTCTGCAGGATATTTGTATTAAAAGTTTCCGTCAGAGTATATTTATTTTTTTCTTAATCCGGAATACTTTTTGTTTTGCAAAATTTCTCTTATGCTGTTTTGGATCTCAGCTTAGGAAAAATTCCTTTAATTAAATTCTCACAGACAGGCTTAGACTATCAACAGTATTATGCATTTCTGCTTGCTGCAATTCCCAGCAAAGTTCGTAATAAGGAGTTTTTTCCCCTTCTTTCTTTAATAACATTACTTAAGTAATTAAAGAATGTAGTTTTTTTCATTTCCAGTGAAGAATGAGTGAGCAATTTATGCAAAACTCTTCCGTTTTATCTCGACATAATTCTTCTCTTTTGTTTTATGTTTGTTGTGCTGTTTGGACGTTTTTATCCAGATAAAATAGAAAATGAAGGGTGTTTCGTCTTCTTGCGTTGGAGATTATTAATTAAGATAAAAAAAATAATTGTGACTCCAGAAGGCACGATGCATGTGAGATAATAAATTTTTGATACATTTTGTAAAATATGAAATTTCGAAATTCATTTATGTAGTTTTCAATACAAATAAAAAAGTAATATTAACTAAAAAATAAACCTAGCGTTTGAGAACTCTATTTTTAATACTCGAACCCAACTTATATACATTTTTTGTAATTAAAACTTTAAAATATTTAAAAGTTTGTAAAACTTTAAAAATTAAATAAAATAAGAAATTAACAATTAAAGTAAAATAAGAAACAGTAATTACTAAAATAAAACACCTACTTAAAAGAATTAGTACAAATATCTTAACAATCCAAGCATGAAAAAACAACTAACAACATATATGAATACATTACCTGAAAAATAGCAACCTAAATTAATTAAGAAGTAATTAAAAGGGGAAAGGGAGATTTAAACAATGGAAAGTCAACTACTTGGCTTTAAGATTTTCGTCAAAACTAAAATTCATAATATAACGAGCAACAATCGAATCACAATCCGTAACCTATAAACCCTCTGACACTGACTGTGTAATGAAATCAGAGATCATGTTGTAGAGACATTAGGATATTTAGAAGCAGGAATCGAATCACAATCCGTAACCTATAAACCCTCTGACACTGACTGTGTAATGAAATCAGAGATCATGTTGTAGAGACATTAGGATATTTAGAAGCAGGAATCGAATCACAATCCGTAACCTATAAACCCTCTGACACTGACTGTGTAATGAAATCAGAGATCATGTTGTAGAGACATTAGGATATTTAGAAGCAGGAATCGAATCACAATCCGTAACCTATAAACCCTCTGACACTGACTGTCTAATGAAATCAGAGATCATGTTGTAGAGACATTAGGATATTTAGAAGCAGGAATCATGAAAATTGAGTAATGCTCTCACCGGGACTCGAACCAAGGACCTATCGAATATGCACTGAGCGCGCTGACCACTACATCACGAAGGCATCCTAAGAAGGCGGAAAAAATATCTTATATACTCTCCCTTTTAAAGGGCGACTGGGGATTAGGAAACTCAATCGCCAAATCCTGGTGGTGGAGAATCATCATCCACCACCTTTTTGTTCGGTGCCACTGTACAGACATTAGGATATTTCGAAGCAGGAGTCATAAAAATTGAGCAATGCCCTGCCCGGAACTCGAACCACGGCCCTTCCGAATACGCGCCGAGCTTGCTGACCACTACAGCACGAAGGCCTGCTAAGAAGGTGGAAGAAATACTTTATAACACTACAGCACGAAGGCCTTCTAAGAAGGTGGAAGAAATACCTTATAATGTGATCTTATGAACATATGACGTCACAAAAATGGCATGATCTTTGATATCATAAGGAACTATTTGAGACTTTTTTCCCGCTACTTTAGGTCGAAATATCTGGCAGCTGTCTCGGAATGTAATTTTGAGGGAGGAGGTGCGATCCTAGATTTTCCCACCACCGATTCTCTAGTATCAACATCTCGATTGTCCCTTGCCGCATAAAATCTGAACGCTTACAAACTTTTATGCATTCTCCAAATTTTGAAACCAAATTCTTCGTTGCGGCAGTCAGCGTTATTAACCACTATCTCATCTGAGTGGTATGCTGCTATACACCACTATGTTTGAAGAAGCCAGTGTAGTTTAGGTGAGCGATAGCCAACAACCTTCACCTTTCCTAATATCTGTTGATTTAAATTTGCCATCACAAATATTCTTAGACGAGTTCATCCACAATTCTGACGCTAAAATCATCCTTAGGAGAATATCTGCGAATTCTATTGACCAGTACGTTACCTTGTATTATGAACATATCAGCTGCTCAATCTCGCAGGTGCTTCCACGGCGGCGCAAGGCATGAAGTTCTTGTTCCCTATCTATCTTGTACTTAAACAGTTCACAGATTGTTGACATTCGGCAAAAGATGATCTGTTCAATTTTCTTTCTTATCAATTTATAAACTCAGTCAAATCAGTTAACAAAAGGAATTATGTAAACGCAATGAAGTATTTCTTAATAATTTTAATATTTTAATAATACATCTAATTAATATGAAATTATTCTAATTCCTGAAACGTAACTTTAATGTTATGTACTTAGCACAAAATCGTTACATTATTTTTATTATTTTTGGATGTAGATAATTTTGCGCATTTGAAGAGGAAAGAATGACTACAACTTATAAGTGCAAAACTGCTTTGATATTTTAAAAAAATAGACATAATTTTGTCTTGTTGCTTTCAATATTCGCACATGAAATTAATTTGGATTTTTTTCTACATGACAAACACATTCAGCGCTTTTGAAAAGACGCATAAATAACACACAGTGTTGAGTTTTTTTACGAACTATAACTCCATAGTAGAAAATAAATATGCAGTCAAACTATCTTCCATTATTCTTCAAAGTTTAAATGAGCGATGGAAAAATAAGAGGACAATTTCACCTAAGTGTTCTCCGAGAGAAAAAGTAATTTTTGGCATGTTTCACAAAATAGCTTAGAGGCTGAAGAAATCATGATCGTAAAAGTTGAGCCAAAAATGCAGTTCTGTAGAAGGGGAAAATCTTTTAAGCTCAAAGACATTTACAAAATATTTTAGCTATAAATCTGTCCACAGATTTAACAGAGTGAAGAAAATAAAAAAAATCAGAAAAGAGAACATGTTGTAAAGTACGGAACCTGCCAAAATATAGCCGAGTCTGAAGGAGTAAATCTGCGGCAAACGGATTTCAAGCAAAAAATTGCAGACACAGATCTTTTACTTTGGATACAAATCATCTCCGCCAGATGTGAAGCAAGACTTAGTAAAGACGTTCTCTGCTGTTGAAATGCATTATGGAAAGATCTTTCTTCAGCTGGGCATATGTTTTAAGGTGATCCGAATTGACAGGATTATTTATTAAGCTTTTAATAACTCAAAAATTAAGTTTGAAGGAAGATATATATTAACTTTGGGGAATTTAAATAAGGTTTGGTGAGCCATTTTACAACAAAATCCTTCGAAGCAGCTTCAATAGCTAAGAAAACATCTTTTCAAACCTAACTGAATTTTGGGTGGTTAATGATTGTAGTAAATATTTCCTTATTTAGCATTTTCTGCCATGCTTTTGATCGAAAATGATTGCAGAATTTCAAAGTGCTATAAAATTATTAATCCCCGTTCTTAGAACTAAATAATTTTATAGGCAACCGACAATGCATGAAATATACATGAAAATTCTTTTTAGACCTGCTAATGTTTTAAATAAGGAGTTTAATATAATATTTATGCTTTCACAGGGATACTAATTTTTAGTATCTAAATGGGCTAACAGGGTGCGCAGATATTTACTTAATTAAATTATTTCATGAAGGTATATTGCGTTTTAGTTCTGTACAGAAATTTTAATCTTTGATATATTCTTAGATAATTTGTTTAGCTTCTCAGAAAAATGTTTGATAATATACTGCTAGTTTTCGTGAGTTGAACTTAATTAGAATCTGAAATTCCTTTTGTATTTTATTACGTTGATTGCTCAAACTCTAAATTACTCAGTCACCTAGATATAAACGTAAATTAAATGTCTAGATTGTCTACTAGTAGCTACTAGTAGCAGGTTTGTAGGTTAATAAGACTGAAGAGTCGTTAATTTATTTTGAAGCAGGAGACCTCACTGAGACTCGAATCTAGACCTCTCCAGTGCGCTTCCAATTACACTACGGAGGCGTGCGGAAAGGAGGTAGAAAAGACCTTATATACTTTCTCTTTTAAAGGGCGACTGTGGATCAAGGGACCCTATGGCCAAATCTTGGTGGTGACAGATTATTGTCTATCGCCTACGTGACAAATGCGCAGTGCCCTCGCCGGGACTCGAACAGCCAGGACTCAAATGCGCAATGAGTATGCTTCCAATTACACCACGAAGGCACGCGGAAAGGAGGGACAAAATACATTTATATATTTAATGTACTATTAGTTTACTAATGTCAAAATAAACAACCTTTTTATGAGTTACACGCCCTTTTTGAAGCTTTCAGTATGCTCAAAAATGCACTAACTGAAAATATCACTTTTTAATATCATGAACCATAGAATCAGCGTCAGAAGAAACCTTTTAAACACACATGTCAGAGATAATCAAACGAATTTCCCGCAAACAAACCTTCAGTTCGTACCACTTGTTATTACAAAATTTAAATGTTTAATCGCCAAATCTTAGTGCATTTCATTACGATCTAATTACGATTGTAGTCTTCACCCAAGCGTAGTCGCTAGGAACATGGATAAATTATGCATGTGTTGCAGAGTCCTAAAATAGAAGAATGGAGCACCAAGAATGCGTTGCGATTGAAATGAAATTTTCTGCAACACATGGAAAAACAAAAATTACTGTGCATTAAAATCACTTGAATAAAGAGAATGAAACTAAAATAACTTCCGTTTCTAGCATCGCAACGCATGACGGGTAACAGCCACGCATTCCAATGATTCAGACAAATATACCATTCAAGTTTGTACGTTTGCATTTTTCGGTGCGAGTCACATTTGCAGTGACCATCTGCAAAACACAGATACAATCGCTGCAGTTTGTGGACTAAATTTGAAAAATCTGCGCTTTTTCACATGACGAACTGTATGTGGCTTGTTCACATATCGCAAAACCTTCCGATTATTCGTGTACGCACCAGATGGAAAAAGAAAAAATACTGTGTATCCAAAAGCACTTCAATAAACAAAATTAAAATACATACTCTTTCTTTCCCTTAAAGAGGACTGCAATGTATGCCGGGTAATAGCTAGAATGAAATAAATTTTGAACACAATTCTGCGGCATTCTTTTGAAGCAAAAATATGATAACTTATTTTCAATGTTAAATCAGCAGTCAAATCAACGAAACGCAGATGAAATGGAAATGCAGTGAGATTTCTAGTGTCATTTGATCTAAAATATAAATGCGAAATCATATTCTTCTTTTTCTGCTTTCTTCAGAAACAAAGACAGAAAGAGATTGGAGCAGATACGAAGTGAAATGAAATTATTTTTCTTATGAAGCCCAGTCATTTCTATCAATTATCATTATTATATATTCTAACATGTTATTTCTATTCGCGTTTTCTTAATCAAATAAAAATACAAAGTTTGAATTCTAATTTGCATTATCTGCAATACCTATCTTTGCAACATGAGTTAAATAAAAGAATTTAATACGTTCTTCCATTTTTGAACTGTGGAGGAATATAAAATATTTGTTTCAAAAATTAGTAAGCATGTCCTATAACATACATTTTGGTAAACCGGCAAGTAGAGGATAAGTGCAAAAAATAATGGATTGTCGAAGATGAGGAATTTTACTAAGTATATTATTTAACTACAGTTATGCCCATAAAAGAGCCTTTCATGCAGAAAATGTACTGCGCATTTTATGTAGCTAGAGTTAGGATCACCAAACGATATTTTGTTTTTTATTCAGACGATATTAGAAAACATACCGAGTACCTTTGAATGAAAGTTGAATGAGACATGATGAGTACAGATAAAATATTATCACGGCGCGCTGTCTAAGTACTAGCTGCAATGCATGGACATGGTAAGAAAGATTTCTTTTGGAAATTTGATACACGTCGTAGAGTACTGTCTAATAAAATTGGCAGTGGCATAAATCGATCTTTGCAGATCCGAGAACTAAAAACAAAGTGGTTTAAGAACCGAAGATCTAAATGTTTGTCCGTGTTGCAAATAAGATTTTTCAAGATTCGTTCATTCCATACTTTGAGAGATTGGAGCGGGATTACCTCTTGCATGAATGTTATGAAATCCATTGCTTCCTTTTCCTCCATATAAGGAGTAATGCTGTTCCATACTACATCAATGTAATTCTGGCTTATTACAGCGAAGAATTTTGAAACTTACTTATGATTGCAAAGTTCAGCACCATCCATTGGCGCTGAATCTTGAATAATCTAGTGGTAACCAAAAATTGTCACAATGAAAATTTGGGGGGAAAAAGAAAGCGAAGTTTATATTTTGCACTTTTCTTTGTTCATTGTGTTACCGTAGGTTATTCTCTGAAATAGTTATTTTAAATTATTTCTGGGCATATAAGATCATGCTATATTTTTGTTTTTCTTATTATGGTCATTTTGAATACATGGGAAGTAATCGTTCATGGATCTAATTAACACTGCACGTTAAAAATTCGTTTAATTAACTGATAATGAAAGATGACATCTGTATGGTGTACCTGTATTCTAAGATAGATATCATTTAAGGATTCCAAGATATTACTAGCATGCATTTCTTATCAACAAATAAACGTCAGTAGTTTTAATGTGTATCCACATCTGTGATTTATTATCACATAGATCACTGAAATTTCGTCTTCTCAGAACGCAGTAACATTTAAAATTGTACCCATGTTAATGTTACATACATGGACTGCGAGAAAGCCTTGCTAGTTTCGCACTTTAGAGACGCTTTGCATTGAGTTGTGTTTAACGTTCTGAGTAATTTGAAGTAGTAATTACTTATTGCTGCTCAGTAATACTGCCAAGAATGAGTTCTTTAATGAAAATTTCCAAAACTGCTAAGTATTTCTTTCGGAAAAATAAATTTCATCAAGCTACCATCTGTTCTCTGTGCATTCAATCCATTACGAAACCGTATGCCTGAAGAAGTATACGAATGCCTCAAGAAGAGATAAAAGTAATATAGGGTGCAATATGTTTATTGTGTAGTTAAATTTAGGTGCTTTTCACGCGTTTATTTTTAACAGGAATTATTTTATCTTAAAATATCTGTTTTCACTGATCTAATATTCCTAAGGTTGTATTAAAATTATTTAACCTTGTTTGTTGTATTGAAATTATTTACATTTAATTATTTAAATATAACAACATACGAAATTTTAAGCCACTTTCTTATGAACAAATCTAAAACAAAATTAATTAATATTATTCAAATAGGACTTGTACTAAATGCTACGTTTTCAATAAATAAAAGTTTTTATCAGAAGACTTTTCTGTATTCAGCAGAAGTGTAACATATATCATCAACTCTATATAAACGCTTTTAAAACTCTAATCAATCTTTAAAGTAGCATTTCTTTCTTAAAATGTGAATACTTTAGCAAAAACCATGCTAATTTAAAACTCTTTCTCGAAGAGAATTTATAACATATTTCTTATCATCGATTTGGCTTTGAAGAATTAATGAAGTGTTCTTTCTCAAATTAAAGCGAAAGAAGTACAGATTCCAAACAGAATTTTCCAATTTTTATCTCAGATAAAGCTCATTTGCTGTGTAATTATAACCAATTAGGGGCACCGGAGCGACAAATTACAAATTAATGAAAGCACTAGTCTTTAATTAATTAATAATTTTAAAGTTTTTGACGTGTCAAACTCCTAAGAATATTAAAATCTGTTAAGAGGAAGTTAATTAAATCTCCACAGAGTTAGGTTATTATTTTTTACTCATTTTCTCCTCTTCCATTGTTTTGTTCCTATTTTTTAAAAACATCAGCTTTCTTCAGTCAGTATATCAAACACTGGAATAGCATTTCTCATTTTAATATCGGAATTTTCTTTCTCAAGATTGTGAAAGACAAATATTTAGCTTACGGACTAGTAATTCTACATGAAACTCGTTATTTTGAAAATGTTTAAAGTTTTCTACTTGTTTCGGAAGTCATATTTCTACGAATTTCGTTATTTGTTTTTTCGTATGAAAGTAGTATGTAATTGAAAAGTAATGAGGTTCGAATTACTTGAGAGCTATGCAACTTTGTTCTAATTTGTTATTTATTTAGCGGAGTTCAAAAATCAAGTACACTAAAAGAAGGCTAACTTTTGTGACTTGTCAAAATACTATACTCATTCATAATTCCAGCTAGTAAATTAAATAAAGAATGATTATAAACAGTTATTATGGTAATGAACAGCATTACTAAATAACGATGGTAAGGATTGTAAATAAAAACAAATTCCTCATTACTAATGCAAAATCAGTGGGATGAAAAATCTACATATTTGACACATACTGTTTAATTATAAATGCCCACATGAATTAAACACATTGAGTTTCTTAAAGCGATCCAAGTACAAATATACAAATAATTGAAAGCAGAAGAAAAACACTTTAAGTGAAGCATAAAATTAGTAAAGATCTCAATTGATTTCGAGAGGAAACAGCTACAGGTCCTTCTTCGTCAGGAGCAAAGAAATCTGCAAGACTGGAAAGCAGCACCATTTATGACGCTACCTTCTTGGTGGCTCTACTGTGGAATTTAAATATGACCGTTACACATAGCATTACTTTCATGTTCGATTTTATGGGGCTACTTTCTCGTTTGCTCTACTGTGGAGTAACCGTTACGAATGGCGCTACCTTCTCGTTCGCTTTACTGTGCAGTATAAATAATACCGTTACGCTCAATGCTTGCAGGTTTTGTTTGCTCCTGACGAAGAGTGACCTATTTGCTCTCGAAATAGATAGAAATCTTGACAAAAATCTATGCCAAACTCAAGGTTGTTGTGTTACTTATTTTAAATACATGTAAGTGAAATTCAAAAAAGTTCTCCTTAGTATGCATTATCACTCAAGCCCGCAGTCACGGTTATGAACATTTTTGGTGATTTCCTTTACATATTGGGAAGTAATGGAAGCCATTTCGTAAATAACATCATGTTGACACATTGCTCTGTGTTTTTGAAAAGTATAGTGTCCGCGCGGCATGGGGGCACTCTAAATATGCGGCGAGTGGTCTCGTGTGGTTTGGTGAAGGGAAGAGGGGTGGGAGACCCAAGACCAACCCCCGGGGTGCTCTTCCTGAAAATTGGAAGCGAATATAGAGTAGTCTCTGGAAACCACTGTTCCATGTAATACGGACACGACAACAACAACACTAACATAAAAAAAATAGTATTCCACAATAGAATTTTTACAAAAGGTCTGAAAATAGAACATTATAATCATTCAATTTAAAAAAAACACCAGCATATTCTCTTCGAACTAAACTATTTGTCTCCCTTGAAAGGAAAAAAAAGGTTAGCAGCAGAAAAAAAACTGATGATAGTTAGAAAGGAAGATATATAGAAGGTAATTCCATTAGTTCCCTGTAAGAGTTAAAAGCGTTACATTCTATAAAACCTGTTTTACTTCCATGGAACTAAACTGTCTTTTGTTAGAAAGCGTGGTTAAATGTTCGTGACTAAACTAATGTCATGTCAATATAAACGATGCAATGTACTTTTTCTCATTTCCAGTGCCCCAGTGAAGTGTTTATTTCTGTTATTTTTTGACGTTACGTAGTAATTTATGTTGTTTGAATGTCCTTTATTCCTATACATCTCACACGCCAAATATTAATTCAAACTTTAAAAGATGCAAATATGTTTCCTAGATAGGTGAATACTAGTATATAAACATCATTCAGTTAATGCTCTGCTTTATTTAAACTGGATAAATAAGAGTTTCATATATTATTTCTCAGGTGGCTTAGCATTGCACAACACAGATGATTTGAATAAAAAAGGAATTTTTTTATGATTTATGCCTAAAAAGAATCAATTATTAGGAATAACTGCTTAATAATATCTCGAACTACACTTCGTTTTTTAGGCAGACATGTGATGGATGAAATAACATTTATGATACCATTTTGCAGCTGCTTCCAGCCAAGAAAATACGGGAACACCTATTATTTGTCGTATGATTACTCGAAAAAGGGCATATGTTGCCAAACAGCAGTCACACTCTCACATCAAAGCAGTTCTTACAGTCTGATTTAATTTCTGATGCGATTTTCAGAAATATTCTATTCAAACTCTGGAGGCCAATGTAAACCGCGGTATTCTAAGTTTTCAGATAAATAAAATATTTGATGTCCACACCACATGACTTTCATGTACGGAATATTAAATTATAAGTATTTTTCGTTTCATTTAAACTTATTGGGTTAAATTTAATATACTTCATCGATAGAGCATGAATCACAATAGAATACATACACTCTTTAAAATTTACTATAATTGTTTACCACAGCAACACTCTGACGTTAGCTTAAGAGCTTTACATCTCATTCATTTTATAACTCTACAGAATGCACAAAAATTATGTATATCACCTGGAGAATCACCTAATCGTTGCCACATGTTCTATTCAAAGACTATGATAAATCTAAAACCATGTATAAATGAAATTAAACGAAAAAAAAAAGAAACAATTTTTCTAGACGCTTCAGTATTTCTCATTCAATTTATTCAGTTCTGACTTCGCAACAAGGCAAAAATACATAAAAACTCAAAATATCTCTATTAAAAATGGCGAAGTAAATCTTAAACACTTATTTCCTCGAATAAATTCCAGAAAGGATCAAGCATGATTTATTTCGCAATAATAAAAGAAGGCCTTATCTTTGTTACTGCGAAGCTTATTTTTTCTAGATGGCAACAAAGTCACTATTCAAATGTAAACAAATTTGGCTGCTATATGGCCAAAACAATTAGGCTTAGCTGCACTTAAACAACTTTTAAATTGTTGATAATTCTACAAATCTTGCATGCAGATTTACTAAAGGCATAAAATCCTTAACTGGAAGATAGGAATAACATAATTCAATCATATTTAAAGAAAAAATGCACAATTTATCAGCATATATGAATAAAAAAAACTGAGCTCAGTGACCCGAGTAACAGAGTGTATATACTCTGCTCGACATTGAAAATCCACCACCAAGAAGGAGGGGTCAGAAAATGATGAAATTTGGAAAACAGACAGGGATAGCAAGCATAAATAAGTGATCTTTATTTCAAAATCATAGTCAGAATACAGAGCGAAAACGGCGTCGGCTCAGTAGGATATAGGACCACCGCGGACAGCGATGCAGAAAGAAACACTTCTACCCATAGAGTCAATAAGAGTGCGGATGGTGTCCTAAGGGATTACTCTCCATTGCCTTTCAACCATTTGCCACAGTTCGTCTTTTGAACGAGGCAAGGGCAGAGTCTGCAAAACGGCATGCAATCACATCCCACACATGTTCGATTGGTCACAGGTCAGAAGAGTACGGTGGCCAGGGAAGCATCTGTATACCTTGCAGAGCATGTTGGCAGATGCGAGCACTGCGTGGTCGGGCGTTATCCTGCTAAAAATTGCATTAGGCAGCCCCTGAAGGTAGGGGATTGCCACTGGCCTCAGTAGATTATCCAAGTAACGTTGGGAGCGCCCTGAATATGAACTAGAGGTGACCTAAAATCGTAGACAATAGCGCCCCAAACCATTATGCCAAGTTGTCGCGCGGTGGGGCGTTCCACAGTTACTGCTGGATTAGATCTGTCTCCACGTCGAAGCCACACACGTATGCGGCGACTGTCACTGGATAAACAGAAGCGTGACTCATCTGAGAACACGACGTTTCGCCATTCTGTCATCCACATCGCTCCAGTCCGGCACCATTCTAAATTTTAGCTTCTATGCTGTGGGGTCAATTGCAATCTTCTTAATGGACGCCGTGAGTGCAGGCCACGTTCAACCAATCGACGGGAAAAGGTTCTCGTCGACACGGGAAGGTACACGTGACTTGCGGGACCGCCACAGCTTGTCGGCGGATTCATCTATCCACGCATGCTGACGTCATACTGACTGCACCTGCAACCCTCCTTCTTCCCACATTCCTTTGTTCCAACTATGTTCACCATAGCCGATGCACCGTGCTCGCATCCATGTAGGTATCAGCTGCGATTGAACGTAAGGACCAACCCGCCCTTCTCAGTCCGATCACCATACCCTCATAAAATCGTCTATCTTTTGGAAGTGCCTTCGTTGACGGCGGCCTGGCATTCTCTCCTATGACACGTATCCTCCGGAACAAAAACCAACTTTCTTCGATAAATCGTCTGGCACAAATAACGACACGGATATTGCTCATTCTCCACGTTTCTTTCCTTATATATTACTTCACGTGCGTCGGAGAGCTGCACATTTCACATCATTCGCATAACTCAGTGACGTGCGTCAACTCGAATATTTGCATAAATTTCTGATAACTCTTTCTTGTTGCATTTTCAATGTCCAGCAGTGTACATATATAAATTTATATACTTCTGGTGCGGTCGATTGCAATTAAAATAGGAGGTGCACATCTACATGTTATAGCAGTCCTACATCTCCGAGGTGTTGGAGCCAGTTGTCCTTCTTACCTTCAAGGCTTGCCCACAGCCATATTTCAACAGGATAATGCCCGACCACACCTGACACGCATTTTCCAAGGGTTCTTCGTCAATCGCCAGATTGAATTGCTTCCCTGTCCTGCTCGCTCTCCGAATCTTTCGCCGATAGAAAACATGTGGTCCATGGTTGCTGAACGATTGACCCAAATTACATCCCAAGCTGCCACACCAGATGAACTTCGGCAACGTGTGGAAGCTGCTTGGCCTGCTGTACCCCAAGAACACATCCGAAGTCTCTTTGAACCAATGCCGAGGCGTGTGGCAGCGGTGATCTCCAACAATGGCGGCTACTTTGGTTTCTGATTCTGGAAGGAAACACACTTCACAGAAGTCTATAAATTTAATCATTTGATACTTGGTCAACATGTTATCTGATAAATAAATTTTGTTGTAATATCTAATGTCTTTCTTGGTGTTACAATTTGGGGTTGCCAGCAGTGTATATATATATATATATATATATATATATATATCCCGGCTGTATGGAGAGAAAGTGAATTCAGAGATTAGCTCGAGAGTGATCGACCAAGTCGAGAGCTATACATTAGCGCTTTGCGGTGACTGTATCTTCACCGTTACAGCCCGTTGATGACTGTTTCAGCTTGTTTATCGTAGTTTTTCGTCGACTCTAAACCGTATTTAGAACTGTGTAATACTGGAAAATAAATTGCGTTTTAATTCTTCATAGTGTCTTCATTAGTTACTCAAAACCACGGATTCTTAGAACGCAACAATATTGACTGAACATGATTCCCATCAGAACTGCTGACGTATGATACAATTAGTGAAAAAAAAAGAGGGAAATACTCGAGTAAATACGGCATTTGTTAGTGATATTATGTTTTTTCTGCTGGTCACTTTTATGAAGAACCTCATTCAGTGATGAAATAAAACATTTCGAATACCTAAAAGTAAAATTATAATTCTTATTTGGCTATTTATTATGAAACACGGAAGTCTCATGTTAAAAAATAAATATTTTATCAGAAATAATAATTCGATTATCGAAACAAATCTGTTGTCCTATCTCTTACTCTTTCGGATAATGAAGAGTTTAAAGCTAAAAGTGTAAATTCAGAAGTGGTATAAGTATAATTAAATTCTTTTACTAATTAATTGAATGAAATTTAATATTAATTCACTTTTGTCTTAGCTGTCAACATCACTTTTGTCTTAGCTGTCAACATCACTTTTGTCTTTGCTTCTTTCC
>KK121959.1:101740-159228 GCA_000611955.2 Stegodyphus mimosarum
ATTGCCATTTCTAGCTGAAATAACCTTTACCAGTTTCGCACATTTATAGTAAGTTTCCCTATAATCATAATAACGGGCTTATTTTCTTAATCTAATCTACTTATTACGTCTAAATATATTTTCAGTTTTATAACTTCGTAGCATTTTTTTATCTAAATTATTTCCAGACTGTACTAAATTAACATTAAATGTAACTGCATTTACACAAAAATACAGTCTAATACAGTCCGAAATATTATTCTCACTAACCTAGAACCATACTAACAAAATTCTAATTACATTTTTGCTGCAAGAGAAGAGTTATTACATTCTTTGATGTTGTTTCTAATATTAGTAAGACAGGAATTTTATTTCTTCAGAATAGGTAACTAGGTTTGAAGCTTCCTTGCGTGTCTAGACTGGATGTGGTGTCTTTCGAATATTATTCTGCATGTCTCTGATGTAATACAGGAAATATAGTATCATTCTAATTTGGCATTTCTCAACAAAAAAAAATTGTAGTGTTGTTTATCTGCATTTACACTAATTTCGTGTACATGTTCATGTAGTAAATTTTATGGATATAAATTTCGATTTTTCTTTTTCGCTTCTTCTAATAAGTAACCTGCATTTAATCAGTGTTTAGAAACTACTATCTCATAAGTCCACTTTAGCATTAATACAGAACTAAATAACGAATAAAAATCTGAAGATATTAGACTTAGCTTTATTTATAATAACAAATGCCGTATTTACTCGTATATAATATTAGTATACGTTAAAGATAATAAGATTTGCCAAAATACACTTTTTTCCCCAGAAGGGCTATTAGCTTCGCTTTGGCATTTTGCGTTGGTTCACTTTAAACGACTTTTCACTTTTCACACTGTTGCCACCAAATATTAGAGCCCTGCATTATATTTAAAGAAATTAAATAACAAGGAAACTCCATGAAGGTATGCATGCTTCTTGCACTGTCTAAAAACAACGGTACCTACAGACATCTAATTTTGAATAACGTTGTCTTCTACTCGAAAATGGGTATCTGGTATCACAAATTTGGAATTTGGAATTTATTTTGTTATCTGCTTCATATTTTGTAAACTTTAATGAATTTTTGAATAACAAAGGCAAGGATTTCAAAGCGAGCAATAGCAACACTGTACGTAAAAAAATATCTCCAGCGCGCGAGACTGTGTATCGGGAATTCTAAAGATATGCTCTTTTTAAATTATTTTGGGATACTACAACTGATTTGAATTTTATAATTTAAGTGCGAAGAACGTGATATTTAATAAATAAAGGTAACACACAGGATCTTAAAAAAAGTCTCTTTGGTGGTAATATATAATCTGATAGGTTTCAGATTTTTTAAAAATAAATTTAATTTAAAATTTGCTAGAGCCGATATTTTACAGAAGAAAATTATGAATAATTATTTTAAAATATCATTTTTAAGTAACGCTTTCGAAATGCTCACGGTAGCTTTATATCTGATTAACATCTGTTATTGAAACCGACACCTAGATCTGTCTTAATAGACAAACACTTCTGTTTTCCCAACAACCTCCTCCTTATTTCGAGCACATGTTTCTCTTTCTGGGTGGAACTACTCATATTATTTATTTAGCAAGATAAACAATAAGAATCTTACTTTGAGAATCTATTTACTATAATTCCGATTTTTAAGCAATATTCCTTTACCGATTTTCTACGTGCTATATTTTTTATATTTAAGAAATATTAAAAGACTTGAATTAATTCTGGTGGATCTTGTAGGCGAAAGAACAAAACCCAGAAGATGAATACGTAGTTTTCTGTAATTATTTAATAGTGAAAAATAAGAACTCTAATTTTAACTAGAAAACATTTTCAAAGACGTTTGAGTATGAGCTAACTACGGCTTTGTTTTTAAGATATAAACCGTTTGATCTGATTTTCTGGATTTTTAGAAGCATTCGCCTCGGAAAGAAATAATAAAAAATTTGGATCGACTTAAATTGTAATACCTGCTTAATCAGTACTGAATGAAAATACAAAATCAGATCGATGTTTACAGATGGGTATCGTGAATACTAAGCTTTCGAATGAGTTATCTATTTATTTTGATACCCTTTTAACTATTGCATGTTAAGTACCGCTACATATCACATGCACTCCATCATTTGTTAATAAGATTTACTCAAAAAAATTAACAATTTCTTATGCTATTGTGAAAATTATTAAAATCTCTACGTGGTTTGATGGCGACTTTTTCCTTTTAAAAAACAGTTATATTTCGAATTAAAATTTTAGATTATTATTTCATTCATGTTTTTCCACAATGAAAAATAAAGCAATTTCCTCGGTACTCTTAAAAATTGTAAATAATTAAAACTATTTAACGTAATTAGTGTAAAATTTTGATTATACATATCGAAAAAGCGACACTTAAATTATTATATCAAAACATAAAAAATGTTAGTGTAAAAAATATAGCAGCATTATGCTTTGAAAATATATTAAGTTCAAAGTGAATACTAAAATCAAACTAAACTCGGCGGCACAAACAGCCCCTAGAGAGCCATGGCCGGCAGGGTCCTGATTTCTGCTTTCTAGATCGTGGGCTCCGGGGTGCTTGTGCATCTTTGCTTGGACAAGCGGTCTGCCTGTCGCAGGGACCCCGGGTGTTTAGTCTTCAAGCGAACTTGGTACTCATTTTATCCTCCCTTGAGATTAATTTTCATTGCTATTTAAGCATATTTAATGGGTACCCAATCGCCAGGTGAGCAATGTTTATTATGCCCAACAAAAATACTGTGCGCGATGCCAAAGTCGGCAATTAAAGAATTGCATGAATTGCAGAAGAAAAGTATTTTTTAAAAGAAAAGAAATCGTTCTGCGCACGAAAGGATCTGTTTGTGCATAGTGATCTATTTTAGATTAAAAATGTTTGAGAATTGCACAAATTGGGCATCACGCACAGCTTCGGCAATGCGCATATTAAATATTATATATATTACATAATTCAATACTGCTATTACAAGGTAATTTTTTCATGAAGCTTTACGTATCATTTTTGTTGCCGCCATCTTATTAGATTTCCCGCAATGCTTATGCTTGCTGGAAAGTGACCGGTTAATATACAATTTATCTTTTTTGTTATTATTGCGTAAGGGTAAAGTCTAAAGTCTAAATGACAATGAGTAACAGTCGCGTATTTTACATTTACGTAGCTGTTGAAGCAGATAAATCATTTGTTAATTTAGGGTCAGAAGCATTGTGGATAAATTATTTGGTGAAGATGCTTTCTCTGGGACTCAAAATCAAGCTTGGCAAGTCATTCCACAATTAAGTATTTTATTATTGCACTGCGAAAGAATACAGATTGTCTATTGAAGAATGTAAATATCATCTATTATTATGAGTAATTTGACTTTTACCTTCAGGTAATATGAACTTTGCTTTCGCGACTACTTGTAATATTTTGACAATATTAGCAACACTTTCATCACTGCAACAACTTCCCATATTTCCTTTACATCACGTTCACAATTGTGACCAAATAAGTAGTACTTCAAATGCCGACAATTTCATTTAACCTATATATTTCAGTTATTCGTACAGTACATCTCACAAGTAAAAGACAAATCTTGATATTCTTTTTATAAATGGGCTTTCTCAGCCCTACGCTGAAGCTTTTAATAATTCTGTTCTATCCGTTCTAAAAATAAACTAGAATAACAAAATAAAATACATTGTTTACATAAATGGTTTCAAAACGCGTCAAAACTTCATGACTCATTTAGTACTAGCACTGTGATAGGCAAAATTTGCTCTCACATCGCGTGCCATCTCTGGATCGATATTTACAGCGTATCTGCCTGCGCACAATGTTGGTAGCGCGCGTAGAAATTTACCAGTTTACATTCAAAATACTAAACATGCAACATGTCGTGAGGTCAGCCCATTATACATTTACTTTAACGCAAGTCTTGAGCATAGAACTAGACTACTATTAATACATGTCTTCATATAATGGCGTATTACATGACACCTTGTTCTCACTAGCGACTCGTTTAGTAAATTGAATATAACATGAATCGTTAACAGATACCAAACAACATGCATTTGAATGTACATATTTGTATTGCCATTTTTAAATGGTTTGTTGATTTTAAAGCAGCAGTTCTCAACCTTTTGACTAACGCGTACTATCTAAACAAAAACTGAAACATTTTACTGCTACACTACATTTTATTTACAATGATTATTTTTCAATTTCTAAATAGACATATTAAAAATAAATCTTGCCATTTGCGTAACCTATTGGCTATTTGTGTTAAATACGCACACATAAAAAATATTAGATTAAAAATTTGGTTACAGTTTTAATTATCAAACTTAGGTTATGATACTTTAATTTTAAAATTTACTGTAAAAGTTTGGCTTCTTTAAAGAGAGATCAATTTCTTTATGCCTGGTCTTATTTCAGCTAGAATTAACCGTAAATTAGGATCCACTTTTAATTTTGTTCTGTATTTATTTTTCAAATGTAATATGGAAGAAAATCCTTATTCACAGAAATAGGTTGTGCATAAAGGAAATAAAAATTTAAAAACTTTATTTGAAATGCCTTTAAATTCTGTTTTTCGATTCAGCCAAAAGTTAACAACTGTGTGTTTTTTTTTAAATCTTCAGTTAGATGTCGATCACAGGAAATTTCTATCAATTGCTCTTTTACTTCACGAGATAAAATTTCAGGTGCATTTGAACAAAATGGATTTCTAATCTAATTTTGGTTTTAATAATCCTCGGGTTAAAATTATTTTTCATGAAATTGCATTCATTATTTTCATTATTTACACGCTAAAATTATTTTTCAATGAAAAACAATGATTTTTATTGTCGGAGGCTAATTCTTATCAATTATATACTAAAAGCTAATTATATACTAAAAGCGCCAAGCACAATTCAATAAATAAACATTTTTCCAATTCAAATTTTGAATTACAGAGGAAAATTTTAATCTCTGATGGAAATTTAAAAATACGATTTAAAGCTTTGCCTCTGAATTAGCACATTACTTCCGAATGTAACAAAAGCGTTTCATGTTCATTGCCCATCTCCTGACATGAAATCCTAAATATTCTTGAGTTTAAAGCTCGACTTTTAATAAAATTAACAATTTTCACAGCATGATTTAAAATGATTTTCAGGTTTTCGGGGATTATTTTGCTGTCAAACTTTCACGATGAATGGAGCAATGAGTAAATTTAGTTTCAGGTGCGACTTTCTTTATTTGGGAAAAAACGGCCAACGTCGCAACTACACACCAAAATGTTTGCCTTTTAATGCCCAAGCTTCCTCTCTGCATGCGGCATTTCACTTATGCAAAGCAATGTCATTCTCAGACCAAAAATTGTCATTTACTTTAAAAATTTCATTTGCAGTTGGTCTGTAATGAAGAAATTCACAAATAAATAATTCTCGGTAATTCGTTATCTTCTTGGAAACATATGTAAACTAATAATTAAACAAAGTTCGTTACATCAGTCCTTTCTGGAATTTACTGTTTCATGTAATGGTCGACTGACTGTATCATTTGATAACGGACTATTATTTAAGTTCATTAGCCGCTTTTTCGTTGAATAGTGTTAAATGATATATTTAGCTGTCGGCAATATTAGATTTTCTCTAATAGCGTGAGCCTGCTCAGTTTTGGCAATTCTTAGATTTACTAGGTAACTAGCTTCTAAAGCTTTTTCACTTGAAGAAACAAAACCTTTCATTACTTGTTTTCAGTTTTTGAACTCCGAAAATTTCTTCTTAAAATATTCTTCGGATTTATCCTTTAAAGTGGCATACTTAGATTCAAGGTATCTTTTAAAAGACGATGATTTCGTCAGATGATTTTGACTGAATAACAGTTCACCGCAAACAACCCATTGAGGTTGAGGGTCCATTTCCTCTTCATTCCAAGTAAAACCAAATAATAAATAACTTTATTATATTTTTTATAAACAACTTTTTTTCCCTTTTCAATATTCTTAGTGCTAGTAGATTGTCTTAGATTTATCCCCTGTGAATCATCACCTTTCCGCTTAGTCATTCCTAGCCATTTTTCCTTTTCAAAATTCTAGGTTTGTTTTATTATATTTTATGAAATATTTCAATGCACAGTATATTACGATTTCTTCAGAAACGAAAGACGATATTCTCAAATCGAGTAGAAAAGTAAGGAATGCAAAGCAATAAGAAGACAAAAACCTACTGATAAAATACAGCAAACAAACGTAAGAAAGTGATTCTAATTGAAAGTAGAACAATTTGAGGCCGGAAATGTGGTGATATAAAGGTCTGACATGATAATAAATTGATTAACTGTAAAAAAAATTAATGAGATACTATTATCTTTTCATAGGATTTTATTTGTATTTCCTAATAAATATAACATCCATTTCTTTTACTCCTTCAATAAGCATCATTTATGACAAATTTTGTTATGTCTATTACGAAGAGAATATATTTTAAAATAAAAATGGATTATTTTGCTAAAGTCTACAAGCAGCCATTGACCTTTAACAAAGCTGAGATTTTTTAATAAATAAAGATTAAAGAAAGATTTTAATAAAGTAATAATAATAATTAATTTAAATAAAGATTTTTTTACATCATTTTTACGATCAGCTCATAAATTTACGAGTGTCAGAGAAAAGTATTAAACAGGATGTCGGGGTATTTAACTTTTGAATTTAATAGTTAAAAATACTTTGTTTCTTTGCGTATCACCGATTAAGAATTACTGTTATTTAAACCAGCAGAACTTTAGAATCCATAAAGGATTCAGTTCTAAGAGTTAAAATTGTTAATTCTTTAGGATAACTGAAGGGCATATATCGCTTTTATTACATTTTATTGAGATAAAATATAAGTTATTATTCTTCAAAAAGCTTTAATTATAGACACAAAAAGTATTATTAATGATAGTTTTATGCATTTGGTAAGCTACAAACAAACTTCAGTAAACCCCTTTGCATTTGAATAAAAATTTTCCATTCTTATTAAACAATACTGTTCTTTAAAAGTAATCCACTTCTAAAGAATCAAATTAATAAAATTTGAATTATAATTTCAAGCAACTTTTCGATATTGGTATCGTTTGAGAGGCTATTAAAGAATATTGTTGTGTGTTGTGTTGTGACATATCTCACTTGTCTGACTTTAATATAAGAACAACCTCACGAAATTCATCGCGGCAATGACAGCAAGATTGCTCCGGTTGTTGGCAAGAGCCTTGAGCACCATACAAGTAATAGCACGACTTCGCTCAGCTTCGCCCCTCCCCCCAATTTTGATGAAGAGCACTCCGGGGGGAAATAGTTCAGACTGTCTTCCATCCTTCTTCCTCTACCATCAACTCTCGAGAGGACTTTCGGCACGCCATATATTTATATGCGCTCATATGCCGCAAAGACATTAAAAATTTTACAAACATCCATGCCTTCTCTAGGATTCGAACCCAGACCCTTCGGTACCGCAGTAGGTTCCCTTAACCACTACACTGGCTGGGCGGCTTGACCACTGAAAAAGGAAAAATATCATTTCCATAAGAGAACATTCTTCATAAAAGAGTTAAGAGAACTTTCTGTGAAAAGTGAAAGATAGTTTGATTATTTTCATGAATACATTTGCTCGTAATTTCTATGCTGTGTTCATTATTCTGCTGATAAGCAAGATGTACAGTTATAAGGTATTTCTACCGCCTTCTCGGCATGCCTTCGTGGTGTAGTGGTCTGCGTGCGCGACGCGTAACTGAGAGGTCCGTGGTTCGATTCCCGGCGAAGGCGTTTCTTATTTTTCACCTCTCCTGCTTCGTAATAACCTAATGTCTCTACACAGTAAGCTCTAGCTACTGAGTAACGATAACAGTAACTTATATTTCTAATCAAAAATATCATACTGGGAAAGAAACCAGTAATGCGTGCATTGAAAAGGAAATAACAAAACATAATGATTTTAACAGGTTTGTAAAGACCATCAGAGCTTTCTGAATTTAATAATTTGATTGTATATGAATAATCTGATTAAATTTTAAAGATATTTTTCTATAAGAGTTTAGACTGCGAAAGGTTGATTGAAAATTGTATATTAAAATTTAATTCCACTTTTTAAACTAAAACCCTCACTTGATTGGTAGCTAAACGTGATTCTCTCAAAAAAATGAGGCATTTTCTACCATTAATAACTTAATTAAATATTTTAAAAGAATGCTTTTTATAAAAGAATTTAATATGCAGTAAAATATTATGTGGCTGCATTACTGTAGACTAACTTAATTACATTCTTAAAACCTAAGAATACTAATTTAATTGGCAATTACGAAAATAAGGTTCACTGTAAAACACCAAAAATTTTTTTATTATATTGCTGTGATATAAAATATTTTTTGGATTTAATTCATATTCAAATTATAATAATTAATCACTTAACTAAACCTTAGTTTTCTTTCCTTTTTGACAATCTTCATATTTCATTTTACTAGAAATATCTTCAATTAATTTTTAAACCAGTTTTTAAATTTTTCCTCGTTAATTATAATTAATGGGTAATTAACTTATACAGAAATAAGAAAAGTTAGTCTTTTCTTATTTGTTTTATTTTTAATGTTATTCTAAGAATTACGTAAAAAAATGTAACTCTACATTTGGCGCTAAATTTTGAATCTGCACATGTAAATGATCTGATATTTTTCTCTTCTTTAAAAAGATTATAGAGAAAATAATTAAAATCAAATGCCAACACTATATATTTCTGAAATGAGATGTACTTAAAAAAAGAAGTTGCAGAAGATAGCTGAAACCTTTATGAGTTTTATTTCACAAAAGTTCAAAACCGAAACGCTAGATATCTGTTATAAGTGTCAAAATCATATATTGAGAAAACATATATGTCTAGCTGTTCTGTATATTACTCTATATATGTGAATAACTGGAATTTTTTTTCTATTGCAAGGCATATTTTCCATATAGAATTTTTATTGCATATTATTTGTACGTCTTTTATTACTGTTATTCTACAGAATTATATTTAACTGTTGGGAAATGTTACAAACATTCAAAGCACGTATTTTCTCATGGTTTTGTCTAATATACATAAAAACCGAGTTAAAATACTAATTCATATCTTACGAAAAGGAATGCGTACACCTCATACTGTTTCTATATAAACTTGATTTAGCACGAATTCAAAATAAAATTGCCATTGTTTTTGTATGTGTATTATTTTGATTTAATACGAGCGGGCCCAAAAATTTAAAATTTTTTAATTGCTTAAAGACTAAGAAACACAATTTTTATCTTTGACTTCCAAGCAAGAATAGAATTTATAATGGTTAGTGAAGAATTAGGAAGCACCTCCTCATGGCGAGTATTAAGTTATGTAACTAAAAGCAATATTCTTTCTTTTATTTCTATAATGCATGTACACTGGTGTCCAAAGATTAAGGACGAGATGGTTTTTTCACTATAACTTTGTACAAAAGCTTTCCAAATCAACACATTTAATACCGTAAGATCCCCAATACGTAAGAACATGAGTAATGTAAGCAACACTTACTAAAAGAGAAATCAGAGGGATAAAAAGAAGCTTTATTGAAAAGTAGCATGGAGCGCAATGCGACTGAAGGCCGAAGCATCCCTGTGATGGGTGTCCAGCAAGAAACATCCTATCTTTAATAGGGGATATGATCTTCCCTGACTGCTAGGCAGGTTTCACAGCGTCTGCCCATGCTGAGAATGAGGGTGTCAATGAGTTTTTGAGGCACTGCTGCCCATTCGTCTTGCAGCGCCAAGCGAAGCTCCGGAATCGTTACTGGTGGTAAGGTACGAGCTGCCAAGCGTCTGCCTAGAAAATCCCATATATTCTCGATGGGACTGAGATCCGGAGATCGTGCCGGCCAATCCATACGTTCAATATTCTCACTCTCTAAGAGCTCTTCGGCAGCTACTGTGCGATGACATGGTGCATTGTCGTCCATGAAAAGGAACTGCGGACCCATAGCGCCTCTAAAAAGACGCACATATAGAAGAAGAATCTCGTTACAATAACAGGTCCCGTAGACTGAACCTGCGTCGAAGATGTGAAGGTCTGTACGACTACCAAGCATGATGCCTCCCCAAACGAGAACACCGCCACCTCCATACCTGTCCCTTTCAATGATGTTCGAGGGATGATTGCGGCTTCCCCGCTCTCTCCAGATGAGTATGCGATGAGAATCGCTACTCAGACTGAATCTGCTCTCATTTGTAAAGAGTACTCGTCCCCATTCATTGTCTCTCCAATTCCGGTGTTCCCGGCGCCACAGAGAACGTCTTCTCCGATGGGCAGGCGTTAGAGGTACACACCGTACAGGGCGTCGTGCAAACAGACCACCACCGTGCAGTCTTCTGGCCACGGTAAAACGCGATATCGGTCGTCCAGTCGCCTGTGTCGTGTGTCTAGCGATTTCTCCCGCTGTCTGCCGCCTGTTTCCTCTGGCCTGTAAGGCAATATACCGGTCATCTGCGGGTGTGGTTCCTCGTGGACGACCACTACTAAACCCCCCGGATAGCTGTTCCTGTAGTTTGAAATTGTCTCCAAAGTCGTGAAGCAATGCTGTGAGCAATTCCGAACTCTGCAGCCACACTTGTCACACTGCGGCCTTCCTCCAACTTCCCAATGATTCGACCTCGGGTAAAAGCATCCAGATGTCGTCTAACAGATTGATTATTCGCCATTTCTCGCTGAGGCAGCATCACGGTGTGATTTTAACTGCTATACGGCGTGCAATCTCTTTGCCAGAAATACTGATCTTACACCGACAACATGCTTTATACTACTCAGACACTCCCCCATTACGTCTACCTGCATATCGGCGCATGTGCTACCGTACATCACCTTACTTAATCTCCTGATTGGTCTTTCTGGCCGCTTTGCCTCTTCGTTCAGCTGATATGCTAATTTTTCGACTTCGTCCTTAATTTTTGCACACCAGTGTATTCATAATTTTTAACTCAAACCGACGTTTTGTATCTTATAAAGACATCTATCTTGTAGCTGTATTCAAAGTTAAAGAATCTTCAGTGAAATGTTTGATATACTATAAATTTATTAATTTTGCAATAAATCAAGAAATTGCGGATTAAAAAATTTTGCAGATCTGTTTTTTTTTCTTAGTTACAATTGACGCATTTTTAGGTACCCTTAATCCTCCTATTAACAAAACGAAAAAGAAATCAATTTCTTCGGAAATTAAATTTCAGATTGTATATCATCTTACAGCTAAATAATAGATTATGACTGTTGGAAAGCATTTAGACATACATGAAGCTACAGTAAGAAATATTCAAAAAAAAATTCCAATTATGAATTCAGCATTTTATAAAATAAAGCAAGTGTTAATCAGTATTATATAAATGTGATATTTTCAAGAAGAAAATGGGAAGGGCTCTGCTAATACGGGTAGAAGACAAGTCACAGGAAAGTGTACCGGTAAAAAGAAATGTAACAAGCAAACAGCACTGAGAACTTGCAGTTAGGTAAAAGAAGAAAAGCCAAGCACTTCAAGGTTTAATTAACAGGGTTTCTGAAAAGACGGGCTGTTCATAATATGAAAAATGAAACTACATCTGCGGATGAATCGGCTTCTAAGTATTAGTTGTTAGTCGAGAAAAGTCTAAATGAAGATAAAATAACAGAGGTTGTCCTTGAGGTTCTAACCCCATAGAACGTAGGAAACGATGCAGATCTAAACGCAGTTAATAAGAAAAGGTCTGAAGCTGGTCATAAAACTGGGTAATCATTTTGTCAAACATGACCCTAATGAGGAACACGTTGGGAAGTTTCAACGTGAGCTGAAGTTGTTAATAGCCTCTTACAGATAATTTTATAATGGGGCAAATAAAACACGAGAACAATGATTAATAAATGAATTAGTTCGTAAAACGGATGAAACATGAATACCAAATGAAACTGGAGCTGATTTTGCTCAATAGATCATAGAAATAATTTCATCAATAGAGAAAGAAGATATTGTATACCACATGCCTAGCGATAGTGGTGCTAGTCCAGTCCTACGCAAACGTGTGAGCTGTATCAGTAAGTGAAAAGGAGTAAAATTTTGTTCTGTTTAAAAGAGCTTTTTTATTCTTTTGAGTCATGAAGAATTTTTGGTACTTTTCTATTACTGAAACCGGATTCAGAAATGTACGTCTATGTATGTATGTGTTGATGTATGCATGTATGTATGTGAATATGTGTGTGTACACATACACACATGTATATATAGTCACATAAGTATATACATGAATACATACACTTCTTAATATGATCCCGATAACAGTACAATTTTTTCATTTCAAATTGAGCATATTATTACATGTATATTGTTTCGAAATATAATAATAAGCTTACAACGAATATTTTTAGAATTTTTTAACATATTCTCTTCTGATGTTTTCAGATCTAAAACCAGTTTTCTTAGCTTTCAATGATTCAATATCGTTTTCACATGTACTTCAGGAACGCATCTATCACGTAAAAACAGAATTAGATACATTATGATTATGAAATCCTGATTTTTATCAAAATTTATGAAATGTTTCAATAATATTGTTCAATATCAATTAACTCTCTTCTTCTGACTTGAAAAGAGCAGACCGATTTAAAGGCCAATATGCTTTATATTACTACGTTTTTCCTATATTCGTTTCCTACCTATTTTAGAATTTTAATAAAATTCTATTAGCAATTCATGATATTTTCAAATATCTATTAATCTTTACTGTACTCTATTTTCTGAGGTACATAAAGTACTGTGAGCACATGTAACTCTATATACCAGTTAAAATATTTTAAAGTATTTTAATGCTATGGGCGCAATTTATAACGTAATTTTATTGGTGCACATTTTGAGTGTCCTGCTTAGTAAGAGATAAGGTAAACGATTTTTTTCTAATGTTTTAATATTAAACTGAATGGATTTTAAAAAGTAAGCAAATTAAGCTATTCCCGTTTTAAGTATGGAAAAATTTGCACGTTCCCAGTATGTATGAATGATTTAATAATATTTATATATTCCGAATTACGTATAATTTAATTATAAACTATAGTAGATAAGAACAGTTTCCGAGTATAAAGACAACAACTACTCTACCTGTCGCAAGCAAATCTTTTCCTTGTTGTAGTGCCTGTAGGGAATTCAATTTTTACACTAATGATGTTTCTCAGTAACTCTACTTTTATAAACATGGCTTTCCTCTCATCCTTTATAGTCGAAATTGGCGGTATGCTTTCAAATATTGCTATTATTTTTTTAAATAATAGCTTTGTTTATGCATATATTTTTATACAAATTAATGCAGAAAGTTTGGTTTCCCGTTGTGAAACTTGTACATCCGTTTTCAGTCCGTCCAGAAATAAGTCGTCAAATGCAATAGTGTAGAATTTAAAATTTGACGATACGTACCACGATGATAACGTATATGAAGGAAACAACTATTTGTAAAAAAAATGCGGTTAGGAAATATTTTTGTTTGAGATTCTACATTAAATTATTAGAACTAATACCAGATTTTACTAAAACAATTAAACTTTCTAAGAACATAATATTTATCTAGAGAAGAAACTTTGGTAATATTCTGTCATGATATGAAAATATTTGTATAAATATGTAATCACAAACATTATATTTATATATGGGATATAGAGTAATAAATTATATTAAAAATCTAAGTCATTATTTCTGAAATATTTTTTCTTTCTCTCCAATGAAATTAATAAAATTTAAATTTAATTAAATTTAAATTTAATTAAATCCATTAAAGGAAAATTATTAAGCATAATAAATTGTGTCCTTCTTCTTTATAATTTCAGTTTTTTCTTATTAGGAATTAGAAAACCAAATATTTGCAGAATGTAAATGCCCTACAAGATCGTTACGTAACTTTCGATTTGATTAAGCAGCTAAGACTTCATTAACATCCCTTATGTCATTTACCTCAGCATCAATCACTAATACCACAAATTACCCACTACACGAGAGCTTAACTAACCAAGCGTCTTTATAAATCATGTAAACTGACAGATATGTCTCCATTTATCTAGTCTTTTAATGTCTGATTCCCTCATGACCTTCTCGGCAATCTCTCGGATCCGAACTTTCACGTGCACACGCACGACTTGTCAAACTCTAGGACTCTAACAAAGTGAACCAACCAAACTCTATCTGTAATGCAAGGAACTTATCTGCATCCACCATTTGGCAGAATTCGAAGAGGCAGAAAATTCGCTTGCTGTGCTCTCTCTCGCTATCTCATGCTTCAAGTCCCTATGTCGAACTTCAATTAACTTAATAACTTCTAAGGCACGCCCGGTGCGACAGTGATAAACTTCCCCCCTCCCCAATGTCTCTCCAGTCTCATTTATCTAATCGTACTTTGGAAAATTTGTAAAATATTTTTGGAGTTTTGGGATGGGCCGGGTTTTAAATGAACCGCAAATGAGTTTGACATTTAAATGCTGGTCTGAAATTCTCTACACTACAAATTCCTCTCGGAATTCCCAATCATATATCTGTGGTAATGTAGTCTTTCATTTCTCATCGAGAAATTTACGTGATGATGACGTAATTCACAAATAAATTTTCTTTCAAAACTGTTGAAATTTTACCTTTTCTATAAGAAGATTGACTGCTTTTGTGGTGTTATACATGCAACGAGTTTACGAATTTATCTTCAAATCTTATTATTTTAAATTATTACAACATTTTCTGATTAGCTTTTACGATTTTAAATATTCCAGTAAAAATGCAATAATGGACTCTTAAGAAGACGTATGACAATTGGTTGCGACTTATTTACCATCTGTTTAAAGCACGTTCAACATTAAATGACTGGGAGTTTAATGTCTAAATTTGCCCTTATACCTTACTTTTCGTTGTTCTTTATTGTCTACATTTGCAATTTGTGTGGCATGCTAAAACATTCACAGAAGAGGCTGGTCGTCGGGACACAGTTATTAAAACAAACTTGCATAATATATTTAAAATATATGGCATATACGCCACTATCTAAAGTCATATTCAAATGTATCTTTACCTACCTAAACATACTGATACTCAAATAAATATCCAATCGATGTATTCCTTACTTTCAGGGAGTGACAATCCTACTTAGCATTATCTAATCAAAAGTGACTGAACGTTTTTTAATATGCAAATTAAAGCGTTACATCATCTGATAGTAAATCCAGCACCTTGCGCAAAATGAATATGTGAGAGAGTTTCTGCTATACAGAGTTTTATATCAATATGTAATAACTCCAGACGGTTTATTATGACTCCGAAGCGTTATTTAAAAGAATTTGGGAAATGGTGAATCATTGGCTGTTTAGAAGCCGAACAGATAATCATAAAAGCAGCGAGATGTGTGTACATTTTACCACAGATCTTCTGTATGTTATGAAAACGATTTCTAATTTCTGGAGCTGTTGTACGAAAACCTAGACAAGTACTTAAAGGGACAACAATAGCTTTTCAGGACTGATATCTGGAAACAGCTGCCCATCTAAGTCAATACTCTGTATCTAAGTTAAGAACTTCCAGCTGTCAATGGAACTGTTGTATCCTGACAAACTGCATACAAAAGGCTTAATGAAAAAGGCCTTTAAAGCCAGAAAGACAAAAACATTTTCACTGCCTTCGCACCAAAAGAGGGACAGTTTTAATCAGTGCAAAGATTATCAGAACTGGAATGAACTAAAGTGGTCTCAAGTTCTCTTTAGTGATGAGTCGAGTTTAGTTTGACATCTGATTCTAAACATGTTTACATCTGAAAGGAGTCGAAAGTATTGAGTGAATATCATGGCCTGCAAAATCTGATCTTAACCAGATAGAGAATTTTTGAGACAACTTTGTAAAATCATTTCGACGGAGACATCCCTGTCCTAGAGTTTAAATGCCCGAACACGGAATTGCTAGAGCTATAGAACTTACCACAAACTATGGTTATGATACGTGTGTAGAAGCCAGGAGAGACTGCATTCGAAGCATTATTTTTTTATTTGATTTATTCTTTTTTTTAACTGTCCCTATAATATATTATTATCACCTTTTGTTTTATGTGCAGTTTTATATCGTATGTAGTGCTCTTAGTTTTGTTTCGTGTTAATATGATATCATGCAGTATTATTCGACGCAAATTCATAAAATTACAGCTCACAGCTGTGAAATCTATAATATTATGCACATAAAGATAATTTTGGACATGAGCGTATTTGTAAATTTATAAGCCATGCATGTTTTTATGAGTTCAAATTATATTTTCTTAAATATTGACAGTCCAGTGCTATTGTAGTGATATGTCCGTTTCTTTGCCAGTATATAACTCTAGAATTTTAATAAATTGTAGCAAGTAAAGTAAATAATAGGCTAAGTAATTGAGTTTGCATAGTATTCCAATGAATATTTTTAAAGATTATTTGAATTTTTCTCTTGTTTTAACCGACTTTGAAAGACGTTTCATTTGAAATATTAAATATATTTTCCACAATTTACGTAATTCTCCCTTTTTTTAAACTTTAGAAACGTATTTAATGGAATTGTTTTCAAGGTTTTTCATCTGTTGTGTTACGTAAGGCTTGGTACGTAAGTTACGTTGGCCCAACAAACAAGAAGTTTCCACAGTGTTGCCCTTCGGCAAAGCATAACATGTTTAACTTACACACTTAGATTTAATCTATTTATATGCACTGGGCCAGCTTCTAATGCGGATCAACTATACATGCAGAAGATATGGTAGTGCTGAGGAGCAAGACCTGTAAAATCACAGACGAAGTTTTGGTGCCCCTTCCACTTTTTACTTTTCCGGGCCCTGCATAAAGCTGAATGACATGCAAAAACAATAAATGCTCATCTCCATACTTTAAATCTTTATTATATATCTATGATGAAACTGAACGACGTGGCTTAAAACATATTTAATTTAAAGTAAAATAAACTGCTAACTTTTATGAGCATATGCGGTAATTAAAACTAGACAAAATCAAACATTATTTAGAGCAGAATTTTAATTAAATTTCAAGTTGGCTTGTTTCTCTTTGATTTAAGTATGCATTGTTATTAATATAATTTATAAAAATGCTTCTAACTCTGCATATATGTTACCTTCATAGCTGCACTCGTTTTTTTCCATGATACATTTACAGCAAATAAGTACATATTTTTAAGAAGCATCTAACCAATTAAAACAAATATTTTATCAACAGTTAAGTATAAATAAAAACGAATAAACTTACATGTTCGCAATTTATTGACTGGACAGTGAACATTTTAGGATGCGAGTAAGCTAGCATGTAAATACATATGTAAGGCTTATTTTAATTAACATGCATCTTTTACATTAATGTTTTTCTGTACCTATTACTTCTTTCTTCGGCCTTCACAAGAAAGTAAATTACTCTGAATTTAAATAATAACAGAAATTTTAGTTTAAACTAAAATAATGACAACTGCCAAAGATGTATATTAACTGAGATACCCTAAGTTAAACATTTACAGTTAACAAAGAATTTCCCTGAACTTTATAAGGATAACATTGCTAACATATTGCAGAGTTTAATATTTTGAAACTGGAAATTTATGCTTGAATCGCAGTTTAATGTATCCTGAAATGCTAGTTTGTAAAGTGTACGGCGACCGTCAATCCAAAAGTATGGATCTTACCATATGGCATCTCACCTTGTAGAGACATTAGGTATTTTTTTGAAGCAGGAGACATGAAAAATATGCAATTCCTTCGCCGGGAATCGAACCACGGACCTCTGAAATACCGGCTCAGTGTGCTGACCATTACACCACGAAGGCACGCTAAGAAAGTGGGAGATATACCTTATAACCTAAGCACTGATTGTACAATTAAACGTTGCTCAAGAAAGAGTACTAACGGAGAAAGCGAAAAAAAAATTCTACTGCATGTTCCAAAGAACACCTTTTGAGGGCCTGAACGATGCATCAGCAGTGGGACTATACTGATAAAGTTTCATGATTTCTTGATTAAGAGAATATATCAATTTTGTGAATGTGTTACCTTTTCTTATATTCCGAATGGAAAATAACTCTGAGTCAAATCAAGCTCCTCATGAATAAGAGGTAAAATGTGCCTCTTGTTGGCCAAAGCCTTAGGCACCGTATAGGTAATAGGCTGACCTTTGCCTGGCGCCACCAGTAACCGAGTTGCTAAGACCATGAAATACTCATAGTTCGATACGATTTCAAGCCCAAGCGAACGGCTGGCTACATGGTGGATTAGTATGGTTCTTCTCATGTGTAATGTGGATGCGAGCCAATTTCGCTTAGATTTCCCAAGTATAAGGCAAACATCCCTTTAGGCAGAAATTTCTTGAATATTTTGCTGTATTCAAGTTAACCTAATATAACTTAACTGACTTTTTAAATTCCTACTATTAACTCACACTCTCCCTATATCTTGTTCAAATTTTCAATCGTTAATAAAATACTTCTTATTCTTACGCTCAAGTTCAAATACATGTTTTGAACTTGTAATGGATGACACTTGATGTTAATACAGGTTTTTACATAGTAAAGTCAATTCCTACTCGTATTTATTTATTCCTGTTTATCGGAACTAAAGATATGCTGTATTTATTAAATATATTATAAGGGTTACAAATAATGACCGTTTATTAGGAATTCTCACGCGCTGTAAAAATTAATTTTATAACAACTTATAAATAAGTTCAGGACTGTGATAAATAGGATTGTAATATTTAAAAAAATAAGCGGCAACAGTAAGACAGAGTTCTAAAGATTTTTTGTACGGAATTAAAGGATTGCAGTTTTAGAGAGTTTTATGAAGCGGATGTAATCTCCCATTATATAGCAAAAATTTCCCCATATTTGTATGTTAAGGTGATAATATTATATTTTAAAATATAACCCTTTAAAATGTCCCTTGGTTCACAAACGAAGAATGTGAAAAGAAAGCGAAAAGAAACTACAACGCAACGCAAGTGAGGATTAGAGAACGAAAAACATAAGCGCCAAAGAAAAGCTTCCTACGAAAACTTTTCGCAGCAGGTGAAGCATATGTTGCCTTGAGTCGTGTGAAATCATTAGATGGAATATTAATTGAATAAATGACTGGTCAAAACTCACTGGAAAGATTTCTTGCAATAATGAATCATTACAAGAGATGGATAGAATGAGAAATTATAGACCACCAACAGCTTCATAAATTAGGAACGAAAATTTAATAAATGTATTAAAAAGTAACTAAAATAAAATTTTCTTTATTGACCTAAGCAGGAATTGACTTTAATTTTTTTATATTACTTGTGTCTTAGCTAAGTCTCATATTTGTTGGTAAGTTGGTGATGGTACGGATTCAAAGATCTCCAAAGCACTTTTTCTGACCAGCTATTTCTCGAGGAGACTTTTGGTTTGATGATATTTTAAACACCCTCCGTTCTGAAAAGACAGTACTTATTTATAAATATCTCTTGCGTCTCTGAAATTCGGCCTGACCCTATACTAACCGGCGCCTAGAACTATTGTACTGATAGCTGCGACGAAGACTAAAATTATCATCATGTTTAGGAAGTTGACCCTGCATGGTTACTAAATCCATTGTCCTTAATAGAGAAAACACACCCATGAGAGTTTTATTAGATTTCTGGGTGATACTTTGGATTTAATTATTTTAAACTTGAAGTCCATAATGATTCAAAAATCACTTTTAAGTTTTATTCCAAATGGTGATTACGAATAACCTTATTTTGCTAGAATTATTTTATTATTTATAATTTGCATCTCTCTGAAATCCTAATATAATAAGTAACTATTTATTATTTGATTATATTAATAAGCAAAAAAATTAAGATAATTTATTTCAAGTAACTATTTAAGATGCGTTATATTTTCATAACTTTAAAATTCATCTTGTTTTCTACAAGCTGAAATGAGCTGAAGCAAAACTTCCTGAGAAATTTATGTTTCGTAAGTTATTCCTCTTAAACGAAGGTAAAATTGTCAAAAATAAGCATGCAGAGCATTTTCTTCTAATTCTTAGCCAGAAATATCCTATCTTACTAGAATATCATTGCGTGTTTATTATATTTAGCTGCGGTACAACATTGCGTGTTTTCAGGTTGGTAACAGCAGTCACGTATTTACATTATTCAAGACTTCTGTGGGTTTTTTTAAATATTTGTTCTTACTTTTTTATGGAAGGAGAAAACATAGTTTATACTAAACTAAAATTGTCTCCTGTGTGTTTTACATTATTTAACAGCGGATGAGACCATCTAAACATCTGTAAATTTCGTCAGTAAAACAAAATAAAAAACTTTAAACTAGCCGCGGAAAAGTGCTTAATATTCTGAAGTAATTTTATTTCTGTGTACATAAACTTTGAGCTGAATGTACGCAAGAATGTAAGTAAGAACGTATGCAAGAATAATTTGACAACTTTTGATGTTAGTAATTTAAAAATGCGAATTTTGATACTTTTCTAAAATACATGTATACATATATGGGACGATTTAGTTGTGAATGAGAAGAGAAGGTATCCTAAGGTACTCTTAACGTTTTAGTCATGGCCGGAAGGGTAAAAGCGGTTGCATATTGGATGTTTGGAACCTTTTGAAAGCATACAATGTGCTTTATTTGTTGACGAATATTCTGTTAAGATATATCATCTTAATTGAAACAGTATTATAGATGCTATAAGTGCCCCACAATTTGACCTAAAACACATCACATTTATTAGACGATACAAGAAAATTACAGAGCGGTGACAGCTGCTAATTAGAGGAGAGAAGGCAGAAAAAGAAATTGAATATTGGGAAGTGGGGATATTAATAACTACCGATTGGACGGGACAGAAGGGTTAAAAACTGAAAACCCAAACTTTTAATGTGATTCAAAGAAGTAAACGACCATTCACCAAATCCCGTCCGAAAACTGTGATCTCAGACAAGACGACACTTAAAGAACGCTCTTAAAATTGTGGAATTATTAATTAGCAAGGACTTTTCTTTTTAATACAGATATGCATATTTTTGTACAATGCGCATGACACAAAATTATGTTATATTAATATACATGCTCGTTATTATGTTGCCCATAACTGCATTGCAGACTTAAACGGTATGGATGTAATACACATAATTATGCCTGCTTGACTTCTTCTACTTGACTTCTTCAAAGAACTTTAAGTGGAAATATTTTGTAGAATTTACGCATAGCGTGTTACAGTTGTATAGTACAACGATAACGTAATGCAATTCCGTTCTTGATTTAAAATGGTGCTGCCTGTTACAACAAAAAGAGACAATTGCTAATTATGCATTGCAATACTGATTTTACATATGTAGTTACGATTATTACAGTTTCAGGTTATTTAAAACGATACATTGAGCAAAAATATATTAGCAAATTATAGCAACGCAACGTCATATTATACTAAAACATCTACGTCATTAAAAACTCAACAATTACTATTAACACTTATGCAAGAAATTCAGTTTTAACAACATGACATATTAATACATACTGCAACAATACAAACAAATATGGTAATTCAACTACTTATATGATAAAAAACTAAATAATACCACTGGAATTGAATAATACAAAAACAATAAATGTGGCAAATCTGATTACTGTTTTCTGAACCACGGAGAATTATTCGAACATTCTGCAACCATATTCGCTATACTGCTATTATCATTCATTGAAATTATTTCTAAAGTAACTGAAAAAGTCTACTAACCCATATACTAAACCAAAGTCTACTAAACCATGTTTTCCATGTAACACTGCGCTATGCTACGAAATCGCTAATCAGTTAACACGTAGCCTGGCAAATTGTTTACGCCTCAACGTAAACGCGTAGCCAAGGAGCTTATAAATTGTAAGATGTGTGAAAATTCGTCATTCTAAGAGGCCAAGGGTTTAAAATTTATAGCAGCCGAGTGGTGAAAACCGCTGAACACTAGTAGTTAGGTCTGAGGTTCACGTGCGGGGGAACGGGCTGGCTGCATGTACATTTTTGTGCTTTTCCTCATGTGTAAACTTGGAACGAGCCTATTTCCCTTGCAATGGCCTCTACGAGGCATTCCTCTCTTTCTGTGCATTTCCTAATGTCAAAGCATGTAATAAAATTTAAAACAAAAATTATGCATGTAAATTTTACACAAGTAATTAATTGTATAAACATAAAATGTACATTGTTTTCACTCTTGAGTGAATGAACAGAATGGTTAAGATAAAATGAGGGCTTCATCAAACAGCGCTGGGGAAGTTGCGAAATATGACCAAGATTTAGACGTAATGGGTATTATATTTAAAAACGGTATAATAGGAAATGCTTTGCTTGCTCAAATAAGCATAAAAATAAAAGAATTCTTAATGAGAAACTAAATACTACCTTGTAATTAATTTAATTTTTTTCTAAAATTATTTGAATTCCTCTGATTTCATCTCTTACTTCTATCAACCATTAACACTTTTAAATTAAAGAAAGCTTTTAAACGAGGTCACTTGCTTCATTCGTATCAGAAATGTGATTATTCATTCATAACAAATTATTATCTCACCAAATCATTCGTAAACTGATGTGTTTTCCTAGATACATTTAGTTTTAATCTTTCTCAATCCAAGCGCCTCTTAAATATTAACCTATTTTTAAAGTGTAATTTTAATATTTAATGTTCATTTAGGCACTTGCTTGAAACTTCACGCTTGATTCTAATCTATCATTACGAAAAGAAAAGGATTGCAAGTTTTTTATGTCCTTATCGCCATTTAACATGACAATCATTCTCCATCTTTAATCGAACATATTTAGATCGGTGATAGCTTTCAACTTAATTTGACCGCAGTTTCTAAAAAACGTTTATTTTTCTGTTAGGAAAGAAGGCATTTCGTATAGCCATTTCATTATTAAATTGAGTGGTCTGTCGCAATAACATATTTTAACGACATGGGGGGATAAGGGACACGATTTTCAACAAACTTTAAAGTATTCCAGCCGTATGCTTTTCACAGCTTTAAAATGGCGATTAATAATGTGCCAGAGAAATGTTGCGATGAAGTCTGATAACATACTACAATTATACGTTTTAGTTTATTGCTTTCGAAATAATGACACGAAATAATAAAAGTTTAAAATTATTTTTGCTGTTTTCACTGCTTAAAGGATAGATGGATACTATGTTTTTCTGTAAAATCGAAGTATTTAGTCGAAAATTCCTGCTTTTTCTAACCAGTCCCAAAGATGAAATAACTTAAAAACTCAACAAATATTATAGAAAAAATAGCCTGAATACACAGCAGCAAGTACCCTTAAGTGCAGCTTGCCTAAGATTAAGAATTTCGAAATTAATTTTTGGCATTATAGTACGAAAAACTCTTTTGCATATTTGTTTTTGAAATATAAAAGCCTTATCAGTCTGAATTCAATATTATTTTTTGTTTGTTAACATCCGAAACTTCATACTTTAGGGAAGGAGCAAATGCATCATTATTTTTTGTAATAAATTTGTAAAACAAATAAAGATAAAATTATTTATATTGCTAAGTGAGTACAGGTTCTAATAAACTGAATGCACACAGAACAAATGATAGCTTTATAAAATTTATTTTATCTGAGAAAACTTTACAGTTCTGAAACTTTCCACAAAAATACGCGTACAACAACTCACTACGGCATCAAAGAGCGTAATCAGTAGTTACTCTTCAAACTTCTAAGAACGTTAAACACAGCAGATTGCTAAGTGCATCTAAAAGGCTAAGCTGTCACGGATATCTTAATGTACTCACTCTGTACTAAAAATTAACAACTGAGAAACTAATGCTGTCTCTGTCTTATATAGTTTTTCCCCGGCCGTTGAGAAATGTCTAGTACTTTCTGCTTCTCAAAATTACTAGAAGACATATGAGGGTCGGATACGGTTGCAGCTAATATAGAAATCAATTGCAATTATTAATATCCATTGTAGTTATACAGGGAGCGGACTGGTGAACAAATATACAGGACCGCCAAATTACAGTTAAATAGGACCACCAAATGATTCCAAGATTGGCGACTTTTGGCGATTTCTTGCGAAATTTTGCCACAAAAATCAGTATTTAAAACCATTGTAAATTTGTCGACATCTCGCCAAATTAGCGAGATAGGCATTTATTGAACATAGAATAGACTTTTCCCTGTATTCTTATTTTCCAGCAAAGCATCGTTTCTCTCAAGCTTTTCATGTTACTTAATACAGAAAAATACAGCAATTTCGTATATAATTTCATTAAACTTATCTATCTGTGTACAAAATTTATAACCATGTTTTTATTATTCATAAAGATTGAAATTTAGCTCTTGGTGCATATGACTCCTGTATAAATCATAAGCACCTGTCAAAAATGTATTCTTGCTTTCATCATCATCTTTGATTGTCACAAAACATCACATCTTTGATTTTAAGGGGACTCGGTACCAAAAAAATCGATGAAATTACCGATTTTTCAATTTTTTGCTATAAAAATACCTTAATACCCTTATTACACTGAAGAGAAATTTTGAAATGATCTGACGGTAATAAATGGTATAAAATGCTTTTAAAGATTTTGACAGCCCTTTAAATGCCACGTCCCCTCAGTTTTTATTTTTTTTAACTTCTTAATTTTTTTAGTAAGTTATTAAAAATCAGTGTCAATGAAAAGGAGTGTAATTAAATATGACTGCAAGTATCAGGAAACTCTGTTTATGTTTATAAACTGATTTATTTAAATACAACGTGAAGCTGGGAAAAAAAATTTCTTCACCTTTAAAATCGCAAGGTTATATCTATCTATATATATATTGAGCTCAGCAAATATTTCTATGCGTATTTATCAGTCAACGTTGCTATGCTTCTTCAAAATTGAAATTATTTGTGATACGAGTCGAACAGAAAGAAGTGGTGCAATGAAAGCGAAAAAGTTCCTGACTGTAGCATTATTAAAATAGTGCTGGAACAAACATTTAACTCTTTAATTAATTAAAATACACCTAAATTATTTTAAAATACAATTTATATGCTAGGAGAAATAGCTAAAAGAAGATTAGAAATCACATATGCTGCTTAAATACAATGTTTTATATTTATTAAAATTTCAAATTTTGCTTTTTGGAAAAATTAATGAAACGACAAATTAATATTATTAACATTAATTCTAAGTGTTTTAGAAAATATATTATAATTGATTCATGTATTGAAATTTTTTTGAACGTGTATTAAAGAACAAAAACAGGTAAAAAAAATTCTACTCGTATTTTAGGATTTTTTTTTCAATATTTGTAGCCAGAAGGGGTTTTAAACATAAGCTTGTAATTTATGTTTATATGAACTAATTAAACATTACTAGGTTTTATTTTATATACATATGTAATGAAATTCAGGAATAAAATTATTAAGAAATTTGAAATGATTTAATGACCATTTAGACAGTTTACGTTCTTTAAACTGCTTCTCTCGGTTTTCATTTTTTCATTATATTCTTTTACTTAAAGTCCTAAAACTTCTACAGATATGGACTAAATTATTTAATATTTTTACTGATTATTTAAAATTATATTCTTCGTAGAAACAAGGATGCGTTTTGCAAAATAGTGAAAAGAAAAATTATTGGAAGTGAAAACATGACTGAGATCATCTTTTTTTAACGTTTTTACATAAAAATGTACTTTTCATTTTTTTTCTTGGAAACTAATTCATTAATCGCAAAATCTATCCTTAAAGTTATTAAGAACGCTCTAACATATGCAATAAAAAACTTTAGGGCAAAAACATTCAAAACTGTGGGAGAAGAAGGAATTTTTAATTCTTAAATTTTGCTTAAAAAAATTTAAATTAAAAAAAATATTAGCAGAATTTTTTTTTCAACTTAAAATCATTTTGTCTTGTATACCACTTCATATTATTCATAAAAAATAGATGAAATTTCTTAAATAAAAAATATCATTCGAAAGGGACCAAGTCCCCTTAATTCATGTAGTAGTTACTACTTAAAATTAAAATGCGTTCGTTTCAGGGAGCATAGTTACTTTGTATGTTTTATCTATACATTAGGCTGTTGTTAGATTGTAACACTGAATATCTTTTTTGATCTTCTCATTACAATTTACATAAATATATCCCGCAAAACTTAACTGAATTACTTTATATTATGAGACTTTATTCCTTCAAATGAAAGGCAAGTGTCTTAAACATATTCAATTACTAGTGTTTTCTGTTCTGGAAGATTTCCAAAACTACAGAAGACATTTTAAATGAACTTTACATGAATGAAATTAAACATTTCTTAATTTGAAATGAATAAAAATCATATTAAAATAATCACATCGAATAATATGGTTCTTGATATTTGAATGAAGTAAAAAATAATTTTAATGTGTGCTTAGATAAATATCTTCAACAGCAAGTTTTTAATTCGAAACCCTAAACTGGCTGAACATTTATTGAGCAGTGAATTTTAATTTCTGTATACATAATCAGATTTTAAAGTAGTCAACATTTCTTACGTTCACTTTCCCGATTTTCTAATTTTATAAATTCATGAACTGTGATATTTATCGTAGCAGAATGGCAACATTTGTAATTGATTCAATGTAAAATAGTCCCAAAAGAGAAACGCGTGAATAGACAAATGCATGTACACGTGTTAAGTCTGTCATAGTTTTACGATACTACCACACTATACTAGAACTAACATTAAAGAAAACTGACAAGAATTATAAATTTTTTAATTACATTTTTTACATTTATATATATATATATATATATATTATTTTAATAGAATTTAATGTGCTAATATTAATATTGTTGTTCTTCATATGCTCAGTTATAATATTTTTTTTTTATTTTTAACTAAATAATTTGAAGCAAAATATATATGAATGTGAATTTTGAAATTTTTGAGAACCTAAATTCTGCTTTGTTGGGCTCTGTGCTCCTCTACTTTAGCACTATATACGTCAATATTCAGATACAGAACTGCATATTTCTCAAAATGAAATATAGCTCGCTTAAAGACCACAATAAGTCGGATATAAAGACCATCCTCTCCATTCTTAACCCAAAATATCGCTCCTTAGTTCATCGAAAATCGTTGACCAGAAAGAAAACTTCCCCATTTTGGCGAATTATTATCACCCTGTCTTGAAAAATTTAGCAAAATGCAGCCCCCTCACGCAAACACTGGCGGAAGCAATGAAAAGGAAACTTATTTGCATGAAACACGCCCGAATATTTTCCCTTCCTCAAAATGTCTGTCAATAAGTTTCACTGATAGCGGCTGAAACAAATTACCATCGCCGTTCCTATAAAAATAAGAACAATAAAAGTGTGTCAAAGGAAGATCAATTTCTGGTAACTTTCGTATCCCTCCCCTTATTACACATTTAAATAAAACTGCCTCTCTTTTGGTATCAAGCTTCAAATATAATGAGAGACTTTTGATTTATTCATGGAAAAGGGAAATTAATAAAAAAGGAAGGAAATTTTACGTGTATGCAAAAATACAGAAAGGAAAAAAAGGGAAGTTTGTTTTCTCTGCAGCATTGTGGATGCTTTCTCATTTGCACAGCGATTGGACCGTGAAGAAAAATTACATCGAGAAATAAAATTCTCGAGAACATGTAATGAAGTTCTATTGATTTTCAGAACGAAAAAGTGTTTAAAAACTTTATAATATGCCTCTGCTGGGGATGGGAAAGCAGAGATGTATTAGAGATAATTTGGGAAATTGAGATAAGGGAGATTTTTATTATTTAATTTTTGTGCCTGGCTATTCTTCTTTTGTTTTATGTTCTTTGCAATTAACAACATTTAAAACAGTATAATATTATGTTGTTTATGTAAACTCTTTATATATACTTATCATTTCAGCGAGTTAAATAAAGTAACATTTCGACTATTTCTTATACCCTTCTTTAACGCGTTGAAATTTACAATTAGGGATGTATAAACAAGCTTGTCTGTTAGCAGCTCTCAATTCGGATTTTTTTTATTTTTCTTAACTACCTTTTAGATTTAAAAAAAACATTTCGTAAGGTTTGAAATTAAAAAACGCATGCAAACTGACCGTTTCATTAACGCCGAGGTTTGAATATAACTTGGCTTATTTTAAATCTTGTAAGACACCTCCTAATTGCTTTCCTAAATTTTCAAAGACTTAAGAATAAGATAGATTCAAATTTTCATTTTAAACTAAAAAAATAACATTTTAATTATGTTCAATTAAAAAATAACTATTGCGAAACTTTTTAAGTGTCAAAGGATTAATGGTATGAATTAACCGCTTACTTAGGTTTTCCGAGTTAACTCGATCGTCGACAATTTGTCGAGATAATTATCACGAGTTAACTCGTGATTCATGGCTCATGACAAAACTTTTTAAAATATTCTTAATAAGCTCACAATGTGTTTTGTGGATATCTTGGGGATTTCCACGCTGTTTTTAGTCAGAATACGCAAGTTTTAAGCCACGCTTCTTTCGACTCAACATCTGGGCACTTATCTACTCGCGTGTAAGGTCATTTTCACCTTTGTCAAGCATGTTAGATTAGTAATCAGCCTGTTTTTCAGTTTAGCGCGAAATACGCGTTTCTGAGCTTATAAATTCGTTCTTTTACTTTTCTTCACTTAAAAATCGTTTAAAAGCAGACTATTTTTGCCTAGATCTTAACGTGCATTTAAGTGTCATGCCATGCTTCAAGGACTGTTTCTTATCTGAGCTAAAATTCTTGCGCATTTTTCGTATTTTATTTTCTTCTAATCATTTCTTTCACACTTTCTGTACATAGATAAATATTAAATTAATGATTATTAAAATTCAAAATTATTTCGACTTTTTGTGTGTGTGTGTGTTCGTTCTTGAGAAAAACACAATTACGAGTTACCTCGTGATAATTATTTACAATTTATGCTGCTTCATAAAAATATTAAAAATTACAAAAATGTTGGAAATATATTTGTATGATCGTTACACTTATTAAACTTGTATGTACTTATTAGTAACTTGCATGTAACTTTTTAAACTTGTCACTTATGTATACTTCGTTACACTTATTAAAAGTACATAGTAAAAGGAATGGATAATTTTTGCAGAGAAACTGAAAAACAAATTAAGCTAAATTAACTAAGTTAATTGGGTAATTAGAGATTTAAGACAAAATGTGGGATGTCAATCGTAAGTTGGATAGATTATCATAAGCTATTTCTATTCAATTCAAAACTCATAAAACTGAAGAAAGGAAAACAAATTTTAAAGAAAACTAGTTTCAAATTTATTCACATTGAATTTTTATATTTCTTAAAATTCTGTTTTTCTTTTTCTGGATTATGAAGAAAAATATTTCAATTATAAAACATACAATTATATTCAAGCATATGTCGATTTACTAGTCTTGAAAATTTTGGCATATTCTGAATTCAACATTTATGAATTTTATTTTCATCCCACTCACTCAATAAATTAATTTATACTTCTCTCACACTGTTATCATTTCAAAAATACGTTTTGTTCAGAAGTTTATGAATTATGTCGCTCCTACATATTCAAAAAATTTATTGTCTTAAAAAATAGGAACAAATTATACACGTAAGAAGTTTTTCTTTAGCCCAAAGGGCGTTAGTCCAGAAGGGCTATTAATTTAGTTTTGGCATTTTACGTCGATTCACTTTCTTCGTTGATTTACTTTTCAAACTGTTACCACTAAATATTGCAGCCCTACATTATGTTTAAAAAAGTTAAATAATGATGAATCTGCATAAACGTATGTATGTTTCTCGCACTGTGATAAAACAACGGTACCTAGAGCCATCAAATTCTGAATAACGTTATCCTCCACCGAATATGGGCATCTAGAAGACCTAATTTGGAATTTGGAATTTCTTTTATTATCTATTTTATATTTTGTCAGACATTAAATAATTTTCGATTAACCAACTCAACGATTCCAAAGCGAGGAATGGCAGCACTATATGAAAAAGAATTATCTCCAGCGAGCGAAACTGTTTATCAGAAATTCTAAAGATATGCTCATTTTAAAATAATTTTTTGATATTGCTGTTGAACTGAATTTTATGCTTTAAATGCGAATAACGTAATATTTAGTAAATATGGGTAACACACAAAACGTTACAAAACGCCCCTTTGGACGTAATGTAAAATCTGAAAGCTTTCAGAATATTTTTTTTAATGCAGGATGTATTTTCCTACTAATATTGAAATTAAAACAGTTTATTCAAATGGAAATAGTTACTTCAATGAATGTCTTGACTCTATATTATCACTTCCAGTACAAATCTTCAGTTCGTTGCACTTAAGCAATAATTGAAAGTATTATCAGTATTCTTATCTCTACTATAAGACAAGATCAAGAATTCGCTTTCAGTTTAAATGTAATTTAATAAGGAATTATCACATTTTTCCATGCGTGATGTTTGGCTCTAAGATGTACCATGTTCAACTAGCAAATGGATGATCTATAGTTCGAATCTCAGAGAGCGCACAAATACTTTCTCGCGTTTTTCGCTCCAAAAAATCGTTACCAGTGAAAACATTACACAAAAACGTCACGGATGAAAATAAAGTAAGGGAAAAACGACATCAGTTTAATATAATATCATGGTAAAAATTGAAGCGGTGCAAAATCTTAACAGTTTTAACCACGATCGTAAAAGGTAAAGCAACTTAACAAATAAGAGTATAATAAAATAGTATACATACATTTTCAGATTAAAAAAGACTAAAAGCAATTTCCGCGTAACGGGTTTTGAGAACAGGAAAAAAATATGAATATTTGTACCCTCTATGTTTTAATTAAGTAATATTTTTTTCTGATAAGCTAAGAATGAAACTTAAACATTCAAAAATCTCAAAATCTAGCAACATAGGTATTCTATTAATTAATAATAACAATCTAGCAATGTAATATTCTATTGATTAATAATAACAATATTCATTTCTACGAACTTTCAAATTTTAAATGCTTAAGTATTCTTCTTGCTTTTCAGTAACAAATTAACTGATTTATCAACAGAAACTATAAAGATAAAAATATTCTTCATTTCTTCTTGTGCTCAAACACCACTTCGCAAAAATTCATTTAATTTGTTTTTTTAAATCTAAAACTCATGTCCGCGATGATTTATCAATGCTTAATTTTTTTACTTTATCAGTTTTTATTATCAATGCTTCATTTTTTTACTGTGTTTACTTTTGTTTTTTGTTTTACTTTTTTACTTTGTTTTGTTACTTAATCTGAAATTTCTGACCTTCTTTATTTATTACCACTCTGTTTTATATTATGATGTTTTCTTGTATTTCTTTCTGTGACGATTATTTACATAGCGGCGTTTTTCTCTTGCATTGCTTCCTCCGCGATGTTTCTGCTAAGTTATTTTCTTCGAAGATGTTAATAAATTTAATCCTCTTTTTACAGAATATTACATTTTTAGTTTTCTGTAAATAAAGAATATAATTTTTTATTTGTTGATTGCTTATGCGTCTACTTTTTCAGCCATCGTAATTACAATGATACAACTAATTTATAATATTTTATAAATGAGAAAATATTCCTTATTGATTTTCTGCATATGAATAACTGAACTTAAGTCGTATTTCGAAGAATATATTTTAAAGGTTGCCTGACAATTTTACAAGAACGTTTTTAAATACTTATGTATGTGAGTCTGAGGAGCATGCTGGTACTCAAATGAGTTCCAGAGGGTAAGCCAATATATCACAAAATGTAAAAAACCTAATGCGCCAATCATTACCACCACAAGAACTTAGAAAGCATGAAATTTATAATTTTTTATAATATAGTTTCAGGAAAGTGTTTTGTAATAATTGTAACGTATTTCCTTCACTTCTTTAAGTCGCTATGATTTCCTCTAAATAAAATCGGAGTGAACCTAAAGATTTCGAACTGCAACCGCATGTTATAAACTTCTAACGATAGCAGGACGAAAACGACAATGATGAATTAGAGCTGCCCATGACCAAAGTCATCATCTCGGATGTTGCCACCAAAAGTTTCGGTTGCGAGGTAGCGAGAGAGGGAGTGATAAAGTAGAATTGTGGAGTAACTTTTCTTGACCGACCGCGGACATTCATTCTGCAACGAAAGCATTTATCAATGGCTACTGTCAGAATTTGTTTTCTTACTTCAAACTTTTCTCCCTTCTTCCTCCCGACACATCTAGAGAAGAAAAGTAGTCTTTAGGGAAATATTGAACGGTAGTCCCTGTTATCGTGTCTTTCTTCTTTTCTTGCGCCCCCACATGCTGGGTGGGGAGTCTTATGGGACATACAGGTCCTAGAGGTGGTTATTCTCCCTCTGGAATCAGAACTCAGAGCATAGGCATGAAAAGCCTGTTATTTCAACCGAATGAAAAACGATTTTTCTTCATAGTGTTTCTTTCGTATCGATATTTGCGTGTCGTCTTCCAAAACATTAAAACTTCAGCAAATGCTTACACCGTGCATCAACACTGTATCTCAACAAAGTCATTAAAGATGTTTTGGTTTAGATGAATTAAATATTTATATTTTTAGTTCATTGATAGGAATTGTGAATTATTTAATAAAATTTGTTCTTCATATTTTAGGCTCATTGAACATAAATACGGTATTTATGTGAGTATTTTCTCTCTTTTTCTTACTAATTTTATTGTATAAAACTCGAGAAGATAAAATTATTCGGATAATTAATTTCCGAAGGACGCAGTTACAATAAGCGCATAGCAAATGAAAAACTTTCGTAGATAAACTAACAGTAAATTTACATTATTTATATTTAAAAACTCTACATTTGAATAAGAATGTAAATTAATATTATAATTTTCAATATTTAAAAAGACACCTCTGTGCCTGCTTCCTCCTGAATCTCGCTCGATGTAACTGTTGTCTACCGCTATTCCCTAGACCTCTTTTAATTTAATACCGCAGGAACTGCTGTCTGCGTAATCTGCTACAGTTCGCAAGTTGTTGTCATTGTTGTCATCTTTACCTTATATAGTTATTAGGTTATTTTAAAGCTGAATACAAATGCCCTCGCCGGAACTGGAACCTTTACCTCTCGAATACGCGCCGAGTGTGCGAACATTACACCACCAAGTCATACTGGAAGAAGGGTGAAAATACCTTATAGTCTCCGTTCTGTTTACCTTATCACGTGCACTAATCTTCAGAACCATCATGAGCATTAGATATCACCTTCTGCTTGAAGCGCTTCACTATAATTACTTCATCAATCAAATCCCGTGCACCCAGAATCCCACAAGGAAATCAATCACTACGTTGACTAAAACAATTACCACGTAGCCTATTCCATTTTAAAATTTAGGGAAGTTCGCTTTCCAGATGCTTCAAGAAAGAGGAAAATTACGCGAATACATTTTAAATATTGTTTGAACCTTACTCTAAAAGGCTGAAGAAAAAAATAATAGAGTATATACGGTAATGATAGCATAGTTATCGAGTCAATGATAATAAAGTTATATAGAGTAATAAATAAGTGTCACGATTTTATTTAAAATTATTTTGTGACAGAATCCCGTTGAGCCAAATTAACGAAAACTGATCTATTTCGGATGACAAGTTTTCGGATAATCCTCGGGATAATTTGCGGTAACTAAGAGGCAAGTAAAAAGAAGTGTTATACTATACATTTATATCTGTAAAATATTCATGTAATTTCTCATGTTAAAAATAGTCAAGTACGTTTTCCTGATTTTTTTCTGGTAAGGTTAATCAGAGGAAAGCCAAACCACTGATCAGCTTGTATGAAATTACATCCTGGATGTAGATTCTATAATCAGATACTTTTTTATGCAGAATACTAAAATGAATTGTTTCCGTTTTAAAGCATGTACTTGTTTCAAGACAACGAAAATGTTTTATAAATTTTGTTGTTTTTGCTATGAGATAGCTTTTTCGCTAACATTTAAAATGTGATGATTTCGGCTTCATTATTTCAATAACATTTTTCTGCTTTGTCTTGATAAAGCATTATGTTTCAGTTAAACAAATTTCAATTATATTGACATATACCATATTATTCATAAATCAATCAAATAATGTGATGGATCGAGAATATTGCATGTGCTCAATCTAAACAGCAATGCACAATGATAGTTTCATAAATGATTTACAATAATATAAAAACAAAGTCTACTTTGATTTGGGCTGGAATAATAAATGTTGTACGGTATGTTAGATTAAAGTTGAAGGTGCTCTAAGATATTTGTTTGAATACGTTTACTGTAAAGAGAGAGGTTAAACAACCATCTTATTTTTATCACCACAAATAACGAATTAATGACTGAGTATGGTAACGTGCTGTAAAATTTCTGTGATTTTTAAATATTGCAAAATATTCTGTGTCCATTCAAAGTGTCTGAATATTTTTAAAGATAAAAAAGTAAGAATATTCATGCTAACAATATCAGCAATTCTAATTGATAGAAAAAGATTGTTTTGTTTTTGAAAACCAAACAGAATTATGCGACAAATTTCGATGCTAAATTGAAATTTAGTCTTAAATTTAATGTCCAAGTTTACTCCGATATAATAGCAGACTTTGAGATAATACTGAATTCTCATTCTTTTTGTAGTATAACATTCATTATCAATTTTAAGTTATAAGCATCTCTTACTTTACTTGATAGTTAATGTTGCTACGGGTTCTTTATTATCGTTCTTTAAATTTAAATCTTTTCCACTATTTAAGGATGGAATTTACATTTCTGAAGGCAGCACTTCTTTGTCCTTATATTTTACGTTCTTCAATAGGCGTTTTTGGTTTTGATCTCAATGCGTTTTGAACAAACACAGTAAAATGATTAGATATGTCATTGCTGTCTAAAGGAGACTAACATAATACTAACAATTTCTCAATTTATACAGAATTTGGTTAATTTTAGGCTTTAATTCCCTTCAGCGGCTTGAAACAGATACGCCAGAGCACTAAGAGGGGCTAACATAAATATTTCCCACCCCAGGTTCAAATTCCGGCCTAAGGGCAGACTACATGGCAGATTTAGTGTATACTCTCTTGTCTACTTTTTACTCGAGCAAGTATCAGCTAAAATATCCTTTAAGGTTACTAATGTCAGAAGTATAGTAATGTTACTAAACTCCCAAGCTTAGTAACAGTGTTAGCCTGTGAAATCCTCATGTGCATCTCCTTAATCAATTAAGCTAAACTTGCTTGAAATCTTTCTTTATTATAACTTGCAATTTTAAATCGAAATTCTGAATGCTTATAATTTAAAAAATGTGTGCCGCATTATAAAATAAAAAAATAATAGAGTTTTTTTGACTTATTTAATTGAGATAATTGGGGGAGAAATATTTCCTGTATTTAAGCTATTTTCACATACGTACACCAGTTTAAATGCATTTATGTTATTAAATATTACATAATTATAAAGTAATTTTTTGTTTGGTATGATGTTTAATATCATGTCTCCCGGAGATATTATATCATACGTTTGAACCCAATTTCGAATCTCAGAAACTCCAGCTAGTAGCTAAGTGGTATATAGAACTGTTGAGAGTTTAACTTGGCTTCGATCCCAGGCGAAAGGGCTGACTGCACGTCTTAGTCTCGTGGTTTCCCCATGTGTAACGCTAATACGAGCAAACTTTCTTTAGAAAAGTTTACAAACTTTCTTTAGAAAGTCCTCAACGAAGGTATCCTTTAGGCAAATGACCTTCCTGTTGTACGCTGCATTCAAATAATCAGTCAAGTTCCAGTAAAGGCGGGGATCTTAGTAAATGTATACTGTCTTTGTGACAAGGAGACATTTAAGAAGCAACAAAATATCTAAAATCAATAAATTATAACACCATAATTCTATCTTGCTTCCTTAAGAAGCTTAATTATAAGTGTCACTGGATCAGAAGAGATCATATAACAGAAATATCATACAGTAACGTTGTTAAAAATCTTTGGACAAAGTAATCCGAAAAGTGGTACCTGATCAATATAACTGATCAATAATGATTAAAAGAAAATTAAGAAGAAATAGTTGACTGATTGTTCTGAATAAACTGAGGTATAATATAAATTTTTTCCAAGTGTTCTAGTTTACAATGCAGACTAAATTAGAAAATTAAGGCTGGAAAAGAAAAAAGCAGGATGACTCAATTCATTAAGATTTTTAACAGAAATTCCCTTTCATATTATATGTAATTAAAATTTCAAATGCATCCTGTAGCGAATATATGTTGCGGAAAGCAAAATGCAAGTAAAACTATCACAATTCACTTCGGTTGTTTATTAGTAAATTAGTAGCCACGTTTATTTTAGTAGTCTCTTTTAGCAGTCAGTATGTTATAACCATTTGAGGATAAAAGAATGAAAAAATTATTTCGCATCAGAAATATTTAATTTCCTGAACACAGTTTTAAAACGCAAACCTATTAAGAAATATCAAGGGAAAAGTGTTACAAATTAATTCACGTTCTAGTTTCATCATTTATTTTTAAATATGAAACTTGAAATCTGATTACTAGTAGCCCGCCGTGTTTATTTCATGCACTTTCAGTGAACAGCGAAGAAAAGGGACTTTTAATTTCTAAAGAGGAGTAATAATAAAAAGCTCTTTTTCATAAGCAATTTAATTTTCATTATTAAGGACTATCTAACGCAGATTAACTCAAAAACTATCAGTATTGGTTTAGATGGTCTTGGTTCAGCTATCAAATAAACAAAATCAATCTCATTACAATTACAATGATTTTAAAGTACCTCTCAAAACATGCTCTTATCAAAAAGGATTTTAATCCTTTTATATAAATAGAAAAACTCTATCATTTAATTAGAAAATTATTTCTTTTTAAAAGATTAGTTTCTGTAAGCTACAGAATAGTCACAAGAAATAACCTACAAATTATCGAAAAAAAATGTTTTTCATATTAGATTGTTATGTCTTATTTGGAATATTCTCATTGGTTAAGAGCCAGTTTAACAGCCTTCGATACTTCAAGCATTGTTTTCTAAAGCATTAAGGAAGATGAATCTCTTAACATTCAGGAAATACATTTTTAATTTTCAAGTACGTTATTTTTCTTGGTTAGAGTTCAGAAAAAACCTGATGTATACAACACATGACTTCCTTGTACGGAATATTAAATTTACGCATTTTGCATTTCATTTGAACTTTGATAAGTCTAAAACGATGTATAAAAGAAATGAAACAAATGAACAAAAAAAAAGAAACAATTTTTCACAAAGGATTCAGTATTTCTCATTCTCTGAATTATGATCTCATTTCGCGACAAGGCAAAAATACATAAAAACTCAAAATATCTATATTAAAAATTACGAAGTAAATCTTAAACACTTATTTCCTGGAATAAACTCCAGATTGGATTAAGCGTGATTTAATTGGGGATAATAGAAGAAGGTGTTATCTTTGTTGTTGCAAAGCTTAGCTTCTCTAGATTGGCTACAAATCCACCATTCTCCTAAGTTTCAAACGTAAACAAATATGGCGGCTATAGTTAAAACAATTAGGCTTAGCCTCACTTAAACAGCTTTTAAATTCTTGATAATTCTACAAATATTGCATACAGATTTACTAAGGGCATAAAAAACCTTAACCGGAAAATAAGAGCAACATAATTCAATCATTTTAAAGCAAAAAGTGCACAATTTACGAACATATAAGAGTAAAAGAACTGAACTCACTAAGCCAAGTAACAAAGAAGATATATATATATATACTTCTTTTGCGGCCGATTGCAACCAAAATAGGAGGTCCACATCTACATGTTATAGAAGTCCTATGTACAAAATTGAAACATTCTGAAGCTACTCGTTTTTGAAGCTATAAGCACTCATACAACAACTTCTGTTCCATTTCTACAGGTTAAACTGGGTAAGATGCCGGAAAATACTTCATCCTTCAGGATTCTGGCTAACTCACATGATGCTGAATTATAGGTGACGGAGCATACCTATGAAATTTTCACATAGATTCAGATACAGGTAGAATGGAGCAAACTCTGAACATAAAGGGTTTTCATGGATCAACACTGAGCCAGATTACTCGCCATGTTATGATTTCCATTCAGACGGCTTGTCATATCTACAGCTGCATACGAACAGTTTCTATAGGTCAACGGGCAAGATTTCTTGGAATATTGGCTCTAATATGATATAGACTTCCATAACATTAAAACGCGCTATGCATATGTGAAAATATGCATGCTTAAACAGAAGACATATAATTAAATTCAAAATTAATGAACGCGTGCTGTTGATAAACATCATGTACATTAGAATGTCTAATTGCAAATCGATGAAATATAGATTAGCTAAGTAGGATAATTTTAATTTGAAAAAATTCATGTACTATCTAAACATTTTATTAGATAAAGTATCCAAACAATTTGGACGATTTTATTAATTTTTTTGTAATTTAAAATTGATAATGAGTAAAACATATTGCTAAAATTCAAAGCAGTTACTTTATGTTAAACTACCGGAATATCCGATGCCAGTTAAGTTAGATTGAGAGTAATGCATCTAACAACAGAGAGAACGATACCGCTATAATCCTTCTATAACAACGATAAAAAAATACGATTCATAGTAATATATGCATATATATGAAGAAGAAAGTATGTGTGTTTGGTTGTCCTCTAATAACTCAGTCACTACTATAGCTATCGTCACCAAACTTTCTACAATTCTTTTCTGGGTCCTGGAAAAGGTCGACGTCCACTTTTTCAAAAAAAAACTAGCTAAAACTAGAGATATTAATTAAAAATTCCGGAAAACGATAATTTTCACCCTCATTCTTTCGAGTGGCAACAGTCTCGCAAGCTGGAGATGAAAATCTGCTTTATCTCGAAAGTTGTCGCCACTGTTCTCTTTCAAATCTTAGAGTTTGTTAATAAGGAATTTCTAAGTTTTACAATGAAATAAAAATAGCATTGCTAAACATTAAATACACTGTTCTGAAAATTCGTGGAAAGCCATTTCGACTATTCCTATCTTCGTGCGATTTTAATCAGCCGAAATATTAATTAAAAACTCTGAAAGCGATCATTTTTGCAATCATTTTTCCGTGTGGCAGTAGTCTTGCGCGTTGAAGATAAAAATTCTTTATTTCGAAAAGTGTTGCTACGGCTCGCTCTCAAATCGTAGAGTTTGTTAATCCAAAATTTATAAGTTTTACAAAACTTATACATCTAAAGAATTATGTCTGTTTGGTGTTTGTTTGTTTTTTCGCATTATTGATTTCCGATCAATTATGATACATTTTTTGCCACATTTAATCGACTAAAATTGAATAGGTGAAATATTGGATAGAATTAGAGCTTTTACGACCATTTGATTAGAAAGATGAAAATCATTAAAAGCTTCGTGTCATTGTTGCTGATATAATGAGAGAGAACTAGCTTATTTTTTTACCTAAATTTTTATCTGGGTTCCACATCGCATCAGACTGAAAAATGTATGATTATGAATCGTATTTTTTGCATCGTTGTTAGAGAAGGATTACATCGATATGGTACTCTTAGTATGGTTGTTAGATGCATTATCCTCAATCTAACTTTACTGGCATCGGGTACTTCCGCTAGTATATAGATAAAGTGAATAAGCTATGTAAGAAAATTCACGAGTGAAGCTGCTTTTTACTCAAGTTGATAAATATTTTTTTAGTGGTGTAATGTAAAAGAACAAGAACTTATATTAAATAGTTCCCTCCCTCCCGAATATTTGAGATTTTATAAAGAAGATAAAGGTAAACATTTCTAGAATTTTAAAGATATGGAAGCATGTGATATTTGTTTTCAGCGGAGTGATAAATTTTGTGTTTTGATTCTTCAGAAGAAAAGAAAAGCTATTATTTCATATTTTCGGAATATGTAAATAGTGACATTTTATCACCAGGGATACGTTGCAGTCAGCTTACACGTTTTTCCATTTGCGCAACCCATAACAGGTTGAGATTGTATTGAGGGTGTTGCGTAAGGAGACATTGGAGACTGAGTATGAGCAGTGAGACAGGATGATGATTCTCAAGTGCAAGTAAGTTTACAGGCTATCGGTATAGATGGTTGATCGTGGGATCTCCGCCTGGAAGATTCTATTGTGAGTGTCAAGACGTCCTTGCCAGTTGTATTCAATTTTGCCATTCTCATAGTGCACAAATGCACTGCCTACACCATTTTCCTAGCTTGAACAGTTTGTGTAGATCTGTGTCCCGGTTCGTGCGGAGTCTGTTGGGGTGTGAGTCTGTTGCTTGTCAATTCTGACGTGGATTCCTTTAGCTTTGAGAGCTGGATGTGTATGTAAAGAAGGGGAGGGACGTTCGAACTGGACTGGACTGTAGTTGGTATTTCCGAAAGTTGCATCTTTGCGTAGGTGGATCATTTTAGTGGAAATTGCCTCCATCTCGGCTTTTATATGAAGTGGTAATATTCCGGCTAGAACTGTTGCTGCGCTGGTAGCGGTTGTGCGGTAGGCTTTGCTTAACTGCAGGGTGAAAAGGCGTTGTAGCGTAGCAAGTTGCCCGACCTTGCTAGCACCCATTGGCTGTGCCCAGATCACTGCAGCGTATAAAGCTATTTTTTCTTCAACTGTGAGTTATAGCACCTTTTGGATATGGGGGTTTGGGTCCCAGTTGCGACCTTGAAATTGCCTTGCTATGCGGGCGATAATTGACGTCTTGTTTCTGATTTCCATGATACGCAGAATCCAGGTGAGACCTTGGTCCCATACTACCCCTAGGTATTTGAGATTTCGCGCAATTTTATAGTTCTGCCTAGAAGTTTAATGTCTGGACGACGCGTTGGATTGGTACCTCGTCTGAGAATTATTATTGCTGATGATTTTTCTGTGGAGATCGTGAGTTTTAATTTGTTGCATGCGATGGTAAATAAGGTGCAGGCCTCTGTGAATATGAAATAGATTACAAAACAAATTCCAGATTCCAAATTTGGGCTTCCAGATGCCCATATTCGGGTGGAACGCACGTTATCAAAATTGGATGGCTCTAGGTACCGTCGTTTTATCACAGTACGAGAAACATATATAAAGTTATGCAGATTCTTCACTATTTAATTTCTTTTAATATAATACAGAGCGATAATGTTTGGTAGCAACAATTTGTAAAGTGAATTGGACATTTATAATGAACCAACGCAAAATGCCAAAACGAAAACAAAAACAAAAACAAAAAACTTCAGAGTTCTGGAATTTTCCACAGAAATACTCATTCAGGTGTTCACAGTATCAAAGAGTACAATTAGTTTTTACACTTCAAACTACTAAGAACGTTAAACACACAGCAAAATAAAGCGCGCGTAAAGAAAAAGCTAATCCGGAGCTATCTCGTTCACTTTGAACTAACAACTCGCAACAACAATAGTTAAAACACAATAGTTAACAACAATAGTTAAACAAATGAGAGCAGATGCTCTCTCCGGCCTTATGGAGTTTACAATCGGCCCCCGAGATATTTCTTGTACTTTCTGCTTCTGGAAATTACTAGAAAGCAGTATGAGGATCGAATTACGGTTACAGTTAATATAATGATCAATTACATTTATTCAATAACAATACCTATTGCGGTGATACAGGGACCGAACCAAAATGTCGCCAAATAGTCCCCAACTTTGACGATTTTTACGATTTGTCGTCAAAATAAGTCGCGAAAACCGTTATCGGCTTGCCGATATCTCGCCAAATTACCGAGATACCGATTAAATGAATATAAATGGACTTGCCCCTGTATTCTTAATTTTCCGGTTTAAGCGTTTTCGCATTACATTACGCAGCAAAATATAGCAATTTTACTTATAATTCCACTAAAATTACTTATCCTAGTATAAAATTCGTAACAATATTATATTCGCATTAACGTCCTATCCTATTTCATTTATTTCCATGCATAAGATTCGCTTTAAAAAGATAAAACGTAGAATATTGACCAAAAAATACTTTTGCTTGATTTAATTAAAGTAGAGAGGGCTTTCTTGTATCTGCCGCATGCAGCTTCCTTTTTGTGTATTATTTTTAGCCCAGAAGGGCTTGGTCCCTGAAGGACTATTGTTCTCGTTTTGCGATTTCGCGTCGAATCACTCTGAATGTCCGTTTCCCTTTTCAAATTGTTGCCACCAAATGTTATCGCCCTGTATTATATTTGAAGAAATTAAATAATGAAGAATCTGCATAAATGCACGTATGTTTCTCACACTGTGATAAAGCAACGGTACCTACAGCCTTCCAATTTTGAATGAAGTAATCCTACTGCTAATAGGGGCATCTGGAAGCCCAAATTTGAAATTTAGAATTTGTTGTATTATCGATTTTATATTTTGTAAAATTTAAATGGCTTTTTGATTAACAAACTCAAGGATTTCAAAACGAGCAATGGCAACGTTGTACAGAAGAAACATTTTTGTCTCCAGCGCGTAAGATTGTGTATCGGAAATTCTAAAGCTACGCTCAATTTAAAATTATTTTGAGATATTGCGCTTGAACTGAATTTTATGGTTTAAGTGCGAAGAACATGATACTTAATAAATAAAGGTAAGACACAATATGTTAAAAAAAGCCCCTTTGGACGTAATTTAAAATCTGAAATCTTTCAGATTTTTTTTTCCTTTTTAATATCATTGCGATATTTTATATCATAATGGCTCAAATAGGATGTGCTTTTTAAGTTTAGTAACGGTGTTAGCTTATTCCTCTTAGTATATTTTCAAACATCTTTTATTCAGTCATTGTTGTTCACAGTATATGCCCTATTCACCGGATCTTGACTCTATAATTCAATATTAAATTTATGTACGTTTGACATATGCTTCATCCAAAAAAGGACAGTAAATAAATTTTCTTATAACAGAGATAAAATATGTATTGTGTATTTAATGCAAAAGGGTTTGCTTACAAGAAAATAACTTAATTATCAAGAGGCGTTAATTCTCCTGCTTACCATCAGGTTACCTTAATCATGTTTGACAGAAACATTTAAAGTACAAAATCAGTATGAGAAAATATCTTTCATTTTAAATAATAATTTTAAAGGATCTAGCATACTGACTGATTCTCCCAAGAAATATCTTACAAACAGAACAAAATTAAACCAAAAGATATCTAAAACAAAATAAAAACACTACTCTTTAATTTTATCTTAATGAAGCAGGCATTTCTTGAAGAAGTAAAATCGATGATTCAACTCATTAATCAAGTCCAAAATTAAAATCTTTTTAGCAGTTATAATCAAAAAAATAAAATTTCCAAATCAACATCTGACGAAATTCCTCGAGCATTATCGAACGGGGCACGGATGCGACTTCTTTTCTATTTTTATCGAAATTCTCTTTTAATTAATGATTAATTGCGTAAGAGAACAACATATTTTACTCTTAATAATAAAGCTGTTTAATTAATAGAATGTAGTCTAACATTATTGGGCACGTTTCATGTTCCAGAGTTTATTGATTTGAAGCAGAAAATAAAGAAATTTTTGAGAGGAATTCAAGTAAAAGTACTTAAATACGAATTTCTCATAATCTCTCGGTAACGAAATCTCGATAACATTTCCATCTAAGAATGCTATTTATCTTAAAGCGTGTTTATTTGTTTATAAAGAATATCTACCATTTAATGAAATGGCATAGGAGCATAGTGTATTTTTGTGTGTTGCGTGTTGCTCTTTGAGTTTGTTTGCTGAAAATCAAGCATACGTAAATGTTTTTCGAAGATTAGGCTATATCAATATTATTTTATACTATGTAGATTGATTAAAGACAAGGACATATCACTATTTTTTTAAAAAATACCTCATATGTTGTTAAGAATTTCGTATTTATTTAGCTATTTATTTAGAATTGTAATTAAAATTGTTTCATTTTCTCGTGCAGCGCAGACGATTTTTGAACAGAAAGCTACGTGGAAAAAGTAAAAATAAAAGAGAGTGTTCATTTAATATTTAATAAATAAATACCTGGTAATTGCTGTTACCATCCACGAAAAACGAGAAAATAGATTTTACCAGAATGTTCTAGAGAATAATTAAAAAGCTTATAAAAGCCTAATTAAAACACCTCAGCTTAGTTGTAGCTGTTTTAAGCGAAATGTTGTTTACCTAGCGCTGTTATTTCATTGTAGCGAATTCGCTGTGAGATTGGATTAACTTTCATTGTTTTGAATTGAGTTCTGCTTAACGGTTGAGATATTGTACGAATATCTCTGAGGAAATATTTCAGTATTTTTATTTCTTGTGAAAAGAATAAATTTGATTAACTTATTAACGACTGATGCATTCAATCCATTACGAACCCGTACGCACGCAACAATATCTTTATATAAACATTAATAATATTATTTCAGTCTGCACTATTAAAATCTGTGCGCGTTTGTCTGCTTGTTTGTTGTTTATTTTTGGCATTATCTCCTCCGGAACAACGGGGAGGTAAATTTCGAGAGAGGTACCGCCGGATTCCAAAAATTCGTTGGAAGCCATTACGGCCACTCTCATCTTTGGACGACTTTAATCAGCCGAGATATTAAATAAAAACTGTGAAAACACTAATTTGCACAATCATTTTTTCGAGTGGCAGTAGTATTGGGCGTCACTGGAGATACTTATGCTTTATTTCGAAAAATGTTGCCACTGTTCACTTTCAAATCGTATAGTTTGTTAATAAAAAAACTATAAGTTTTACAAAATATGAAATAAAAATAGCATTGCTAAATATTAAATATGTTATTATTATACCATAATGTCATATTCTGATTTTGAAGAAAGCCTGCGATTGCATGTGATGTCATTGTATGTCAAAAATTTTCCGTTAATGTCAGCATTATAAATAAACAAATGCTGTTGGCAACTTTTTTGTTTCAGGTTAGGATAATTGAGACGGTTTGTTGTTGCCACGTTAATGTTTTAAGTAAACGTTGTTATATTACATTTAATTTAAATCATGATGGCAAATGTATCTGAGTATTTAAATCATGATGGCAAATCAATCTGAAGTGTCAGAAGTGTTTGCTTCCTGGTTTGGCAACAGAAAATTTATCTACGAATTGGTTGTTACTTTGAAAGAATGAGCTGGTTTCATTCATATTGAAATGTATTTCCTTTTCAGGTGAACATAAAACTTATAAATTTTGTTTTGGCCGCAGTCCTCGTTCTGGCAGGCTTGCCCGCTAGTAGTGCTTTAAAATCTTTTTATTAACTCTAGACGACTAATGCGATAAGCGTATAGACGAACTAATCTACTTCAATGACTTACTGTGCTTGGATTTTACTGCTCTACATTAACCTCTTTTAGCACTGGACAATAACTTAACATTGGAATACAGTCAAGTATAGAATTTTATGGTACAGTAAATGTATTTTATGTGCCTAAATACCATATTTTAAATTGAACATTCATTCGACACTGTCTCAAAGTTATAGCAGTTGATAATTTTAGAATCATTTCAAAACTGGTTTAAGAGATCATGAGAAAGTGATATCCTAAAGGATATTAATTCTGCATATTGTTTTTTCTATAAAACATATACTACATTACAAAAACATTTCAAGGATGAAATGTAAAATTTTATACAACAGATGGTTTCTGAATAACTGATGATTTTCAGATTCATGCCTGTTTGAAATTCAGAATGATAAAATCGAATGTTATTTCGTACCAAATTTTCAGTATTCCTCATACCGCTTAATATGAAGCAACCAATAACTATTGTCATTTATATGTGAGTTATTTTCTGTTGTGATTTTAGTTTCAGCAAAATAATGTGTACAGTTTTACGTTATAGAACCAATTATTTTAATTGTTCCTTGTACTGTCACTTCCATATTTGTCGACTCCCCTCAAGATGCACGTTAGTAATGAGTATAAGGGCTCTTGAATTTAACAGAGAGCTTTTGGCAGCTATCGCTGACCCTTTCAATACTATTCATGCCCAATTTTAGCCTTACTTACATCAGCTTTAGCACGTCTAAAAATATTTGCTCGCTGGAGTCGAGTGCTCGCGGCCTAAACTTAGAGGCGGTTATTGCCACGTGAATATCATATTTTAAATATTTAAGCTTTATTTTATGCTAAGTTAATCCAGAATGTGCCAGTCTTCTGTTATTACAGTGTTAGGAGGTATGTATAATGTTAAAGTGAACATATGATAAAAAAGCTTATATTAAATCTTCTTCTGCATGTTTTTTCATTGGTAGACTACGACTGTCTTCTGACTCATTAAAGGGAATGGGAGATAACATTTTATGTGGTTAGATTTAGTATAAATGTATTGGATAAAAAATTTTATTGATTTCGTCCAATGTCAAAATCTGAAATGGGTTAAACATAACATGGCTTCTTTTGTATTTCCTGCGCTCAAAAGTTTGACTTTGTTTGAGAAAATTTGGTTAACTGATTCATTTAAATTGAAGCAAAGCAAGCGAGTTAAGGAAAAATATCTTAGTGGCATTATGCATAGAGAAAAATTACCATGCTGCCAGGCAGTTTATCGATATTAAAACAGACATCATTCATTTATTAAAACAGACATCATTCATTTATTAAAACAGACATCTTTCAGATAGCCAAACAGATTATCGAGACAGTGCTCAGAATTTTAGCGCCTGTATTGGATATTAAAGCTTTATTTAAACTATGTTTTCAATAGTTATAAGTTAAAAAGAACCATTTGCCCTTATAAACTCTCCCAAATGCATTCTCCCCTTAAAAGCAAATAAATTTCAACTATTTCCAGTAATTGAATAGAATAAAGAACCGGAGTAGTTACAAACTTAGACAGGAGTTTGATGCTTTCTTTCCTGTTAAAGTTATTTCAAAACTTTCCTTTTCCCATAAGAACCATATGAAGAAAGAAAATTTAAAAGGCTAGGAATTACAATTTGAAGTCTACATTTATTCCAATCAACCAAGTCATAATTAGAAAAAAAAGTGGAAACTAAAAAAAAAAAGACCTGAAAGCTTTCAAATTTTAAATTACGCCTAAAGAGGCAATTTTTAACTTTTGTGCGTTAACTTTATTTATTAAATATCATGTTCTTTGCATTTAAACCATACACTTCAACAGCGATATCACAAAATAATTTTAAAAAACGTATATCTTTAGAAATTCCGATACACAGTCTCGCGCGTTGGAGATAAAAATGTTACTTTTTTTTTACAGTACTACTACTGCTCTCTTTGAAATCGTTGAGTTTCTTAATCAAAAGCTCATAAATGCTTTACAAAATAGGAAATTACAAATAAAACATATTCCTTTCATCGTAATTAGAACCCGGAACCATAAAAGTTGCTAGAGTTTTAACAGAACTGAAATTTTAAAACACTTGAAAAGCTTTGAATTTTACAGTTTCATGGGGCTTAATATCAGATACTTTAAGTGAATATCATTAGTTAATTTTTATAGTAGATTCGTTATTCTTTAAATAGATCAATGTTATCTGTTAATATGTCACTGATCCAAATAGTCAGCAATGAACAAGTGCCTAAAATCAAAACCAAACTCAATTATCGGCGAATGGGCTTGTTACACGAGTTTTTATAATTTCCCCCATGTAACGTGGATATAAAGGATATCTACAAAGCATCCTCAACGAAGGCTTACCTGTTCGGGTACAAACTGAAGGAAGCCCGGCTGATATGCATTCAAGTAGGCATATCAAGTATGACTAGGCCTTGCTAACAGCTAAGTTTTCACTTCGGGTAAAATTCCGAGAGAGAAGACCCTTGGGGACGGTCTGAGGTTCTCCCAAGCCTCATCGCTTACCACTGGCCTGTCCAGAGGATTTCATCGCCTGAGTGTTCCTTTGCCGCGCGGACACTGCACGTTACAAATATACATGTCTTCTTCGGAATTCGAATCCGAGCCTTTCGGTATGGAATCACAGTCACTAACAATTATCCCTTTCGGAATGTCCCTCCTTAAGGTAAATAACTCCCGTGTGACTTATTTTATTGCCTAAGGAAACAATATTTCTCTAAGGCGTTTAAGATTACTTTACCCAAAATAAATATGCATGTCCTAGAATTTTAGCTTAAGTAACAGTTCAACTCCCAAACATGTATTTAAAACGTTTGTAACATCATCCACTTATTCATGGGAACATGGTGGATACGTTAACCACTTATAGCTTGTTAATATATAGAATAGCATGCAAATTATAAACTGAAAATACGTTTCTATATAATATTCTTTGCATCATCTACAAACATAGAGAGAAAGCTACTTCATTCTGCTGTATCTGTTCACGTCATTTCAATGTCCTTTTCTCTTCTACATCTGTAAGCTGTACGTAACTAACCTTGTTTTTGTAATTATGTATCATATGGCATCAGCAGAATGATGTGTCCAGTGGCCTGACAGCTGTACCGTGCAAATGAGGAAGTTCTGCAGAGTCATTAGTGTTTTTCATTTCCTTGCACAAAACAAAAGGAAGTATTGTAAACGCGAAAAATTTCGCGTATCATATTTCAACGAAAATATCCATTTTGACCGCTATCGAATGCACTTTAATGACGTTTTTGAGTGACATCTGTATGTAAGAACAAAATAAAAGACTCTTTTTCCTCAAAAAAATTATAAAACTGATTTAAAATGTATTCTAAAGAGAATTTTTCGTGACGTCTCTGCTTACGTACATATGTATGTTCATCCCACAGAACTCAAAATCGAGTACCCTCAGAACGTTGAAATTTTGTATATAGGGCTGCTATGACATGTAGATGTGCACCTCGCATTTTGGTTCCAATCGACCGCACCAAAAGTATATAAATATAAGCATATATATATTCACTCTGTTACTCGGCTCTGTGATCTCAGTTTCTTTATTCTTATAAGTTTGTAAATTGTGCATTTTTTGCTTTAAAAAAGATTAAATTCTATTGTTCTTATCTTTCGGTTAAGATTTTTATTCTTAATTAACCTGCATGTAATAACTGTGGAATTATCAACAATTTAAAAGTTTTTTAAGTGCAGCTAAGCCTAATTTTTGGTTATGATAGCGTCCATATTTGTTTACATTTGGAGCATAGCAGAATAGTGGATTTGTTGCCAATCTGGAGAAACTAAGCTCCGCAACAACAAAGTAACGTCTTCTTTTATTATTGCGAATCAAATTATACTTGATTCATGCTGGAACTGTCATTTTAGTTACTAGTTCATTTTTGCGTACAAATTGTAATTTTAATTGTAAAATCTATTTTTTAATTGTTTTATCTGTACTTGGTATTTTATGGTTTTCTATATCTTTCAGTTTTTAATGAAAATAATTAATTTTTTTTTGTATTTTTGCCTTGCCGCGAAGGGTGAACTGAATTAATTAGTAGCGCATGCGCATTAGGTAAGCAGCGCTGAATGGTCTGTGAAAAAATGTTTCTTTTTTATTTGTTTATCTTCTTTTATACAGTGACTCCCAAAAGTGTTCGTACACTTATGATTTTCATTCTGTTAGGGCTCTATCCATTAATTAAAAGTAAACTTCTTGAATGAGATTTTAATAATAAGATCTATATCTATTCGTAACAAAATTACACGAAATATTTTTAAAATATAGCGAAACTTTATTTTTAAGAAATTAATAATAAAGAAATGGCAAAATTTCTTCTTTCAAAATGTCTTTTAGAATAGATGACAGTAGAGTTTTAATTCGAAAAAAATTTTGTTTGGAAAAGTATAATTATATTGTCATAAATTGCTTCAGAGAGTTACAACAAAAATATTATTTTGAATGTTTTTAAATTAACATCTGGAAAAATATTTTTAGTTTCACAAATGGATAACTTTAAAAATTCTGACACTTTCAATAAAAGAAATAATTTTTCAACTTTAAGTTATGACAGATAATACATATAAAAATATTAATTAGTTAACGTAATATAAAAATGATTCAAAAATTGTCTGCATTTATCATTCAAAATTTCTCTGACACATATATTCGTTTTTACTGTCTCTATATTATTCCATACATTTAACGTCTGAGAGTCAGGGGAGCGTATAATAATATTTGAAAGTACAGTTTGATTAACCCTTGAATAAAATTTTATTGCGATATCTGAAATAAAATGTCACACTCTAAGAGTAAAATGTGTAATCTCAGCAATTTTATTTTAAACTTAGTGACCTAAATAAGCACATATTTTTAAAGCAAGCTGAGATTTCGCTGTAAAAATTATTATTTAAATCTAAAAGTAACGGGAGCGTGGAAGAACTTTCAGCTTCAAAATCACGAATATTTAAGGTAGGCTGAACAGACAGAGAAAAGAAATTTGCTGACTTCTCCAATATTTAAAGCTAATCTTGCAAACTTTTTAAAATTGCTGCGGTCATCATCATATGAAGGGGGATTCCAAAGCGCAAATGGCATAATTCCTCACTTTTTTAAAATTGATTTACATACACAAGTTGAAGGTTAAAATATCGAACGTTCAGAACTCTATAGAATTACCTTCTAAAATGAAAAAAAAATGCCTACACTTTACAGTTTGTTTGGTTTGGTTTATTTAATAACGGTAAAGCAAGGCTATCTTCTAAGGGGAGAGATGCCTTCGGGGAAGATTTTCTACAGTAAACTGGCTCATCCCACGGTACACATGGGAAAACCAAGAAAATATCCATGCAGCTACTCCGTTCGCCCGGAATCGAACCCAGGTCGCAATTACCAGTGCTCAAAAATCTTTCAACCACTGGTGCAATACACTTTACAGATTACGTTTGGATAGAAAGTATTTCCCCTTCTCCCTCTCAAGGCAAGCAAGTATATTTGTCGATAGCAAGTAACAAGTACTGATTTAATTAGTAAAATACATATCTGAACTTTTTTTTAAAAAAAGCATATCAGATAACGCAATAGCTTTTCATTCTAATTATTAGAAAAAAATCCCATGTGTACACCACATAAGTTTCTTGTACGGAATCTTAAATTATACGTATTTTTCCTGAATTTCATTTAAACATATTAAATTAACAGTTAACGAATTTTGAATTAAATTTACTTTGATGATAGCGCCAAAACCACAATAGAATAAATGCACCTTTCAAAGTTCACCATATTTATTTACTCTAGCGACTCTACAGCGCTAGGTTCACTTAACAGCATTACATCTCATTCATTTTATATCTCAGAGTGCAAAAAATTATATCATCTGAAGAATTATCACAAGTTTTATCCAAATACTATAATAAATCTAAAACGATGTGTAAAAAATTAAACAAATAAGAAAGAAATCGTTTTCCACAGACGATTCAGCGCTGCTTACCTAATTTGTGTACGCTACTAACTAATTCTGTTCTCACTTCGCGGCAAGGCAAAAAATACAGAAAAATTCAAAATATTTTCGTTAAAAAATAAAAATGAACATTTTCATTAAAAAACATAAAACACCAAGTACAGTTAAAACAATTATTTTTTTTTAAATTAAAATTACAATTTCTACACAAAAACAAGCTAATAACTTAAATGATAATTCCAGAATTAATTAAGCATGATTTAATTTGCAATAATAAAAAAGGTATTGCTTTGTTGTTGCGAAGCTTAATTTCTCTAGATTGGTAACATTTCCCCCATTTTGCTAAGCCATATTTGCAAACAAATCTGGCTGCCATGTAAAACAAAAGTTAGGCTTATACGCACTTAAAAACTTTTAAATTGTTGATAATTCCACAATTATTGCTTGCAGGTTAACTAAAGGCATAAAAACCTTAAACGGAAGATAAGAACAACCTAATTCAATCATTTTAAAGCAAAAAAATGCACAATTTACAACATATAAAAATAAAGAAACTGATCTTACTGTGCCAAGTAGCAGAGTGGATATATATACACTCACTTCCAAATGTTAGGCACGAAGATGTAAAATGTAAAAAAATCAACAAATACTGCACGATTGACATAAAACTCGGCGGGAAAGTAGCATATATATTTATGCTTAAAAAAATCAATAATTATATACAGAAATGAAAGCAATATTAAATTTTTGTAAGTTATCAGATAATGACATACTGGAGACTTAAACAGAATTATGTATGAAGTGAAAATAAACAACATAAAATGAAAAAAAGGACATTGATAGGGTGTGTGATCCCTCCTCATCTGTATACAAAGTTTACACCTTGTGACAATGCTTTCAATTAGGTGGTCAACCACCGCATAATTAAGCAATCCCCATTCTTCTTGTAGAGCAGTTTCCACCTCAAGACGAGTGGCTGGAGGTGGGAAATGTGAAGATATAGCACGGCCGAGAGCATCCTTAAGATTTTCAATGGGATTAAAAGGTTGGGCGAATGTGCTTGCCACGCCATACCCGCAATCCCTTCACTCTCCAGGTAGTCATCGACGATGTCAGCTCTATGGGGACGTGCGTTATCGTCAATTAAATTAGATCCAACTGCTGCAGCGTACAATCTCACAATAGGTTCTAGGACTTCATCTCGATACCGACAGCCGTCAAAGAACCCCGGTTAAAGATGTGCCGGTCGGTGCGGTATTCTAATGAAATCCCTGCCCACACCATAATTTTTCCACCTCGGAATGCGTGATGTTTTTTGATATTTTGGGACTGATTGCGTGTTTGTTGTTCACGCCATAACCTTATACGCTTGTCATCTGGCTCCAGAGCAAATCTTGATTCATCAGTAAATATGACATTGCCCCAGTCAGACACATTCCAGTTGACATATTCCCGGCGGCACCAGTGTAATCGTGCTCCTCTTGACTAGGACGGATGGAGGAACGTAAACTCGAGGTACCCGGGCATACAGTCCACTCATATGTAATCTTCGGCGTACAGTAGCTGCAGATATCGCCTTACCAATGGACGCTGTAACCATAGATGTCACACTTGTGGAGGTCCATCTGCGATTCCGCTTGGCTACAATAGCAATATATCGATCGTCCGCGGGTGTTGTAACCCTTCGGAGACCGGCTACGAGCCTTTGGACAACTGTCTGTGTGGTTTGGAATTGTTTCCATAAATGTGAAATTACAGAATGATGAACGCCGAAGAAAAGAGCAATATCTGTGATCGACTGTCCTGCTTCATTGCGCGCGCTTCACAGCACGCCAGAGCTCAGAATCTTCCATTCGTCTTCTGGAAGTCATAGAACCACGTATGTCTTGAAAACAAATTGTACGAAAGTTTTAAACACCTTCTATCAGCACTTACAATCAATTTCTGCAACAGTTCATAAAGCTGGCGTCTTATAAGATTGCCTTTTTTTGCTTATTTCTTGACATGAAAATGCGATTGGCTGTTACCTAACATATTTGCATACTTCCATCTACCTCTGCAGCGAATTGCATGCTCTTCAATTCTGATTGGCTTCCGGAAATTAGCATTTTCCTTTGCGTGCTTAACTTTTGGAAGTGAGTGTATATACTCACTACCAACTTTCGTACTTTTGGTTCGGCCGATTGCACCCAAAATAGGAGATGCACATCTACACGTTATAGCAGTGCTATGTACACAATTTCAACGTTCTGAGGCTTCTCGTTTTTGAGTTGTGCGAGATACATGCATACATACGTAGGTAAGAACGTACGTACGTGGAGACGACACGAAAAAATATCTTCAGAATTTATTTTAAATCAGTTTTATAATTTTTTTTCGGAAAAAAGAGTCTTTTATTCTGTCCTTACATACAGATGCCACGCAAAAGCGTCGTTAAATTGCATTTGATAGCTGTCAAAATGGATATTTTCGCTGAAATATGATCCCCGAAATTTTCACGATTAGAATACTTTCTTTTTAATAAGGAAGTAAAAAGCTACTGATACATATTAGTTACAATGGCTGATAGCTGAAAATATATTCTATGAACTTAAAAAAAGCATTATAAGTCCAAGCAAATATATTCATATTTAGAGGTTAGAAAGCAAATGTTACTAAATATGTTTTTAAATTAATATATATAAAAATAAAATAATCTTTTAGTAGTTTCATTAACCTATGCTATAAGAACACAACTGCTATGAAATATTTTTTTTGTCAATGAAAACAAAACAACTTGAGGAAAATCTGCCTGTGGGAAGGAATGCTGTATTGTTAACTTAGACTTACGTACGTGCACTTACGTGTGGTATATAGGGAATTCTGTCTAAATTCCATTAGATTATAATGTTGTAATTCCTGAATTCCTCGTAGAATATAGACACTAAGCTGCTCTGCACTTAATGCTTTACTTACGCTTATCTGCCCTTTTAACAATCCTCAGAGGAAAAAAGTAAACAGTCTGCACCAGTTTAATCTGGCGATTGCAATAACCAGTTAAAATAAAGAAATGATGCGATTACCTAAAACTTCACTTATTAGATGCATTGTTGTTTTTGCTACTGGTAATTGTTGAAACTCTAGATGCATTGCAAACATTAAATAAGTTGCAATATACTCGTTGCAACAAGATAATACGATGTTGATTTTGAGAGTAGAAGTGAAAAACTTTCCCCTTGCTTAGTAATGAAGTTTACCATCAAAAATGTCTTCAAATGTTGTCTAAAAAATAAAAAATACAAAGAGATATTTTTACTGTTAAAATCATAATACTAATTATATTTCATTATTATAAAAGGGGAAATCTTTGAAGTTACATTTAACAGACTTTAATTTGGTTCCAAAGCCTGAAACATAAGTACTTACCCACGCTAATAACAAAGATTAAAAATCGTATTAGTTGACAATGCGACGAAAGCATTTTTTACATAAATGTTTATCTTTTAAAGAGAGAGCGTATGCAGGAAGTTTAAAGGAAATAGCCATGTCCACTGAAAACAAAATGTTTCTCTCTAAAAAATAAATTTGTATAAATATTTGCCGCAACAAGTATATTTTTTCTATCGACTTTTAAAAGTTTGTTGTAATTTCTTCTAAAATACTACAGTTATAAGAGGATTTTTTTTACTTAAGTTTTTAAAGAAAAGCTAAACTTCAATCACTTCAACAACGGTTGGGTTATAACTCATCAAATAGTTATAACCTTACTGCTACTAAAGCGTAAACTTTATTTTATTGAAGACTGAAGTGTAAACAAATAACGTATTACTACAAATTTATATTTAGATAGCTAACTTTAGTAGCGTTGCAATTGAAATTGTTGTATATCCCCGTGCAATACAGAGCGAGATAAATTTTAAGAGAAAGCTATGCCGGAAAAATCAAAAACCAGAAGCACGTTTATTTAACATTGAGCAAAAGCTAAGTCTGAGTAATTTATATTTAAATTGAATAAATGTAATTGAACACTATGTTAGCTGTAACCGTAATTGCACTCTTTTTGCTTTCCAGAAATCTCGAGAATTAGAAATTAACAGAAAGATCCCGCGCAGTCAGTTGAAATTATAAAAGGCCAGAGAGAGCTTAGTTAGTTGCTTACACATTGTTGTTGTGAATTGTAGATCCGCATGACGGGAGATAAATCGGAGTTAGCTTTCCCTTTAGATAATACTCTGCACTGCGTTTAATTTTAACGTTTTTAGTAGTTTGAAGTATAAATACTGATTATATTGCTTAATATTGTGAACATTTGTACGAATTTCTCTGAGGAAAATGCAAGCGTTCTGATATATTTCTTTTATTAAAAATAAATTTTATTAACCTATTATCTGGCTTGCGCATTCAATCTATTACGAGCCCGTATACACGCAATAGTATAATAAAGGCTCAAAATGAGGTTGAGGTTTATAGCATGTGTAACTGTCAAATTGTTTTAAGTGACATTTTTTCCCTCTTGCTAGGAGGATCGATCAATTCTCAAATTTCCTACTAAGTTTTCAGTTTTTCTTGAAGTTTGGTTTTCAATATAAGACGCTATTGGAATGTATTGAAGGTCGGGAAGTAAATATCCACCTTCGAGTTCTCAATAATTATTCCGTTTTCTTATTATCACTGAATTATTATTACAACCAGATTAATTTACCTAATTAAATTTTCCTCGTATCTGGTATTTTCTTTCGCGGGCAGGTGAATGCAGAAGTAGAAAGAAATAAGTACATTTAAACTAAAAATAATATTGTTACGAAAAATTCGGCGGTTGCCAGATTGGCGACTTTATCGCCCATTTGGCGACCAAATTGGCGATATCCCATGGTCGAATCGGGAAGCTTCTAGAATAACTTCCTGTCGAGATATTTCTCGAAACGGGTGGAACTTAAAGAAAACCTATATAAACCCTTGCGTTTCGGAGAGCCGGAGTTAGTTGCAAGCAGACTGTGAAGAGTTGCGAGTTAGTTGTAAGATTGTGAAGTGTTGCGAGCAGTGTGATTAGTTGTGAGAATAGCTGCTACGCGAGAGTTTTGTGAACGGAAAGCGATCGAGATAGTGCTTTGCCGTGAAGCTACCTTTACAGTATAGCTTGACAGTGTATTGGTGATTGTTCCACGGTGTTTATTATAAGTTTAGTGTTGCCGTCAAGCTACCTTTACAGTTACAGCCTGAAGCTGTGTTGCTGATTGTTTCAGCGTATTTATTGTAGAAGGTGATTTTGGAACTGTGCTGTAAATAGTGGTTCCTGTAAATAAATTGTGCTTTTTATTGTTCTGCATCGTGTTTTCATCGGATACTCTCAAATCCACGAACCCGTATAAACGCAACAACTGGTGTCAGAAGTGGGATTTGAGAGTGAATGCCAGTCACCCGTCTACAGGAGAAAGCAATGGCGGAGGAAATGAATGCTTTGATGGACATGTTAGCAGCTCTGAAAGCCGGACAAGAAGAGATGAAACAAGACATAAAAGCCGGACAAGAAAAGCTTCAAGAGCAACTGCGACTGATGGAAATGGAGCAAAACAAGGTTAGAAGCGACATCATGGAGCTTAGAGAGGAAACCAAAACCAAATTACAAGATACCTGAATACCTGAATTGAATATTTGCTGAGAATTATTAGCATTTCCTCGAAACTATCACCATTATTTTTGTCTTTCAAGAAAGAAGAGTGTATGTTTGGAATCTGCAATCACAATTTATACTCTTAACTGAGAGTTGTCCAAATAGATACCCATGTCATAATCTTGCTACGTACAGCTAGTGCGAAGATTGAATAATTTGTGCAAAACTGTAGCATGGGTTAGCCATTTCGAAGATAACATAAATTTTTCTCAGATCAGGATATATATATATATATATATTGTTACGTGCGTACGGGTTCGTTATATATTGAATGCACAAGTCGTTAAAAAGTTAACAAAAATTTATTCTTTCCACAAGAAATGAATTAAAATACTGAAATATTTCTTCACAGATCTTCGCACAATATCACAATATCTCAAACGTTTAGCAAAAACTCAGTTCAAAACAGATAAAATAGTTCTATCTCACAGCGAAATCGCTACAATCAATACAGCATTAAGTAAACAAACAGCAGTTCGCTTTTTACAGCTACAAGTATAACAGCAACAACAACAACTAACTCACTAACTGAGATGAGGTGTT